>JAQJVL010000561.1:0-504698 GCA_035578905.1 Stictocephala bisonia | reverse complement strand
CAATGACAAATGAACAGCTAAGTATTCCTTAGAAAGTATCATTAATTAATAGCCCAATGACAAATGAACACCCAAGTATTCCTTAGAAAGTGTCATTAATAGCCCAATAACAAATGAACAGCTAAGTATTCCTTAGAAAGTATCATTAATTAATAGCCCAATGACAAATGAACAGCCAAGTATTCCTTAGAAAGTGTCATTAATTAATAGCCCAATGACAAATGAACAGCTAAGTATTCCTTAGAAAGTGTCATTAATTAATAGCACAATGACAAATGAACAGCCAGTTATTATTAGCTGATTCTTTTCAACAGTTTGTTATGAATGTGATAGGATCGATTGAGAACCTCAAGCATATGAAGCTGGGATTTAACAACGCTACCGTTCAATTCCATATGTATGTACTGTAATGCGTGGATAACATCTTTGATGTGGCTTTTTGCACCAAACAAAATGGCTGAAATAAATAAGCTAGGCAGGGTTAGTATTGATTGCTTAATAAAATGAGGTTTACTGCTCTTGTTTTTCAAATCTGTCATTAATCAGACCGTGCGCTTTTAGCATTGGAAGACATCTTGTGACTCACCAAGATGGCAGAAACTGGCAAAACTAGTGTTACTGACAAGATGCGACTGAAAATGAGCTAGTGTTGAGGAGAATCTAACTTGATTAACAAAGACTAATGAAACTGATCTAGTAATTACAGTCGCTTAGCGAATTATAAACAGTAAAAATAAGAGTGAAAATCAACAAGAAACTAATAGTGATTATTCATGTAATATTCTGAAGTGGCTTGGATAACGGTGAGTAACTATACAATGAGGAAACCTAACAAAATATATGACCTTAACAGTGCAAACTTAACAAGTCAAATACACAGAACTGATTACAAGTGTTGCAATGAAGGTCGAACGAGTGTTAATTGTCTCACTTGTTATATGTCCAAAAATACAAGTTAACTAAATCTTTTGTAACTTATAATCTTTTACCGCTAAAATTAGAAGATGGTAAAAAATGATTCACGTAGGAATTACTAGGATAATCATCTGTGCGAGGAACTTATTTAGACAGATGAATATTACTGATAAAACTTCCAGTCAGAGCTAGGATTCGAAGCTGAGCTATCTCTACGTTTATAGACAAACAACAACCAAACAAAAAGTAAACACTGGGAGACAAACATAAGAATTTATAAAGTATAATAGACCTCTTTAATCCGCACTTCTGTAATCTGAACGTCCACTAATGCACTAATCCGAATGCCACCACGAGAAAGAAAGAAATGCACGTACATGTGTGAAACAGGAAAATCCAATTTTAATCATCCAAACATTGAAGTATTCAGTGGTTCCTGCGCTATCAAAAATCTATTTTTCTAGCAAACCACTACCATTTTTAGGTTGTAATCTTGTAATCGACATAAATCGATCATTCAGATGTCGCTGGACATTCGAAGCCAGCTGTAACTGTAGTTGTAGAACGTCAGTGTTCAGTTACGTACAAAAACTGCCGAGCGAGAGCACAATTCTTTATCAAACGCATTTTTATTTACTGTTGTTAATGTTTATATTGTATGTACGTTGTTGAATAAACAATACAACCTTTTACACTGTAAAGCATTTCTCTCTTTTCTTTAAACCGTTAAGTATGATCTATTTTAGCCATATTTTAACTTTTTATGTGAAAATAACAATATGTTCTTAATTCGAAAGATTTGAAAATCCGAAATTATTAGTTCGGATTAAAGAGGTTCCAAATTTATTCCTGAAAACCAACAAATACGTCAATTTTATGGCTTCTCCGAAATGTCGTGAAAAAAATAACTGCCAAAAATATTTATAATTGCAGAAAATTTGTCCTAACCCGATGTTCCACACAACTTGTTATTTTAATCGGACCAAATGTTATCCTTCGCTGTTCTTATCTATCAACCTATTTCAGTGAACTCATAAATGATATCTATACAAGTTATATAAGAACTGTTTGTGATATCGCATGGGAACTGTAACCCCCGTCATTAGGGTGAAGCAACGACCAGCCCTCGTCTGTGGCTAACGATCGGCCTGTAATTAACGGTGCAGTGATCGAGGCTTTCAACCTCCGACCTTTAGTTTGGTGAAACTGTCTTTAAAGGTATCAACAATTATTCACAATCGTGTTTTGAAAAGTACAAGCTATTTCGTAACTGTACATGAAACCGTCATATAGCGAATGCTTGATTTCACGGTATTTAGGAAAGCTAGATTTCTAGTGGTACTTGTGAATTCTGATCACAGTCAAACGTTTCCACATATATTTCCCATAAAACTTACAGAGCCGATCGAACCTTATGATTTTCACCTGCTTGATCCCCACCGTGAGAACCTGAACCTAATGAGACCTGTGGGAATGATCGTGTGACGTGGTTTCTGTAGTCGTTGGTAACCAGTATTCAGGTGGATATATTTCTTATCGAATTATACAAATTATCAACATCTATAAATAAATAAGGTTATTTCAGGACGCCAAATAAGTTTAAATTTTAGCTGAACATAGTTTTTAAAAACAACTTTAGACTTCATTTGTTTAATAGACGTATGAAGGAGTAAGTACGGCATAATGAGAGCTACAGTAGGCATTTATGAATTTACAATATAAACTGCAATGATTTTATTATCACTTCGAATACATTTTGTATTTTACTGTTTGAACGTAATTTTAAGTGTTATTAAAAAAATGGAACTATTCATATTGACCCACCCACCCGAAAAGATTTTTTTTATAATAGAAACACTAGAATTAGCAAGTTAAATTTCTTTTACTACAAATACATCCATATGTTTATTGTTTGCATCAATCACTAAGATAGTCGTTGCGTTGCCAACTGCAGTTTACGTTGTAGTGAATCTGTTTTATTGTATTAACAAAAGTTATTATAGTTCAAGAATAAGGCGGTCCTCAATATTCATTTAGGAGACCATTGCAGAAGTCAGACAGCTAACTCTGTTCTTATTGATAGTATAAATATCTTGACCACAATACTGTGTCCTGACTCAGTATGGTCCATTAACATGAGCGAATGTCGGAATCTTGGAAAGTCTACCGTCACAACAGTTCATACTTCATACTGATTACAGCTTTCAGAAACCAAGCCGTAGCCGAAAACCAATCAGGAGACTCCGTTTTTTTTTTTGCGATAATTTCCTGGACCATCAACAACCATGTTGACAGTTCAGGGTCGTTTATACAATTGACAGGTAAATTGAGGTTAGTCTAAATTAGCAAGGGTAGTTTTACCTTTGCTATTCAGTATATATAATTGCCATAGAGCAATAAATATTACTAAATCTCGCTATGAAATGTTAAATGAGAACTATATACGTTTTCAGTCTGTCAGTTTATTTTCAACTGGCTTTTTATAGAGTTACAAATAACTTAACTGGCTGATCTTTGAGATCGAATTGCAGTGATTACCTTTGAATTAGAAAGGTGTTTCCCGCAGTTTTCCTTGAATGTACTGTGGTTGTAAACACGGTCAAGATCGCACAATCCTCTTATATTCGCTACCCTCCATGACTGGAGACAACAACAGCGGCGAGGGAAGGTCAGGATGGTATCTGCCATCAACACGTGCACGTGACTTACTCAAGGTCACCACTATGACAGCAGCAGTGTCATGTCTCGAGTTATTGCGGAGTGATATCATCAAATGATAATAGAGGTTATTAATTGTTAGCTTAGCCGAGCTGGTCAGTCGAATGAATGGTTAAGCGAAAATTTGACAGGCAAAATAATAAGTAGTTGTCAATCATGATACATGTGTCTACCTACATCTATGTATCACGTTGTAATTTCCTGGTTCAACTGATTAGTATTTACAGCTCGTTCTGAGGAGGTTTAAAATATGTTGATTAATTGCCTCTGCAAAATACCTGTGAGTTGTGGCTAATAATGTAAGGTCAACGTGCGGGTCGTTAACACAGCATTTATGGGAGGAGAGGGGTCGTATAAGTGACTTCAGAAAGAGGCGATTGTAGCACTAGTAAAGTGAGATTGCTCCAAACATTCCAATTTCTTGAAAGCGTGAATGTGGGTATAAAAGTGGATGTCAAAATGCATTACTTAGAGTCTTGATTTTCTGATAAATTTTAACAATTGCCACAGTGGGCTCAAGTGGCGCAGTGTACAAAGAGTTGAAGAGATTGTAGAAGGTAGGTTGTATGCTCGGCCCTCTCAACACCGACACGGCGTTCGCTCAATGGTTGCTATTGGCGTGGCCAGTGGCCACTACTAGAGAAGTCCATTTTAGGTAGTAGTCAGTGTCCGGACGTTGTGTAGAGGAGAGAACTGAGTATGAGGCCTGTCATTGGCTGAAAATCAGACTAATACTACGTGGTTCGAATTCCACGTAAAGCTGCAGGTCCTTCATTGCTCTGGCTATTGGAATATTAATAAATGGCCCTTTCTGAGAAACAGTCAAACTCAGTTAGTAAATCCACAGGTCATCCACTCTTATGTAAAACATTCATATTCGCCCAAAAATACCCGAAAAGTTGCGTCGGTGTCTCATATCCAAGAATAAGTAACTACTATAAAATAGCAAAAGGTAGGTATCACGACTAGGATGCGCAGTAGTCTGTTGCCAGTGGCGTATTTAGGGGGGGGCTATAGGGGCTGTAGCCCAGGGCGGCAGAATTTAGGGGGCGGCAAAGGAGTTGGAAGTTACCAGGCATGTAATGGTATTTTGAGAATATTTGAAAATTAAGGGCGTCAATGTCAAGTACAAAGTACTGTTCTTTACAAAATATTATCAAGTTACGGCTGTCATCTAACTGTGTTACGAATGTATGTATAGAGCGAGAGCGGCAGAAGTTGTGTACTTTTGTTGATAGGCGGGTCCGGGGAAGAGGGGTAGAGGAAGACAAGGCTACCCCTTACATAAGAACTGTACCACCACTAACATTTCAATTAATAACACGATTAAAATAAATTGGTTTTAACTTATAGTGTTCAGCTTATGTTGATACCTACTACCTACTAAGTTTTTAGTACAACATTAGCTATGATACAAACAAAGGGCGGGGGGGGCAGATAGCCGCTATACCCCCTAGGCGGCAAAACGTGAAATACGCCACTGGGTTGGGGGGGGGCAAATTGTGTCTAGCCCAGGAGCGGCAAATCTTCAAATACGCCTCTGTCTGTTGCGTCACAAGTGCGAATCATCTGGTGTGATTATCAACTATTAACAACCGGTAACTAAGTTTACCAATCGCATGGAAGCTCTCAGTTAAACTGTAAGTAATCTATCTACCAATAATCAGCTTGAATCAGAATCACGGGACTATTGTGTTTGTTGACTGCCACATCGCTCGTGTGAGGTCACGCTAGATGCGCGTGATACCTACCTTCTTCTTTAGGTACCGTGACAAGTGCTATGAAAATGCATTACATAAGTGGGAAGCAATGGCAGTAACTAGAAGTCCGACGCCGTAGTGAGGTCAAATAAGTATGAGCCAGGGGGTGGCATACCCTATCTGAAGTATTGAGTGACAATTTTTCCTGATTTACTTTGTAACAGTGGTGTTATATATCTGGTGGCCTCCTGGAGGCCGTTCTGAAAACCAGAATCGTCTATTTATGAGCTCTGTAACATGAATGAACCACCGGCTGGCTGCTCCAGACACGCCACGTGTCCAAGGGCCTACACCGAATTCTTTCTTGTGTAATTAGATTCTTCAGATCTGTCAGTTGAAGGTTAGCTGCTTTGTTGACCACACATATCACGATCGCTTTTTTACTTGTTACTATTACGTCTGGGCTCCGTTACAAGGTATCATATCAGACTGGTATTTTTATCTGTCCTAACTCACCTCGGTTGCTTGTTGGGGCTTCGCCTTCCTCCTCCCCTCTCCCTTCGCATTACGAGGTAAACCGAATGGATGCATTTTTAATGAGGAAAAAGTATCTAAATTCTTTATTTTACAAAAAATAAAATTCAACGACCACTATTTTCATTAGCCTTTAAATATATTATAGCAAAATTATCAACATCTATTGTAGTATGTCACTTTGTTTCTTCTACATCAATAAATAAACCAAGTCCATCTTAGTTCTAGCGATAACATGACGCCTTCGGGCCTGCCTTCTGTTCAAAGATTATCTCTGATTTAAACTATACCGGAGTGTAGAACGTGTGGCTTGTTCTTTTGAGATTCCAAATTCGCTACTTGTTTGTATGTTTTCTCTAGGTTATGACATAAACTTCTATTATTCATAAATTGGAATGTATACTTCTTGTTCACAATATTATAAAATTTGTGATTGTAATTTTAAACGTCTGAAATGCTTGTTTTCCTCTTTTGGTTGATTATACTCTAGTTCTGTTAGGTCGAGGCACAGATCTGTCTTGTAGAGCTGAAGAAATATTTTCTCTTAAAAATCATTTCCATATTATTTTTAAATAAAAAAGGGATTGTACATGCATTGAATTGTCATAATTTTATTTTCTCTTATTTATTCACGCCAAGTAAAGAAAGAACCAATGAAAATGTAGACTCCTAAGAGAAAAATATGAAAATAAACTTCAAAAAACGCAATAAATGCCTTAAAACGAGGTTAGCTATCACGTGATGTGACCGGCTGGTAAAGTTCTAGAAACAGACAGAGGTGGTAACTGGGTCAGAGACTGGGACCAGCTGTAGAGAAACGTGTTCGACAACCGCAGGTCAGCGACTCGTTCCAAATCACCATTGCTAATACGCCGCGTTAATTAATTTGCTCTGTTTTATTCAGTGAGGTCCTGGACTGTAAACCGAAATGCAACCATGCCTTCAAGTCAGCATGGACAATGAGGTAATAGTGATCAGTTAGTATACATCGTTGCGCAACGTTCAATAATGTGGAAGAACCATGTTTTGTAATTTCTTTGGTACCTACCTAAAACATCAATCTAGATCAAATAGAATGCTCAAGTCAACGCTTTTGCTGTAGACGTGCGCATGTGCTGATATCTAACGGTTATTTGTAGCAAATACGCGCACAGACAACTATTTGGCGTGACAATATTAGTTCAGCTATTAGTCACTTCAATGTGTGCTGGAGAGAGACAGAGAAAGGAATGAAGAGAGATAGAGAGAGGTAGTCCGCTGATGGCAATTTGTGAAAACTAATTTTACTGAACATAAAAACTGGTTTCACGGGGCTCTTTTGAGTGAACAATCTCTTGTTTCTATAGTTAAGGTGGCCGTGTCCCTTCACGAAAAACGCGAAAATTATGGGTAGTTTGATGGGTGAATACCTATTTTAGTGGACCATAAGTCAGGTTTTTGTTAAATATTTATAATTTTTGTGTCTTTTACAGTTAAATATGTGAAACTTTACATGTCATTCTTGAAGATTTTTCATTAAAAACTTAAAATATCAACGTATGGTTCACTATATTGGGCCTTTAATAATCATATAGCGTTTACTATCATTCATTACAATAATAAACACGAATTGTACAGTTGAAATAAAAAAGCATGTTTTGGCCCGTTGACGGCTGCGTAGGGCTCGACAGTTTGGGAAACGGCAACACCCATTACATAGGTGAGCTGCGGGTATTGCCTATACACGAAGTATTGCGGCGTTTCCCTCGTCAAGGCCAACATTTCGAATTGAAAGTAATTTGCAACAGTTTCAGATTTGTAGTTCAGCATTGTTAAGTTCTTATTTTCTCCTTTATATTTGTAGTTCAGCATTGTTAAGTTCTTATTTTCTCCTTTATATTTGTAGTTCAGCATTGTTAAGTTCTTATTTACTCCTTTATATTTGTAGTTCAGCATTGTTAAGTTCTTATTTACTCCTTTATATTTGTAGTTCAGCATTGTTAAGTTCTTATTTACTCCTTTATATTTGTAGTTCAGCATTGTTAAGTTCTTATTTACTCCTTTATATTTGTAGTTCAGCATTGTTAAGTTCTTATTTACTCCTTTATATTTGTAGTTCAGCATTGTTAAGTTCTTATTTACTCCTTTATATTTGTAGTTCAGCATTGTTAAGTTCTTATTTACTCCTTTATATTTGTAGTTCAGCATTGTTAAGTTCTTATTTACTCCTTTATATTTGTAGTTCAGCATTGTTAAGTTCTTATTTACTCCTTTATATTTGTAGTTCAGCATTGTTAAGTTCTTATTTACTCCTTTATATTTGTAATTTCGTTCGGCTGTAATTTTATTGTGTTATAATGTAAAAACACACATGACATATCTCACGGTTGAGTTAATAAAGGCCCTACTTTTAGTTAATTCTTTAATCGAATATTTCAATGTAAAGTTTTCAATACCTAATACTGCTTAAATGGTTATGTGAATATATGTTTAAAAGTAAAATGATGGAAAGGTTGGAGTGGAGGTGCACAATCTGAACAGTATTGACTAGGTCACCCTTGAATAAATGACAAGTGCACGCTTCCTGTTGATGCAATGTTATTGTTACCCGTATTGTTTTGTTGCACTGTGTTTCGCTGAAGGTAGACATGCATTGTGTACGATAGGCGTCATAAGAACTTGCAATTTCAGGTGTTTTATAGTTTTATTATTGATTGAATCTCGATCGT
Organism: Stictocephala bisonia; assembly: GCA_035578905.1. Classification (NCBI taxonomy): domain Eukaryota; kingdom Metazoa; phylum Arthropoda; class Insecta; order Hemiptera; family Membracidae; genus Stictocephala; species Stictocephala bisonia. Next base: position 496,123 of record JAQJVL010000561.1, on the reverse strand, counting down.
TTCAAGTCATATAGTTATAAACTGCTTCCAACAATCTATCAGTGAGAAAATCTTAACGGTATAAGTTAAGCGACTGGAGTATAAGTGTAAACAACCTAATGTAAAACTGTCATCACTACGAAAAGAATGTTTTGTGTTTCTTGACCGTTTTCCATTGACCGTAAAGGTAATATACCTGAAAATAAACAGGTATATTACATTACATTATAAAATTATGTAATGGCTACAACAGATATGTTTCCAAACAAATTAGCTGTTTAAATATGATTCATCATCTAAAGTACTCAATGTTTAATTCAGTGTTTTAGAAGCGTTCACTCATTCATTCTTGGCGTTATTTTGTTGTTGTAACTTCTTCATTTCCTGTAGGTCGTGTTGTGCTCTATTTATCTCCCATGATGAACGTCTAGGTCTCTCAGGTTATAGAGCTATGAATACGGTGCATGTTAATCATACATCGTGAATTGACATTTCGTGTTTTATGACAGTTAAACGCCCAACCATTCTAGGCTTTGCCAGCCTCTGAGACCGTTTCGAACAGCCAAAGTTATTGTCTTTTACTCAATGCCAACATCTTTTTGCGAGGTACCCCAAAATTTGTGAAAAGTTCAGAAATGAGTCGAGTTTTAATTGCCTAGATGGAGTTGTCCATTTCCGCAAAGTTCGGTTAGCCGGCGGCGTTTGAAAAACTTTAGGATTCTAGTTTTGTCTTAGCAAAGAGCTAAAATCTCCCAGATATCTGAAAATCTCAACAACAACAAACGATCCCGTTACATTTCACCACGTTCATTTTATAGGACCACATTGGTTTTATTTTACCACCTAATCCAGTCTTCACAAAATGAAGGAAAATTGTAAACAATCCTTGTCTGACAGAACATGGGTCGGACAGAATTTTTAATATAAGTTGCATCCATGTTTGTATTCAGTGTCAGTATAAGCTACATGTAGCAGCCACTGGGTAGTTAATTTAAGTAAACATTTTTACCTTGTACTAAATAACAGTAACATTTCTAAACCATCCGATTAAGTTGGTCGTAAATATCCTTCAACTTATTTTCTCTTCCCCCAAATAATCATTATTTTATGTGCATAGATCATTTATTTTTAGTATATTTTATATTTTTCTTAAGTTTGCTTCTGTGAAAAATTACATGTTACTGGGGATAACACCATCTTTCTAAAGTTGACTCTCAAATGTTTGGTCTCCTTCTTTTTACTTTCTCCCATATGCGTTAGCATAGAGAAAGTATTGTGATCGTCCAAAAAAACTTTTTTACAAACTGGTCTAAGAATCCATTTTAGGGTCCCCTGAACCCAAAAAAGTGATTTTTTTCGAAAAACCTTTTTGTGTCTGTCCGTATGTGTTCTGTCTGTGTATGTGCTGGAGACCAAACGGATCTATCAATTTGTATGACATTTGGTATGTATTTGTATTAAGCCAATATCTTGAGACTATTTTTTATTTTTTTATTTTAGTTTTTTAATTTTATTTTGCAAAAACATACGAAAATGGAATTTTCTCAAAAACGACTCTAACGATTTTGATTCGATTTTCAGCATAAATGGGAATTATAATTTAAAATATTTTAGTAATAACCGCATGTCTCTAACTTGACTAGTTTTTTAGTTATGACAAAAAAAATTGGGAATCAAACTGGTAATTTTCAAAGGTTTGATTTTTTAGTGTTTAATAAGGGGGAAATTTTGTGATAATTCTTTGGAACCATTTATTATTTTATATTTTCCTAAGAGATGTACAGCTTACCATATTATAAACAGTTTTATGTGGTATGTAAGCTAAAATATTGTTTCCAACTTCAACTTTAAAAATGTTCAGCAATAGTTATGTGTTTATAATCAGGCCATCTGGTTATTTGGAAAATTACAGTACAAGTCGTTATAAAGCTAGACCAGGGAATGTTATCTGAAAGAATGTTCGAGATCACTTACGTGTTTAGGACTGTTGTAGCGAACGCCATGGTTTGCCCTTGATGGTTCGGAATAGCGTTTTAAAGTTAATTTCCGTATAGTCACAGTGCAGTTCATTAACAAAGGTTTTATGGGAAAAAAACATGTAATTTTATAATTTTTTTAGATTTCCAAGTAATTTAATACCTAGCAGCGGGCACGGATTCTGTCCGTTCTCACCAGCCTGAGGTCAACCGATCGTTTCCGCAATCATGGCCGAACTGACAAACTTCTTTGCTGAGGAATATTTCAAACATTAGATACAACAACTGATTTATCATATTGCTACTATGCATACACCTTAGTTGAATACCTTCACCAGATTCGAAAGAGAAATAAGGTATATCATAGAGATGAAAGAAACAAAGGTCGCAACCACTACTGCGCTAAATTGGTGTCGAGTAAGGAAATTGGGGTGTCTAGTGTTAACTACGCGGATGGTTGGGCCAGCACAGTTTTCATTCCTCTCCCTTCCACCTCCAAACCCCCAAGGATAATCGTATTAATTATTAATAGACTACAGATTTATAAAGATGTACTATTGTTGTAATCCAATTACAAGCGTTCGCTGAGGCCATAAGAAAGTGACTTCTGTTTATTTTGTTCTGTGAATATATTTAGACTGTCAGAACAAATATGAAAATTCTAAAATGTAATATTTTAGAATTTTAATTTTTTTTCTGTCGGTGGGCAGTAAGTATTGTTCTCCAAATTAATTTCACACAATACACGTACAAAAAATAAGTATATTAAAATGTTTATAAATAGAAAGGTATAGTGCAAGTGTTACAAGCTCCTTTTTGCTCAAGGTTTTATCGCCGCCCTTACTCTCTCTAGCTCTCCGTTTTATGACAATATCCATTGCTCAATCATAAATTCGCCTTTGTATTCTCAGATTACTGCCTCCAAACTCGTAGTCAATTTTGCTTGTTGGTGATGTACTTGAGTAGTGCCTGGTTGTATCTATTGTTTCCATAACTAACATTGCTACAAATTGTGCTTGTGGACTATCATTAGATAAAATGGATCGCTCTTATAAAATACAGTATTTGGACATTGTATGTTTGTTTTGTAGAAGATAAAAAATTATAGTAAATAGATTATATCTTCATAAATTTGCATAGCTTGCTAATAAGGTGATATTAAAAAATATATATATATATATATATATATATATATATATATATTTAGAAAATGTAGGCCTACTATCTTTCAAAGATAACCAAGCAGTAAGTATGGTCCAAGATTCTGGGTGATCACGTTGGGAAAATTTAGCAAAGCAAGATCCAATGTTAGTTATTCGCGAAGCTTTTTTTGTATTGGAGATACATAAACATTGCATTTTTGATCAATGTTATTGAGATGAACAGCTTGCAGTGTTTTAAAAGACCCTATCCTCGATATAAGCGAATAACTGTATCAACTTACCATATTACCGCTTAACAGTAAGTTGACACCAGTTGTGTCTACATATTATCAATCAATCGAACTTCTTTATTAAATAAAGTTACGGGACTGTACAATAGTGTCATGTAATAAATAATAATCCGTAACATTTGTTAAATTTCTTATCAATCCTAATCTTTTTTTTAAGACAACACACGTTTTATATTCTTTGCTTGGCATCAACAAAATCTCGAGGACGGTGAAATGAGTGGGCTAATAAATAGCTTTTCACTGTCAACAAAACAACTCATGCCACGCACATTTTCTTGCCTTCCGGCAGTGAGTTGTACAGTTTGGTCACAGACCAATAACAAGATAAGGAGTTTGGTTATATTACTTTTCTATGGTTTGATAGCATTCACATTAAACTGTAGATCGGACACATGCAGGTGAACATCCAACCACCCCCACCCGTACACGTACAGTGGCTTTGCCGTGCTAAGGCAGTTTCTTTCCCTGAAGTTAAATTGATGCTATTGTCAAATAATGATACATTTTTATTCAAACAAATAATGCAATTGAAAATATAATTTGGAGGGAAGTTAGAATATTATATTGTTGAAAAATTGAACGGCAAGAAAATGTTTTTGGTTTTATGAAAATTAAGCCTACTCTTGTCACCTTTTTTATTTTTTATATAGTTTGAATAAAAACGTTGTCTTCTTACTTTCATATCCTCAGATAGAGACTCCGTATGAAAACAAAGTCGTTATGGAGTCCTATTAATAGGTCCAAGAACAAACCTTCTTCAAACTAAAGATGCGGACAAAAAAGAAGATGCATTGATTGCGTAAGTCTGACACAGGCGAAAGTAGACTCTAAACACTGACGAGGATCCGACAATTTTTAATTGACGTGAAAAAGAAAGCGGTTGAAAGTGAATTTCGTGTAGACGTAGAAAGTGGTTACACAAATTCAAGGTCGGCTTTCTTTTATAAAAGCCACCTATCTACAGTCACCAGGAGAAAATAATCCCCCCTCCCCCAAAAAAACACGCAGAGAGCCGGCGGGGCTGGATCGTAACAAACAGTTCCAAGGTTGCCATCTCGGCTTGTGTCAAGTGTGATAAAACAATCACAGGACTCATACTGCGAACCCACTGTCGGCGCAGAAATTATGTGCACCCGAGCCTACGACAAACAGTTCCAAGGTTGCCATCTCGGCTTGTGTCAAGTGTGATAAAACAATCACAGGACTCATACTGCGAACCCACTGTCGGCGCAGAAATTATGTGCACCCGAGCCTACGACAAACAGTTCCAAGGTTGCCATCTCGGCTTGTGTCAAGTGTGATAAAACAATCACAGGACTCATACTGCGAACCCACTGTCGGCGCAGAAATTATGTGTCACCCGAGCCTACGACAAACAGTTCCAAGGTTGCCATCTCGGCTTGTGTCAAGTGTGATAAAACAATCACAGGACTCATACTGCGAACCCACTGTCGGCGCAGAAATTATGTGTCACCCGAGCCTACGACAAATCTAATCACACCATTGTTTTCCTCGTTCGATTGTACATGGTGATATGCTTTTAAAAATTATATTACGAGTTTTAATGTTTTTTATCCTAGTTGTAATAAAGTACCGGAATTTTAACTAGTTTTCAATCTACATCAAATTTACACCATTGTTACTCAAAAACTCGTTGACGTGTCGCATTAATATTTAAATACCCGATTGATACGTATGAATGTTTTCCATAAATTTTATTAATTTTGGAATTTTAACTTTTCGAGAAAAAAGTTCTTATCAATATCCTGAAACTTTATTTTCTTGGCTTCTAGAGGTCGTAAAATTAATTACTTGGTCTTATTGTATTCCTTACGACATGTATAGTTACCATACATCACTTTTATATGTGTAAGTAAATGCAGTGATTATAATAGATTTAAATTAGTTTAAAATAACTTAAAATAGATAAATTTATATTGATTTAAATAAATATAAAATCATTGCATTAACTTACACATATGAAGTTGATGTATTGTAGTTATAAATATAATAAGGATTACAAGACCAAGTAATGAATATTAAAACCTCTAGAAGCCAAGAAAACAAAGTTTCAGGGAAATTATAAAAACTTTTTTCTCGAAAAGTTAAAATTCTAAAATTTATAAAAAGTAATAGATAAAAATCCTATCAATCATTTATTTGAATATAAATGTGATACATCAACGCGTTATTTATTAATGGTGTACATTTGATGTGCAGTGAAAACTAGTTCAAATTCCGGTACTTTTTTATTGTTAAAGCTAGAATAAAAATGATTAGAACTTTAAGAACCATTTAAAAGTTCATATTTTAAAACGCAAAATTAAACGAGGAAAACAATGGTGTGATTAGATTTTTCGTATGCCTCTTCGTCTTTAGAAAATAACCTTCAAACTTGGGTGCACATAATTTATGCGCCGACAGTTAGGCGACTCACAGTGTACATAGTAATAATAAATTTTAATGGTTCTCTGTGGTTTTACATTCAATTTGGTTTATTTCAGTATTTCGCATTAATGTATATTCATTAGTATTTATTCATTATTCATTTGTAAGACGCCGATCGTAGAGATATGGGCAAATTAGGGCGAATATGAGGGGCAAATTAGTGTAATGAGTGTAGGTGAACGATTGTAGTCATTGTTTCTAATTTCGACTGTTCCTTAAAAAGAGCCATTTATTAATAGCTAAGGGACCTAAAGTATTACGTGGAATCCAAACCATGTAGTATGGTCTAATTATCAGCTAATGGCAAGCTATATACTCAGTTATATTCTCCAAAGAACATATGAACCTTGACTATCACCTAACATAGACACCCAGACTTGTCTAGTAGTTTCCACATCGACGGCAACCATTGAGCGGGCGCCGTTTTGGTTTAAGAGGACTGAGCATAGTGCCTATCGCCTACAATCTCAACACGGTGTCCCCAAGTAGTTGGGTTGTAGCACTGCGCCACTTGTACCGACTGTAACCAGTTTACTTTGTTCAGATCAAACTAAAACTAACTACAAACTAAATTATTTTATTTATTATTATTTGTTTAATAATTATTAAGAACATTCGACAACAATTTCTTCTACTTATACACTTATTGTAATTTAATAACTAATTATACAAATTTAATAACACACCATAATACTCGGTTCAAATAAGTACTGTCGTTGATAAATTTAACCACATGCTAGTGTATGTGGCCAAATGAATATACACAATTTTTTTAACATAATTTTGATGTCAACCTATACATAAAAATTATATAATTTAATTTATGCACATGCATTTGGTTCCTTGTTTTTGTTCTCAGCTTTATTTTATTAGTTGTATAATTACTTTTATGTTTGGGATAATTGAGTTGATATGCTGTTAAAACTCTTCAGTCTATTCGCGTTTGTCGGAACACGATTGAGTTTTAAATTTCGTCATGTACACAACCACAATGTTTGATAGCTACTGTACTAGTTTCATAATGTAGTGTGTGTGAAAGCAATGTTCAGTCACGCTGAACTCATAATGCATAGCTTGATGAACAGTACTTGGCCTCCTATTATCCGGACTACAACACTACACCAATAATGTCGATGTAAGGGAAGGATAAATATATTACTACACAAACACAATATATAATTTTTAAGATCACAATGCTTTCTCTATGCTGGTGCATATGGGAGAAGGTAAAATAAATATCTGATATTTAGTGTTAGTTTTATTTTTAATTATGTTCGAGGGATTATTAAATTTTTTTAATTATTCTTTCGCTCATTAAATAGAATTATACAATTAAATATGGGTCCAGTAATGATAAGCACAGAAGTAAACCTAAAATAGTACATGCCCAACTGTCTGAACTTTGAGGGTGATATTTCACATAACCTTCTGTTCTCTGTGTCGCTGTCATGTTGTTTGTCAATACCGTGAAGATGAAGTTGTATAGTTCGCTGAATAAACAAAGTAAAGACAGCACGGGAAGAATATTCTCATTCTCAGACCTTAAACTTATAATTGGGATAGTGAAGAATACTTGGAAATAAATTTAATTCATTTGTTCACGTTAAACGTGAGATATTCAGTATATGAACGTGGAGATTTCAATTTATGGTTGGCAGTGTTTATGGTCTTGTTGTGCACAGTCCTATTACATAGGGGGAGGTAGATCTAAGCTCTAAACATAGGTGAGGACGTCATGCTCTCTGATTGTTGTCACGGATCGCTGAGAGCACGCAGGTCATGTGAACATGTCAGACTCACGTACCACAGAGTATATAACACATACTCTGTGCTCGCACTTCCTACGGTAGGATCGTAACTCTGTGATAATCAAACAGGTCATGTGAATATGTCAGCCTCACGTACCACAGAGTATATAACACATACTCTGTGCTCGCACTTCCCACGGTAGGATCGTAACTTTGTGATAATCAAACAGGTCATGTGAATATGTCAGCCTCACGTACCACAGAGTATATAACACATACTCTGTGCTCGCACTTCCTACGGTAGGATCGTAACTTTGTGATAATCAAACAGGTCATGTGAATATGTCAGCCTCACGTACCACAGAGTATATAACACATACTCTGTGCTCGCACTTCCCACGGTAGGATCGTAACTCTGTGATAATCAAACAGGTCATGTGAATATGTCAGCCTCACGTACCACAGAGTATATAACACATACTCTGTGCTCGCACTTCCTACGGTAGGATCGTAACTTTGTGATAATCAAACAGGTCATGTGAATATGTCAGCCTCACGTACCACAGAGTATATAACACATACTCTGTGCTCGCACTTCCCACGGTAGGATCGTAACTTTGTGATAATCAAACAGGTCATGTGAATATGTCAGCCTCACGTACCACAGAGTATATAACACATACTCTGTGCTCGCACTTCCCACGGTAGGATCGTAACTTTGTGATAATCAAACAGGTCATGTGAAAATGTCAGACTCACGTACCACAGAGTATATAACACATACTCTGTGCTCGCACTCACCACGGTAGGATTGTAACTCTGTGATAGTCAAACAAGTGTGTCCCTCGTGGATAAAACAACATTCCGATGAAATTGTTATCGGAAAACAATTTTCCGCCTCGGAAGCACTTTATATTAAAACAATAACAAACAACGAATCATCTAGGTAAAGTGATTGATCGGCTTGGTTTTAATGATTAGGTGTTCAATCATACATCACATCTACACATTTACAGCTAGTTGTATTCAGCTACGCTCTCATTGCATATTTAGTACAATACATTTTTTTTCAGTAGTTATGGAAAGTTGCATCACAATAATTTATCACTTTTTTGTACATAACATTTAGCTATGAGCACAATTGAATTCCTTATGGTGACATATTATACAGAGCTATTTTTATTTCTTATGGTGATATATTATACAAAGCTGTGTATACAGTGGAACCTTGATAACTCGAATCTGAAGGGACGCGAAAAAAATTCGAGTTATCGAATATTTCGAGTAAACAAGGTTCGAGTTATCGAGTGTAAAAATAGCCGACTTCGAGTTATAGAGGGTCCACAGATTATTGAACTTTTCTAAATTGTGTTGCTAGGCAGTGCGTTTGCGTGATTACTGTTTATCTGAACATCATACATAAGTAAAATATGTAGTTATAAAAAGTAATAATACATTTTATGCAGGGTTCAAATAAAACTATTTTAAATAACTGCACAGTATTTTAATTGAAGGAATGTGTAAAAGACAACTAATCGACATAAGTAATTTCAAATTTGTAAATTTAATTTAAACTAAACTGTGGCCAAATAATAATACAATAATTAAAAAATAAAATATTCAAGCTACATTATAAAATCCAATATTAATACTGTATTGGAAAAAATCAGTTACAAAAATATTTACATGGCCTTAAAAAAATCATCAATTTTTGACTGTTTACCTAATGAAGCGGCAAAATCCAAACTGGTATCCAGATTAGCAATGGATGTAACAACACTATCACTCATAACTGGCTTTTTTACAAAATATCGTCGAAGCAGGTCTATGGCAGCTCGGGCTTCTTTGAGTGTAGGTTCCGGGGTTGAGTGCATGTTGTCCGGGTCGATGGGGTCGTCATCCTCGTCTTCCTCATCATCTACTCCTGGTGAAACCACTGATGCTACGATGTCTGTGTCAGATACGTGTTCACCACAAACTGCTACATTGTCATCAACATTAACAAAGTCTTTGAACAGCATTTCTTCTATGTTGAGATTCTCCGTTGTTTCCACCCAACCTGTTGGATCTTCAATAACTGAAGCAGGATAAGCATTTCCACTCTCTTCCTCCATACTATCTCCACTGACTTTAAAACCAGACTTTTTAAAACAATTGGAAATAGTCTTATCAGTTACATTGTTCCATGCTTTCGTAAGCATCCACATGGCATCCAGAATGTTTATTTTAGTTGGAGACTCATTTTCCACATCATTCAGATATCTACGCACAACTTCCTTTCGGTAGAAACTTTTGACATTTTTAATTATTCCTTGATCTAAAGGTTGCAATTTTGACGTTGTATTTGCAGGTAAAAATTCAATTTTAATATGGGAGAGATTATACAAATCACCGTGGGCAGAGCAGTTGTCAATAAATAAAAGTATTTTTTGCTTCTTCTTCTTCATTGTTTGGTTTAAGTCTTTGAGCCACTGTCCAAAAATATCTGATGTCATCCACGCTTTCTTGTTAGCGGTATAGTCTGTAGGGAGGCTTTCGATTCCTTTCAAACATCGTGGCTTTTTAGCCTTACCAATAACAAATGGTTTCAACTTAACTGTTCCAGTAGCGTTTGCACCTAGGAGCACCGTTAACCGCTCTTTACTATGTTTACCCCCACTGCATGTCTCACCTTTGAAAGTCATGGTTTTGTCTGGTAAACACTTAAAAAATAGGGCAGTCTCATCAGCATTGTAAATGTTCTCAGGAGCGTAATCATCGGTTAGTTTAGAGAGTTTCTCAATCCACTCAGTACAAACATTTGTGTCAACACTGGCACTCTCTCCACATATCTTTTTAAAAACTACATTATTTCTTTTTTTGAAGTTTTGCAACCAACCGTTTGAAGCACGGAACCCATCATGACCTAATTTCTTTGCGAAATCAATTGCCTTTTCTTGAAGAATAGGGCCTGAAATTGAAATGTTCTTATCTCTACATTGTTTTAGCCACTTTAAAACACATCGATCTATATCTTCAAAATCAGCCTGTTTAGCCCTCTTACATGACATAGCTAGGACACTTCCTTCTTCATACTTCTCCCTATTTTTTAGGATCGTCGATAACGTATTAGGTGGAATGCCAAACTCCTTTGCAATGTCAATTTTCTTTTTATCTCCTTTGTCTACTTCTGTTAGAATCCTTTGTTTTTCTTCTACACTTAAAGTCTTGCACTTTCGCTTACCTTCCATCACACTACACAAAGAACAACACAGCGACTAATCACAAACGCACAAGGTAGAAAAACAAAGCGTGGTTACTACAGCACGTCAACAACACTGCAATAAACATACGAAATACGGACAGCGGTGAGGGGTGGGGGCGATTCATGTCACAACATGAAAATGTAGCTCCTTTATTCAACAGCGAAAATTCTGAATATCGGTTTATTGAGGTTTGCCATAATAAACTTCGAGTTATAAAGGTGAAGTGATTGGAACTTCGACTTGTAAAGGTTCGCATAGTTCCAATTTCGAGTTATAGAGGTTATACCGTGCCATTCCAGACAATGGAAAATTCGTGTTATCGAGGTTTTAATATCGAAATATTCGAGTTGTAGAGGTAAAAATAACATTAACTCTTATGAGAAGTTCAAGGGGATTTTAAAAAATTCGACTTATAAAGGATTTCGAGTTATCGAGGGTCGAGTTATCGAGGTTCAACTGTATTCCTTATTGAGGCACATTATGCAAAGCTATTTGTATTCATTATGGTGACATATTATACAGAGTTTTATATTCCTTATTGAGACACATTATACAAAGCTATTTTTGTATGTCTATGCTAACATTTCAAATTAAGGTATGAACAGTTTAACCTCTTATTTTTATATGATAAAATGTATACGAAAATTTTTGTACAAAAATAAATGGCATTCTACTTGAATCCAGTTGATACCGGTTCAGGAGAGGCTGTGGTAGAATCATTGTCCCATGGGAAACTATTTCCCGATGAGTCTGTCGCGTGTTTGGCCTCGATTACTGTTCGACGTAATTGGTGTAAACAAAGGTGAAAGTAAACGAAGGTCGATTGGTTTACAAACAGGCAACGACGATTCATTAAAAATTGGCTAAACAACTCTTGCATTCCATCACACGAAACACGAAGAATTGTTATCAGTTCGTTTACACGGGGTATGACACGCAGATAAGTGTTCTACATCGAAAAGGTGTCAGTTCCTGTGTCTACGATAGTCCGGTTGTTACAGCTGCGAACATTGCTGTTGTCTTGATGTTGACACGCAGATAGGAAGGTGTCAGTTCCTATGTCTACGATAGTCCGGTTGTTACAGCTGCGAACATTGTTGTAGTCTTGATGTTGACGCGCAGATAGGAAGGTGTCAGTTCCTATGTCTACGATAGTCCGGTTGTTACAGCTGCGAACATTGTTGTAGTCTTGATGTTGACACGCAGATAGGAAGGTGTCAGTTCCTATGTCTACGATAGTCCGGTTGTTACAGCTGCGAACATTGTTGTTGTCTTGATGTTGACACGCAGATAGGAAGGTGTCAGTTCCTATGTCTACGATAGTCCGGTTGTTACAGCTGCGAACATTGTTGTAGTCTTGATGTTGACGCGCAGATAGGAAGGTGTCAGTTCCTATGTCTACGATAGTCCGGTTGTTACAGCTGCGAACATTGTTGTAGTCTTGATGTTGACGCGCAGATAGGAAGGTGTCAGTTCCTATGTCTACGATAGTCCGGTTGTTACAGCTGCGAACATTGTTGTAGTCTTGATGTTGACACGCAGATAGGAAGGTGTCAGTTCCTATGTCTACGATAGTCCGGTTGTTACAGCTGCGAACATTGTTGTAGTCTTGATTTTGACGCGCAGATAGGAAGGTGTCAGTTCCTGTCTACGATAGTCCGGTTGTTACAGCTGCGAACATTGTTGTAGTCTTGATGTTGACACGCAGATAGGAAGGTGTCAGTTCCTGTCTACGATAGTCCGGTTGTTACAGCTGCGAACATTGTTGTAGTCTTGATGTTGACGCGCAGATAGGAAGGTGTCAGTTCCTGTCTACGATAGTCCGGTTGTTACAGCTGCGAACATTGTTGTTGTCTTGATGTTGACACGCAGATAGGAAGGTGTCAGTTCCTATGTCTACGATAGTCCGGTTGTTACAGCTGCGAACATTGTTGTTGTCTTGATGTTGACACGCAGATAGGAAGGTGTCAGTTCCTATGTCTACGATAGTCCGGTTGTTACAGCTGCGAACATTGTTGTAGTCTTGATGTTGACACGCAGATAGGAAGGTGTCAGTTCCTATGTCTACGATAGTCCGGTTGTTACAGCTGCGAACATTGTTGTAGTCTTGATGTTGACGCGCAGATAGGAAGGTGTCAGTTCCTATGTCTACGATAGTCCGGTTGTTACAGCTGCGAACATTGTTGTAGTCTTGATGTTGACACGCAGATAGGAAGGTGTCAGTTCCTATGTCTACGATAGTCCGATTGTTACAGCTGCGAACATTGTTGTAGTCTTGATGTTGAAAGAAATGTTATTTGCACTAACGTGAACATAGGCTAATATGTTATTACAACCTTGATGTTAGAGTGCTTTGCTCGAATTTAAATTTCTTTCATTAGAACTAATGTTACGTTTTTGGATTTTTTAATCTATATCCAATCGTAGTGATCGTGTTTGCGACAGGTTGAGCCGCCAACATATTGAGTAACGAGCGGTAGTGGGTTGCCTTGAACCTAGACTGGATCTGCTCTCTGCTGACAGGGGAAGATCACAAGGCTACACTCACGTGAACTAACATCTTACACAAGCAGATGTGTTTCTTGTCTACCGTTTTCGTGTCGTGTTGGCAGAAAGTTACGGTGATCTGGGGATGAGTCTTTAACAAACTCCCTGTTTGCATTGGCCTCTAATTCCTTGCATTGGGCGAGCCGGTGGCCGAGTGGTCTAAGGCGTCAGGACTTTGAGCTTGGGTTAGAGATAGCGCTGGTTCGAATCCGGCCTAGACCCGGAAGATTTATCAGTAATATTCACCTTGTACTGTACTGGTTCGCCCCCTTACTCTGTCTGATTAAGTTCCTCGCACAGATCAGTAATCTATGAGGAATGGGCAGAGTAAGGTTAAGAAGGAGATTGGCCTCTCCTTAAAAAAAAAAAATAAAATAATTAACATGTATAGTTGATACTGAGCTGTGTAATGTGTTTATAACTCATTGACCTTGAACATGTGAACATGGGAGTGACTCGACGTGATGTTTGCTGTACGTTACCCAAGGTACTACAAACTGCAATCCTTACGTGCCGAATCAGAGGAAAATGATTCCGTCATTTATAATTCGGATTGTTTGTATAAACTCGTTTAGTAGATTAAGTCTATCATCTCCTCTCTCACCTGACTCGTCGTTGGCTCGGTATGTAGTATAAATTTGGAATGTTCGTCTATGTACATGTATATTATTGTTTATACACAGAGCATCGTTGAATAAAATAGGCAACACCGCAAAGAAAGCCAGCTCAGATCTTCGAGCTCAAGATTAAATAGTATGGATGTACACATCTACTAACTGAAAATGGTAGATGGAGTCAGGTCTGGTAAGTTTAGTCAAGGGGTGTAAATCGATCTAGTCGTGTGAGGAGTGCATTAGTTACGTAGTTGTTTGACAGACCATGTTTCCAAAAAGGCTGATTTATTACAAATACAGTATACTTATGGGAATCATATGGAACGCTGTTAACTGATTACCAAGATACGCAACTTTAACGTAGTAGCACAGTTGTGTATTTACATACAGTAGCGAAGCTCAGCCGTTTACTTGCCAACCAAGCGATGCTAGCGATCCTAGCGGTGGTAATGCAGACAGCTGGCGTAGTAAGTAAATAAACGAATTGATTTGAATATTTACACTCAATTAATTAATTGTATTGCAACATAAGTAATCTGCCGTGCTATCTAGCGGAGAGAAGTCGTAGCTCTGCATTACGACCGTTAGGATCGCTACAGTCAGCCAATTGGCATTTTTCTCAAGAGTAAGGTTCGCGACTGTGTACATTAGAATGTGGTAATAGTCGCCGAGGGTCGTGACGTTGTAGAGTTTGTGCAACACGTGTTTGCCGACGTTCGTGTACGCATTGAGGGAAATTAATATTGCTAAGACAGTTCTGGCCAGCTGGCGACCACACCCGCTCTTATCTACCTCTCCACAGCTGTTATGTTCTGAGCAGTCTTATCAGTTCCGTTACATTATGTTACAGCCTAGTTGAAAAAGTTACAGACGAGGCTGAGTCAAGAATGAAGTTTTACTGTAAAATCGTTATTGTTAGAAATATTATTAGGAACCAGCATTCGAATAGTAGTTTATTAGAAGTTGTGCTGCTTCGAAATGCTTCTTTTCAGGCACATCACTATACCCAATAGTGTTTCAATTGATTTGAGAAATATGTTAAATCTTACCAGACTTTAGTTTGAGAAACATAATTATATTTTTGTACTAAAGTGCTTAACTGAATATTTCTCTGTAAAGCGAAAGAGGTTTAAAGGTTCGTCGCCGTTTTCCCACAGTATAAAACAATAACACACAGTAGCGAAGATCAGCCATTTTATTACTTGCCAACCGTGCGAATGCGATGCTAGCGCTCCAAGCGGTGGTAAAGCAGCTGCTGTAGCACACGTCAGTGTTGTTTATTCCAATAGCAGTGTTTATAACAGTTTTATACTCAGTTGTGTTACAACGTAAGTGAACTGCCATGCTATCTAGCGGAGAGAAACATTGGCTCTGCATTACCACCGCTAGGATTGCTAGCATCGAGTAGTTGGCATTTTTCCCAAGAATAAGCTTCGCGAATGTGTATATTATCATACTATGTTTTTCATTTTATTTAATGCGATTAGAGAATATGGCGACTACTTCTGTCTTATCAGCAAACGACTAATTTGTGTTTTTTTCTTTTTTTTAGTAACAAACCATCAGTATCACTTTGTCGTTGGTTTTGTTTCTAAAGGACACATACAGAATGGCATACGACTGTACGAGATGTAGTGAAGACGTTTTCAATGAGTAGGGTTGCCATACGTCCGTACCGTACTAAGGAAAAAT
Organism: Stictocephala bisonia; assembly: GCA_035578905.1. NCBI lineage: Eukaryota > Metazoa > Arthropoda > Insecta > Hemiptera > Membracidae > Stictocephala > Stictocephala bisonia. The sequence continues at coordinate 480,421 of JAQJVL010000561.1, read as the reverse complement.
GTGGTAGATGTCCGTATTTTTCGTTCTTTCAATATAAAAATATATTTTAAATGTTTAATATAGAAAAAAAGATAATCATGTATTACTATTACTTTGGGCAATCGTCGATGGACAATTGTAAGAGGATGTGTGTTGTATAAGGACTCATATACTATGCACTATTATACTATCACTCACTTCCCTTCCCTTAAAAACAAGAATTTTTTCAGCTCTTGAACTTGGCCGAAAATATTGTGGACATTTTGTAAGAGTTTTGTAGTTTGCTCTTTTTTCTACCCAAGGAACCTTGGTCTGTACCCGGTTCTTCAGCACCAGTTGAACGAGTTTTTTCACTTCCAACTTAATTTAAACTTAACTACTTTACTAAAGTATACAAAATATGTTTGTTAGTATTGTCTTACTCTGGAATCTTAAAAAAACATAGTTGCAATATTAATATTACAATACCGTTAATATAATTTTCCCAATTTAACAACCCAAATAGCATAAAATTATAAAATTCATAAAAGACAGCTTATAACCCCCCCCCCCCCCCCCCCCAACCAGACCACCAAGTATATCTGGTGTCCGTATTTTACTATTCACATTTATAGCAACCCTACCAATGAATAATAACACAGAAAAATGTCGCCTGCAGTGCCGAGGTTATCGTGTTTTGGGTTTACAGCGTCTTGTAAGATTCAAATTGAGGAAACTAATTCCTGTAATCGGTTATGTTCCGTAAGGTTTTTACATTTTCTACAGTACCACCGGGTCAAAGTGGCTGACGTAACTGTTTGCTTTCTGAACGATGCAAATTTAGCCTTTGAATATGAGAGGAGCTAGAGTACATCAATATTTTAAAAATTACTGAATACTGACACTATGGCAGATTTGTACAAGTGGAAGTACGCATGTGCAGAGAAAAGCACGATCTCTTGGTAACTGAGAGACTAGGTACGAAGAAGACGTACAGTAGGTTAGCAAGGATGGGCAATAACCTTGTAAACAAATATCGCGCAATATCGGTGTGGAAGGAAGCTGTGGACTTGCCGTGCCGGATGGACAGGCTGTGCCGTGGCGCAAATCTGATTGCAATCCCCGCCTGACGGGAAGCGCCGACTGAGATGTTACAGCTGATTGGAAAACACAACAACAGCCGGATAAATAATAAATACATCGGTAGATGTAAATTGCACGTACACACTTTTCAAATAAGTTTTATTTTTATTTTGAGTAAAATCGTAGTAACAACATTGAAAGTACAGAAATATGATTATAATAAATAACCACTTGTGAAATGTTTCATTGCTACAATTTATTCATCAAATATCATATCTTTCCTCTAGGGTTTCTTATCTGTTTAGTTATCAGGTAGCTTAGTAGAGCAAAATGAAGTAAAATACTCAGATTGTTAGGAGTGAATATGTCTTCTGTATATCGTACAGCATCTCCATTAGATTCTTAGGTATGAAACTTACGTATTTTAAGAGGAATATGAATGATTTAATGAGTGTTTTTTATTTATTTTTTTTTACGATGGAAAATGTATTATGCACCGTTAGGCCCCATTTATCCAGGCACCTGGTGTGTGGGATTCTCACCCCCTAAAAACCCATCGGTACAGGTAGAATTCCCTCTCGGAACCGTTTGCCGCATTAGCCTACTTCAAGAGGGTGCCGGACTACACAACATCCGGACACTGACTATCAACGAACATGGACACGCCAACCCCAGACTTCTCTAGTAGTGCTCACGCCTAAAGTAACCATTGAGAGGACACTATGTCGATATTGAGAGGACAGAGCATAGAACCTATCGCCTACAATCTCCTCAACATTTTGTCCCCATATAGCTGGGGAACTTTCAAAAAGGGACAGTGTTACTTGAAAATTACTTGTACTTTTTACTTTCCAGGGACTAAAAAGAGATCGTATTGTTAATAAATAAATACCGAACATATTGCATTTTGAACTCAGTTAAGAATGTGTTTCACCGAGTACTGAATATATTATGTGATTACAAAACGACTAATTACTGTAATTGTAAATACCCAAACTTGAGGACACGCTCGTTATTTTTAACGGCCGGCTTATAATCCACCCTGGATCGGTTCTCACATAACGATACAATTGACATTTTAAGTAATTGTAAAACTTGTACGAGGTTCAATATCCATTGAATATTTGTGGTTGACACACGACCTACTCACGACGGAACTGTCGCACAGTCTAAACCGACAAACTGCCTGTAAGGAGGAAACATTTTTAATGATTGTTTGACTGACACGGATTACTTGCATTAACTGAACTTTTAAGTCGAAATTGAAGTTAACGATGAAAAGATTTTAAAATGTGTTTTACAAATATAATTTGTTAAATAAATTACGAAACACTTATAACAGAACTGATTGATTTTACTATATAAATCAATGTATAGTATATGTATAGTATCTCTGCCATCTATGTATAGTAAAATCAATGTAAAGACATATAGCCAACACCGGAAAAGCCACGGGTTTCCATACTCTTATTCAATTACGTTGGAAAATGTTTGATCAACTTGTCCGAGAGCTATAGACTTGAAATGTAAAACAAAGCTGGACGAAAATATTCATATTTAGAACTCTTTACCACTGGGATCGGAACATTGGAGATCCATGGTATATAGTTCTGAAAATACCTCTTTTTAACCTTTAAATATTTAAATATAAACATTTGTTTACAATTCATAAGGCCACAAGTTCTAATGTAGTGGTTAAAAAAATTGTGTTGTGTGTTCTGTCTCAAGGGAAGGTACGTTAACTAATTTTGATTATAAAATTGGGAAATAATCGACTCACCGAAAACCGATTGCACCACCAACAACTGGTGGAGGCCAGTGCCAACCAACATTTCTCATCATTTCGCTAAAAGAGTTGTCATTAGGTGAGGGCAACTTAAAGAATTTTACGTAAATATTATATGAAAAGCTGGATAAAAGACGTGGTTTTCCGGTAGTAGGTCTATAGTTATTATTATTTTTTTTCAGGTACTCGGATTGATGTCAGTGTCTTATTAAAAAATAAAAGATGTATCTATGGGTAATTTTTGTTATTGCTATTTTAATACCATTAGACTTCGCTGCTCTTAGAACAAAATTCTTAAACGTCCATCACTTAATTACAAAAATGACGGAAGCAAGTGGGTGTAGGAAGGATACAGTTAAGAGAGTCAAAGACTAAATTATATACGCTGATGAATTTAAGAGGACATAGGCTGAGATAAATACAGTCGAGAAGGAACTTATGTGTATGCCTCATTAATAACATCTTGAACACCCACACGACTTGTTTATGATTAAGCCATAAGAAATGAGTAAGGTTGAAGCAATAGTTTAGTAAACCTGCAGTTAAAAAAAGTCACATTTCAACAATATGTTTCCTATTAAACATTGAAGGTAAAGATAAGAATGTATCTATAGCCTTAAATTAATATATAATAAAAGAAAATCAAGTTAATGCTTGTGAGAACTATTTCCCTTGAAAGGAGTTATTTTCTTCCGCGATCTCGCTGAATAAGGAAAATTCGAGATAAATGTGTTCACGTGCAAATTCATTGCAGGATTTTTATTGGATCTGTTTTTTTCTTTCATAGACTACCTAACAAGCTAGTTGACATTGATTAAATGTTTCCCGTATATTTTATAATAGGCTATATCTACATCGATAATACTTCTTAAGGGTCTGCAGAGGCTGTCGGCCATTTATGTTTTAATCCTATAAGAACAATGTTATTTGCGAATTCATATTTCATCGTTATTTATTGGCCAAAAGTTGTGTATGAGGTGTCAATTTAAACATTATGATATTGCGCGTTGGTTTTGCTTTTCATATTTCGAATACATACGCCTAATTTAAAAAAAAATAGGTGAAAATAAAAACTTAACACTAAATATTTTTATCTATATACATAATTAAGAATCCGTAAAGCAATTCCAACGCGCAATTTCATTCTTGATCAAATGGAATTTGTTTGGAAAAGTCTGTGAAAAAAATAACTGTTTCATTTGGATACGCGTGATCGTATGTCAGACTCGAAAGTAACATTGTTCTAATGGGATTAAAACCAACATGTCCGATAACTTCCGACAGCCTCTGCAGACTCTTAATACAGATACTAGTAACCTAACATCGATCATTCTTTTTCACCGATAGTACTCCTTCATGAAAAATATGCTTCTCGTGCCTCGATAATAATCCTGCATGGATAATACTCGCACATCGATAATTCTCTTCCACCGATCATCGATATTACCCCTCCGTAGATAATAATCGACATAGATTATACTCCTACAAGGATCATAAATCTATTAAAATTAATGTTTATACACGGATAATATTCCTTCTTCGATAATAATACTACATAGATAATAATTTTAAGTCTACATAGATATTATTATCGTGCATCCAGAGTAAGATGTAGTAACCTATTGCTATATGTACTAACAAAATGCTTTAAATCTTTTCATAACTTTAATTCACTTATTGTTTTTTAACTCTTTTTGTATAACTTGATGTGATTTCACTAAATAATTTTATAAGGTCCGCTGTTTTGTGAAAGTATACAACAGACCACTCACCACTCGTAATGGTGTATTTGCTCGTGTTAACCCACTAAAAATACATAGAAAGCTTGTGTATTTTACGCAAGAGCAGTCTTGAGTCAAAGTTGGAACTATGCAGCGCAAGAAAGTTGTTGAACAGATTTTTTCACCCTTTTAAGCGGCTTAATTCATGCATTCTGCGTTCGTCACCGCATTGTATAGTATCATTTTTAAGGGTGGGGTATGCTATGTATAATGTGTATTGTACTCCCTATCTCGGTAATGTAATAAATATATCGGAACTCACATTAGCGACTATATGCAGGGTGGGGAAAAAATATGGAAACGCTTTCATCTTTTCATCGTGGTTACAAAGATCATACTTTTTGACGCCATTAGTGACATTTCATCTTTTCTGGGAAACGGCCACAAATAGTTTAACGAAAATATTCAATGCAAGCCTAGATCGAGTTTGATATCAAATGAAAGTTCTAATCAAGAGAAACGATTTGCCGCAAACCGGACTTCGAAAAGTTTATCCTTTCTAGAGTAGCGGTCATTTGAATTTCAAAGTAATTTTAACAATATTATTTTTCTGCTATTTAACTGTTTTAATTAAATTATTCTGATCGAAAATTATACTTTATGGAATATAATTATTCAAAAAAAATTAAATTATCTATGGAAAAAAACAACGTTTTTATGAAAGCGTATCCATATTTTTCCCACCCTGTATATTCTTCCACCACATGTAGATCAAGTACGGTCTCATTATCTATGTGTTCGCAACATGCTATGTGTTCCTATTTTCATACAGACATTCATTTCTTTACATTGTATGAAATTTCTCCTGAAATATTCTCTCTCACGTGTATTCATTAGTTTTGTTCAACAGAGCCTTTTATCCGCTCGTCCCTATCCCTAGCACCGTTATAACGACTATATAATTTGGTTATTGCATACACATTTTTTCAAAATACTAACAATATTTCCCGTTTTATTTTTAATTTTGAGATGTTATTATTCAATTTGCATACTAAACTGCCCGTTCAGCCTTGTAGTAACTCGGGTCTGCGCACAGGCATCCATTCATTCATGCAGGTCTTTTCCCAATGGCTAGTATTTTTAATTAGGAAAATATGATGCACTGTATTGTTTCATTTATTTTATATTTATACTTATTATACATGTATTTATTGTGCTAGTAAGTCTGTATAAAAATTATGTATTTGTTTGTGTTTCTGGAAAAAATAAAATTAATTTCAAAATAATACATTACGTCATCCACAATCGATTCTGTTCCAAACGTTTGTTATTATTTAATGATTTATTTCCCATCCTTTTTGTCTTTGTTTTTTTCATAATTTTAACCGCGGTTCCATCTACAACGCAAATGGCGGTGTTGCAACCTAAGTGTGCCCTATCGGCCATGTCGCAACGTTCTATCGACACAGTTCCAGTCACCGGCCGGCGGTCAGACCCATGCAGTGATTCATCGGTGATTTGATGCATTACTGTGTTCAATATATACAATAATGCAACCCTAGGGGTTATGAATAATATATTTAATGTTTAACATTCGTTCGTGTTTGGTATGTTTTATGCTATGAAACCTACTGTGCATTATAAATTGCATTATTTTAGTTTAATTTTGTATAATTAGTCACAATGTCTATGGTTAACTAGCACTGAGGCCTTGTTAATAATTGTTAATTGTATATAATTTTGCTTACTCTCATGGTTTGTTTTATGATGACTCTGAAGATGTACGTTATCATCATTATTTGCATAGCGTTCCAGTTTTTTTATCTGTTTATACAAAGTAATCAATTTTATCTTGCTCATTAACTGCTTACGAACATTTTTATATACATTTCATCCCAATTTTATATATATTTCAGTTTTGTATATAAAAGTTTAAAGTTTAGCTATGATCAATTAGTTATTTTTTTTTTTTTTTTTATATATATATACTCAATACTTTAACAATTTACTTATGTTAATGCTTTATGAGTTTGCTTACATGTTATGATATTATAATAACGTTGGATATGGATCAAAGCCCTATTTTTAAAATAGATACGCTGAATATTAAAACCAACGACTTTTATCAAAAACTGATTAGGTATAAAAGAGACTAAATATGTTCTACAGAATTGGGTGGAAAGTGATTCTTATAAAATCATGTCAAATATTGCATGTTATTAAAAACAAAAAAATATTGTATTTATTAGCTTTTTATGGGTAGACCTTTTTTCAGTTTTGTTTGATGTATCGTAAGAAATATAAAAAAGTAGTTTATTGTTTGAACTTGTAAAATATTGTATGATATCAATATTTGGACATTTGTGCCAAATATTGATATCATATGAGTCCAGCGAGTATTTTGTGCTCGCCTCGTCTCATCACTAACCAACACACAACCTTCGAGTTCAATTCATTTGGAAATAGGCTACCTGTGTTAGTTGAGATGGAGAAATTAGTGCAACTGTTGAGGAATATAAATTTCTAACAAATGAAATAAATAATCAAATAATATATATATATATATATATATATATATATATATATATATATATATATATATATATATATATAATATATATATTTGTAGTGGAATAGCGCGAGAAAATACACGTCTGAGTAGTGAGTGGTCTGTTGTATACTTTTCACAAAACAATGATTCTTTTAAAATTATTTACGTCGTAATGCTGTACAGAAAGAGTTCAACAGAAGTCAGTTAATTCAAGTTATGACAAGTTTTAAAGCATTTTGTTAATAAATAATTAAAATAATCAGTAATACATCTATGTAAAACAGTATTATCTAGTCAAATATTATCCATGCAGAATTATTACCGAAGTAGGATTATTATCCATATTGGATTATAAAATGCTATAATATTTGTGAAAACATGCCAGTGTTGTATTCGTTGCGGCGTAAAACGTGAACACCTTTCGCACTAGTGGGGATTTCTTAGAGGACTTGGTCAATAACAGATAAATATCGAATCCTATTGTCCCTCCTAGTTGTTGATCTGAAGTTTTCCTCAAGCAATGAACGACAGTGCACTTCAGATAACAGCACAATTTGTATGCTGATGCACTTTTCTGTTTTCTCTAGGAGTTTCCTTTAGCGTAGGATCAGGTGGGACAAGATTTACTCTGGTGCGGGCTTTTTACAAAAAGAACGCGACTGTAAGCTCACACTTCTCAGTGTTTGTAGTTGTTACAAACCTGAACATTACGAATACGGTAGCCTTGGCATGAGCAGGTCTGGGTAACAAACATTCTGGACAGTTATTTCGTAGCGTAATTATTTTTAGAGAGCCATTAATTCAGCTGTGCTGTTTTACATTTTTCACAAGGAAGCGAAGATATATTGAGGAAATTAACGTGATGTGGGAGCAGGATCATATAGTGCACGATTTGTGCACATGACATGACTGCAGGTATTTCGTTAAATGTTTGTTACTATATTTAACAAATTGAGTTTATGGGAAGTGTAAAAATGATCGTACAATATCAATCACAAGGACCATCGTTACAACGGATGGTTTGGGAATTTTCGATTGTTCCCTGAAGAAAACTTTCAGTTTCAAAATGTGAAACCAAAACTAGTTTACGCCCTAATGTGTTTGGGTATGTAATATCTAGGAACGGTGGATTTAGGTTGTCAGCAGTGTGTGTAGCCTTGTGGCTATGTAATGTTTGACAGGTGGATCTTCAGCATATTCTCCACGAACCCGAAACTAAAGTTTTAGTTTTCCTAAGATTTAGACATAGACTTTACTACCGCAATGATAGTCTCCGTGGCGGTTTATCTAATACGATGTGTCGTTTTCATCTATCATTGTAAAACTTGGTTTTTGTGAAGTGATGAATTAATTGATACTCTCTTAGAACTCTGTTCAGGAGTTTCTTTGTAATACGTAGCTTTATTTTTGTAGTAATCACACAGAGAGGTCGCCTCAGTGGCAGTTTGAACTAATGTATATCTTTATAAATCTTCAAGAATAATTTCTACGTTTATCCTTGAAGATCTGGAAGAGAATCGGATGTGACCTCTGTTTCTTTTTCTCCTCAATTTAATTTAAATCCAAAATCGATGTACTAACTCATCAATAAATCACCTGAACCACTGAACATGTTTTGAATAAAATTGGAGGGTTGTCAGCTTTTGTTGACTAGAACAGCCCTTCAACGTTTCGTTTTTTTTCCTTAAGAGAACATTTATTAGCGTTAATTTTAATAATTTATTTCAAACATAAACATGACACAACAGCTTGGCCAATTTGTTTTTCATTGTTAAATGTTTAAAAGTCATTTCTACTAACTCTGACATGATTGCACTACTTTGCATCCTCCCTAAAGTAGACTTATAGCGTTTTCTAGACTATGAAACTTTGTTATGAAGAATACCGTTAGCAGGATGCGGCCTTTATATTGATTAGAGAGAACCACGACGGGAAGGGTAAGAAAGCGTATAGAACCACCCCGTAGCGAAGCAATGGCTGTCGGCTAGTATAGAGTATTTACGTGTAAGGTTTACGTTATTCTGTAAGCTGTCACTCACCTTGTCTTTCTGACGTCACACTGCGGTCCACCTGAATGAACAACGAACTCGAAACTGTCCCTTGCAGTAGTTCACCTTGAGGTCTGCCGACTGGACCACAGAGGCCACACATGTGATCAATACACACTTGTACTCGATACGTTTCCTGTCCAGATAATTGGTGCACGTACTAATTTTAAGTAGGTTTAAGTAGGTTACTAATTTTAAGTAGATAATTAATGTTAGCAACGTGTAAATGTTGAATTGCGGAACATTTCTCAGCGACACAAAACTAGTGCCTTGATTGTCTCGCTGAATACATCCCTTCGTCGTCAAGACGAATAACTAAGTGTAGGCATGTAGGCCGCAAATTACTGGACTCTATAATTACACGTTACCAAAAACCACTCTTGTGGTACCACCAAAGTGCCAGGTAGTCAATCATCCTAGGTGATAATAACACACTAGTGTTTATCGAAGTGAAGAACATTTACTATTATAATTGCTCTACTCTTCTTACTTGTTGTCGTTTAGTGAACCTTCTTTATTGCTAGGACTCGTAGTGTACACTACATAGAGGATATATAGTAACTTTATATTCGTAGTTTAATCCCACAGAGGTCGCTTTCTTATCACCAAAGCGACGCCTCAGTGGCAGTTTGAACCAATATATATCTTTATAAATATTCTAGAATAATTTTTACGTTTATCCTTGAAGATCTGGAAGAGAATAAGAGAGGGACTGACAATGGTGCTGGCCTTTGCATCTGCTCGGCGAACTGGAGAACTTAGTACTCGACACCCTTTTAGCGCACTATTGGATGCAACCTCTGTTTATTTTTTCTCCTCAATTTAATTTAAATTAAAAATTGATGTGTACTAACTCATCAAGAAAGCTCCTGAACCACTGAACATATTTTGATTAAAATTGGAGGGTTGTCAGCTTTTGTTGACTAGAACAGCCCTTCAACGTTTCGTCCCTCCCCCTCCCGCCCTTAAGAGAACATTCATTAGCGTTAATTTTATAGAGGACCCTAAAGTTACAGTCCAACTTCTGATGTTCCTTTAGGGGACATTTTGAGCGGTGCCACCTAAACTTAAACTAATGCAACTGATATTGTGGATGAGTATACTCCCTCCCGTCCTTGAAAGGGAAGTTTACTACGTCCCCAGTAGTGTGGCCTTTCTTGCTTACCCAGTTGTCAGTTATTAAATGTTTATGAACACTTTTTGGAATCACTGCTCGTGTATCTGTATTTAATTATGTCCAATATTCTGTTCCATAGCAATAGGTCTTTTATTTCTTAACTATGCTGAATGAAATTTTGTCTTATGTTTTTAAATAAAATTAATATTTAGGAAACACATACAGGACTCAACTTTCTTAATTCTATAGTAAACACTCCTCAGTCTTCCAAAATTTGACGGGTCGTTCGGTCGTTGTTAAACTTTCGTTCGAGACGTTACATTAGATACGAGTAGTATATACGAGCAAGGATGGGATTCCGTATCTGACAAGGGTCGACGACAGCTGAGGAGTCCCGTTGCACACGTAGATGTCTCCTTCAAAGACCCTTCCAGACCCCTGCTGGGCAGAACCGCGTCTGAAGGTCGACTTCGCTGGACTCTCCAAACTACCAGAATTTGGCTGTCTATGCTAGTAAGCGTACACGTAAGGTGCGACAATTGTATCTCTATTTAAATCCATACAATTTTACTGTCAGAAATTATAAAAAAGTAGATTAATTTTTATTTCTTTTTGTTTTAGCCAAAATACGTAAAAATTTGTTTACATTGATTCTCTTGTTTAAAGCTATATTACGAATCTTAAAATATTTTGCTATGTATCAATTAGCTAGCTAACACCAAAACATAATGTTCTTATAATTTCAACATTTGCATCTTACATTTTTACCTGATGATGTGGAAATGTACATGCGGCCAATTTATGACCATTAGTAAACGTTTACCAAAAGTCAGCACTGGCTTTTTTTTTAGCGAAATATACAGAATTGTAATTATTAAGATTGAAGTAACAAAATTTAATTAATTGTAAGAATGTGTGATTTTATAAATCACGTATTCTTATACTTACACGTAATTACTTTTTTAATATAGCACAACTCAATTTAAAATATTTTGTCGAGTGGTATTATCTTTTTGAAAGCTGAAAATAATAAATGTAATGTTAGGTACATTTATACCAATTCCACGATAACAAACACAGCAAGTTTACCAGAGTGTATACATTAATTTATCCGATAATGGTCTATCTGCGGATTTCGTTGAAATAGAATTTAAATTAAGTTTTAGTCTCATTATTTGTGTTACAATACAATTGTTCTTACCCTCAATAGTAAAAAAATGATTAGACTGTCGCAAGTCATTCATTCTTGTTCTTGACTGTCTAAATACACGCTGCAGGCGTTTTAAACAATTTTGATCCACCATATTCATTATCTTCAATGAATAAAAAGTAAAATAACACAGAATTGTAATTGGTATTTCGCAGTAACCTAATGGGGGTTGAATAGGGGATTGGGCCTTGCTTTGAAAGGGAGCTCGTCAGTGGCGACGACAGAGCACGCCTCTGCCTCGCCCACTGGGGACTATCACTCTGGAGAAAATATCTAAACTAAAGTTAACATATTTAGGAAAATCAATTTGATCAATCAAATTGAGGGTGTGTGGTAAATTTTAAAACGTGTACATTTATGTTTAAACGTTAAAATCTAGTGTAATGTTAACAATGCAGTACCTATAATGTTAATTTTAATTTTCGAGGCCTGAATTAGTTAAAAATCAATTTAATTAATACAGACATGTTCTAATACAGTAGTTATTCGTACTTCTAATTCAAATTGGTTATTTGCCACTTCATTATTCATTAGTAAGACGCCGATCGTCAAGATATGGGCGAATATGAGGGGCAAAAGAGTGTGATGATTGTAGATGAACTAACAAAAGTCGACTGTTCCACAGAAAGAGCTATTTATTATGAATCAACAGCTTATGCGTAGAATCCTAACCACGTAATGTTGGTCCGATTTTCAGCTAACTGACAAGTCTGACTCTCAGTTCTTTTCCCTACACAACATCTGAACCCTAACTACCATCCAACATGGCTACCCCAGACCTTTATAGTAGCGTCCCCATCGATGACAACAATTGAGCAGACGCCGTGTTGGTATTAAGAGTGCCAAGCATAGAACGTATCGCCTACAATCACCCCAAGTAGCTGGGTTACAGCACTGCGCCACCAGTGCCGACGGTTGCACGTAGACATAAATGTTACGGAAAGGGGAACTGTGACTTTATTAATTGGCCATCTCTCCCCAGTACAAGCTATATGAAATGTACTTACTCTTTTTACTAATAAACTAAAATGTGTGTGTGTGTGTTCAGTTGAAACATTGCTATCAGAGAAATAAACTGAGTAGTTCTAATATTGTAGTTCTATTTAACTTTAGGAACTGAAATTATAAGTATTATACCTAAGCAAAGGAAATTAAAGAGTGTTCATTTCACAACAAATAATGTAGTGCCAAAACCTTGTGAACATTTGTGTTTACTGCATTGAAAAACAGTTGAAATAAAGGTAAACTAGGTACAATAAGTTATGATTCGAGTGAAGTTTCTTGTGCAGACTGTGAGCGGTCGGCAAGGCGGTCATGGCTGTGTCGAAATCGTAACTAATTGTAACCTTGAGTGTTGCCAGTAGCCAGTAGTGTAACCTGCGACAATGACGCTCGCTTGCAGTGTAACCTGGATTGAGCTGGGATGTTGTAATCCACTTATCTGGAATCGTTTTTTGCGCTGCTTTCAGAGCGATTTCAGAGCTTGTTTTCCTCAAAATTGATACGCCAGCGCATAATTATTGTCTTCAACTGAAACTCGTTGAAGAATCCTGCAGTGTCGATAAGGTCGTACACAACATACTAACATATTGCCCAAGGTATCTTACAACAGAGTTTGGACCTGCGAGATACTGGATATTCTTGGATGTCGTGGCTACTGTAAACTCTATCATTAGCCCTAGATAAGAAATGTTAACTTCATAGTCATTAGCTCAAAGATAACAATCAAATAATATATATATATATATATAAGATTCCAGATTGATTCAAACTGTTAATTTCCCCCAAAATATTAAAAAATAAATATACATTAGATCAGAATCAGAATACACTATACGGGTATGGGAGGGCGGGTGGGTCATTACACTGTACGGGTATGCGAGGGTGGGTGGGTAAATTCACTGTACGTGTATGGGAAGGTGGGTGGGTCAATAAGACTGTACGTGTATGGGTGGGCGCTTAGGTCAATAACACTGTACGTGTATGGCTGGGCGGGTGGGTCATAACACTGTACGTGTTTGGGTGGGCGGGTGGGTCAATAACACTACGTGTGTGGGTGGGCGGGAGGGTCAATAACACTGTATGTGTTTGGGTAGACGGGTGGGTGGATCTTTTATTTGATTTTGCTATTTTTCTAATGCTTCTAATTTACAGTTGCTTTGTGAACCTCATTTAATCTGTTTTTGCCATATTTTTGAATTATGTTTTATTCAAACAGATATATATTAAACAGATCGGAATACATATAAAACTAAGTACTGTACATTAACTATGAAACTAAAAAAGTCTACTTATACGTACCAATGTATACGTTATATTAAACTAATAAAAAACATAATAGAAACATTTAATTGAATTACTGGTTTATTATACTCAACTCTTACAAGAAGAGAGAATCGATTGTACAACAGCACACTATCTTCTTGTTTGCCGTTGTTTTTTGACTCCAGTCCGCCTCTTTAGATAAGGAGTAGCAGCACAGTAGCACATTTTCAATTAAACACCATATTTTTGGGTGATGTCGATGATTCAACAATTCGTGCCTAAAAGTGCATAATATATTTTCCATAGATTCAATTAATTTACCTCTACGTCAAGATAATAAATTCTAAAAGAACATGTAACCTGGGACTTATTTGTAATCTTGCAAACAGCTGGATAGTCCAAATAACATTTACTTCTTACAAACACGCCGCAATAATATTTTTATTATGTTTTCGGAATTGCTTTTACCCTAGATTAATCATTCTCTCGAAAGTATTGTCTATCGACTCCTAAACAATGCTCGTTCAGCTCCTTTAATAATAGCCAGAGTACTTCGTCATTTTTCCTCTGATATTCACAAGTTCAGTGTAATATATTTTGCTTCAAACACCACTACTCTCCATCCGTTGGCGTCGTTTGTTTGTAGACTTGGCCTGCCACCTCCAACGGTACATGTCCATACTGGTCGAGACCTTTTCAATCAGCACTAGTATAGACGTAATAACATAATACTTATTATTTAGTCTTCTTCTTATTAGGCTTTCTGTAAGGTTTCAGCAGCGCGACTTTTTAATTCATTTTCTGAGTGTTTCGCATATTATTTCGTTTTACTTTGATCAATCCTTGGCATTTCCCTTACATTATCACAACCTTTTTATACTTGAATTCTGAGATTTTGAACTACTAAAATTGCATTTTTATAGATCTCTAGGTAGAAGACTGAAAACAACATACCACAACAGAGAGTGAAGGAGGTCCTGTTGCGTTTCCAATATCCGCACGGTCCAGCGAGTTTATTACAAGATTTCCTTTTATCTTGGCAGAAGAGATTTTTATTAGCCCCTGCAGTGATAATTGACTTCTGTCTGTCGGCTGTTGTCTTCCCTTGCAATATAAAATTAGTTTTGAGTAGTTTTCCAAACGTTATTGTGGTGTTTGTAGGATTAGCCATTATCGTAGTTCCCATATCTAGTGTCAATCTAAACCACATTTAACTGTCAACAATGTTATTATAGAATTAATTAAAAAACAAAGAGAGAAGCGGGGATTGGTGAAAACGTGATTTTGCTTATATTATCGTACGTAATATGGCTGATGAAATGTCGAACTTGCACGTGTTGTTGGTAGTAGTATGTTGATTAACACGTGAATTTGTACGTACTGTAGGGGTTAAGAGGGTTGTTGAAGACTCGACTTTGTAGGTATTTTACCTTATTATCTAAAACAATCAGCGTCCAAAAAAAATGTTTCTTGCTCCAGCTATTTTTAATTTGGGGGGGGGTTCGACCATGAGAAATCGATTGGCACCAGTCTCAACCCTGGGAAAATTCTTATTTTTGCTCCAGAGACTCCTAGCCGTCCAGTGTTGGAGGAGTATCAATCTCTAGTAGAAAGTGGGTTATCTAACTATAGGTGAGGTATCTCCTAAATACGTAATACCATTACATTTTAGAAGAGACATAATTTAAGGGCTTCCCCCCCCCCAATAAGCAATATGCTAAAAAAACCTGAATATGCTAATGTTAAACTAATACACCAAAGCGGGGTATCAAATTTAAGGTATTCTTCTCTTAATTACTAATATGCCATCATATTTTACAAAAGACTATGTTTATGGCCTCTACTGTTCCAAAAATCAAAATTCATGGTCATACTGCTTAAGAACCCTGGCGAGGCCGTAGGCCGATCTTCTTCATGATGCCGAGATCCACAAATGGGACTCGGTAAGCAGAGTGCCTTGGTGAATTCTAAATACAAAGGGGCCTGTTGCAGAGAGTCTTGGCGAGGCCATAAACCGAGTTCCACAAAGGTAAAGGTAAACGCGGAAAATCTTCGAAAAGAAATTTTATTAATAACCTACAAGTTAGAGCAACAACAAACGATCCTCTGGAAGATATGGATGCTACCTCTTCAGTTTGCACAATTCAGCTGTTCGAAGCTCGGTCTCCTGGTACTAGGTAGGTAGTAAATACAGTGAAATATCGACTGTACGTATTGTACGTAGGTAGTGATAGATGGTGAAATATCGACTGTACACTTATTGTAGGTAGTAGAATGGGTTGGGTCAAATATAATTTTGTACAATTTATAGTATGTTGTATGGCTGGTGAAATATCGATTTTATATATGTTGTAGGTAGTAGAGTTGGTGAACATAACTTTACTGTACACAGGAAGGCTGTCTGGCTATTAACCAGAGATTACGTCTACTAATGGAATCAAACGGGTTTTATGCTAAGAGAAGGCATAAGAGAAAAAATAAAGCCGTTTAGTCGCTGCTACATGTATTTCAAACACGACTATTTCAAATACCATGGATGGTCACCAATGGGATTTTAGTACAGATCCGTTACAAACCAAGAATTTGCTTGTAATTTAGTTCAGTTTTGCCTTGTAGGCTGGGAAAATACAATTGGGTACATGGTAAGTTAAGTCTGTACGCCTCACATGTCTGATACTCGAGGGATTTTTATTTTGGGGGGTCACAAAAAGGGGTTTTCTGTCCTGCTATTTAAAAACACAAAAACAATGTTCACAGAGTCTGTAGGTACATACATACCTTCTATGTATTATAGTTTGCCGAGTTTATGAAATAACAGTTTTGTACATATTTTAGGCATTAGTCTGGTGAAAACTCGCCCTTGTACGTTTGCAGCAACTGGTAAAAACATTTGTTATCCTAATGAGGCTGCTGGAAACTGAACTTTCTATGTGGAATGGATTACAGAACTGCGCTTTACAACAACTCAAATCCTACGTTATTCCCGCATTCATTTCTCCGCATTTTGGACATTCAATGTGTGATCATTTTTATCAGAGGCGGTTGGTATTTGAAAGTATAACCATCAAATATTGGGTGCGCGTTAATGTAGACTGTGTGAACATTGCTTTTAAATAGCAGGACAGAAACCCCCTTTTTGTGACCCCCCCAAAATAAAAATCCCTAGAGTAACAGACATGTGAGGTGTACAAAGAGAACGTGTGTCTCTTAACTTACCATGTACCCGATTGTATTTTCACAGCCTACAAGGCAAAACTGAACTACATTATAAGGCAAATTCTTGGTTTGTAACGGATCTATACTAAAATCCCATTGGTGACCATCCATGGTATTTGAAAATGATCGTGTTTGAAATACATGTAGCAGTGACTAAACGGCTTTATTTTTTCTCTTATGCCTTCTCCTAGCATAAAAACCGTTTGATTCCATTAGTAGACGTAATCTCTGGTTAATGGCCCTCCTGTGTACAGTTATGTCATTAGTTTCCACAGTGTGGATTCCGAGGATTTATAATTGTTTTTGCTCGTAACAAATTCGGGATAGTAAAAGACTTCGCCTTGAAAATGCAACCTCTAAAATGAGTGAAAGGAATCATTTAAACCCTATATATGTGCTTCACAGCATGTACAGTACCTGATTGACATGTGTAAGTGTCAATACATTAACGTTAAATTCATATTAAAATTACTAAATTATGTTTAGAACGATCTAGTTCAAAATGTGGAAATTTAAATTTTGGGTACTGACTTGAAATTTTAGTCAATATTAGTGGATTAGAAATGTTGTACTATGTAATCACATCCACTAGGTGTATTACTTATTAAAGTTTGCAGGTGTAATATTTCTAGTTCATGGACTTAGATATTGTTTAATTTGTGCATGTTAATTGTGCCCAAAATTGTTAATAATGTTTAAGTTATCTTTCTCAAATAAATTTTATTTTAGTCGTGTTACTATTATTGAGCTGCACGATAGATCAGATGTTCACAAACATTTCTTTCTTGGGGCTCACCTCTATCTGGATATTTTTCGCAACCAACTTGTGTGTATATTTTTAGCGTATTGTATCAACATCATTGTGAAATGTCTCACATACTACAAAACTACAGTGGTCATCAGATAAATTAAGGAAAATTGTTCTATAACGATGTTCAAATATACCAGTAAATAAATATATGCTACTGTATATTTGAACTGGTATTTAAATATGTTATCATTAATACACCTATATTTAAGAAACCATAAAATAATCAACGACCTAATTAAATTTGCTGCAAGAAGTTAATAACACATTTTATTTTATGTTTTAACTACCTTTCTAGCTATCAACTGAAACAGGCCCTCATACGTCTGAGAAGAAATGTAGTTTTATAAGAACTGTAAACAAATAATAGGTTTGTTAATCTCATTCCGGATTACTTGTAATAATAATGCACAACTATTTATTAACATCCATAAATTATGTTAATATTAACACTTTACTTTGAAGTCCATCGCAAAATGGATATGGTGATATATATTAAACAATAATATCCATAGTTTAATTTGTAGGTAGAAAAATTAAGTATGATATTAGTACCATTACTGATTAATGATCACATAACCGCTGCTTCAAGGTCTCCTGAATATAAATTAAGTCAGTAAATTTAATAATTAATCCCACGCACAGGGAAGTGGAGGAGTTTAATAGTTCGCCAACTCACCTTTTAAGTATCATCATGGTAGCTTATAATGTTTTGTTGCACATATAATATGTGCACATTCTCCCCCAGCAGTGTCAGATTAAGGGGGGTCGGCCCCAATTATGGTAAAAAATATTGATTTTTTTTATCATTGACTTTTATTCCAAATTTAATTAGCTTTAAAAGATCGTTTAGTTTTTTGATTTCTGTAAATTATTAAAAAAGTTATGGATAAATTTCCAAACGTATATCATAAGAATTCTTCAACCTAAGAGGGCGCTAGGCGTTCGTTTATTTGTTATAGTACTGTTCTGCTGATTATTTTACTGGCTGTCTACATTATTTTGATTTTATCATTGGCAGCACTGCTCCCAGCTGTCTGTAGATCATGTAGTGTGAATATTGTTATTGTTTACCGCTATTCCAAAGTATTAAAAGTGTTCTAGTAGTTGTGATTGTTGTTTTTGTTGTATTTTTTATCTTAGACAAAATGCCTAGGGCTCCAACAAAAGTTTTTAAGAGAAGAAAACATGTTTTCAATGGAACTCCAGTACAGAAAATTAGAAAAGTGTCTGGTGATTGTAGGCCTAATTTAGAAAGTGACAGTGAACCTATCTCTAGCACAAGTCTAGGCCTAGTCTCAACTGACCCCCCTGTGAATAGCTCTTTACCTGAAGTTAGTGAAACCACAGATAGGCCTAGTTCCTCAAAAAAGAAATTAGGTAACCTAGACTACTACAGTGAGTATGATATGTATGATGAGAACTGCAACGACATAATAAATTTACATAGCCTTGAATCACTTTTGTCTGACATCGCAGTGTGCGTACAATGCAATGGCTCACTTTCAATTCGCAGAAAGAACAGATAGTGTGATATGGTCGCGTATCCCCAAAACTACTTTCGTAATGAAAAATACCCTGGAACTTGGTGTCTATGAGGCTGTTGCAACTTTTAACCAGGGTAATATAGTGAAGTGTCAAGTGTTGCAAAAGTTTGGTATCAATCCTGGCTCTAGATGTGTGCAAGAAATGAAGCATCAAGATTTACGCCGAATACAAAAAGCTGAAAAAGCTCAGCAAGATATAGAAAAAAGATGCAGAAAACAACTTGCCATTGCAAAGAAAAGGATAGAGGATGAATTTGAAGAGCTAGAGGATCCAGAAAACCCAACTTATGGGGCAGGAATGCATTAGAGGTAGGCTTAACTTGTATTATAACATGTTTTTTTGTTTCGAATGAGTTTTTCCGAAAATCTAGTTTTTTCACATAAAGGTACATTTATCTCAAAAACTAATAAAGATATCAGTACAACTTTTTTTTTATTTTGTAGATTAGTTCTTCCTGCACATTTTGCATGTAGCAATTTCATTTTCTTTGGGTTCTATCAATTTCATTCTTAATATTTTGTTAAAAAAAATCTTTAAAAAAAAGAGTTTAAAAAAATTTTTTTATATAATACCTAAAATTATAATTTTATAATGTGTTACATGGAAACTATTCAACAATATACAGACTTTCTAATAACATAAAAATCAGGTTTCTATCCTTTATACTTTTTAAGAAAAATGTACCTTAAGTAAGAGAATTTAACATGGGCTTAATAGGCCTGGCCGGCCCCCCTTAAAGGCATCAAATAAATCACTTAATTTTGAAAGTGTGTTGCTTTTGAAGCTTTTCGCAACTCAACATTTTCAAAATGAAGGTCGCTGATTTTGATTCACTATGCTCCAGCAAAATCTTAGTTCATTCCAAAGTTGGGAACTATTAATATTTTCCTCTCGACCGTATCCAGTCAACCAGCGTAAATAGTTAAAGTGTCAACAATTATTTTACCTGTTTTGCTGGGCCTGTTTGGGCTTATTGTCCGAGAATCCCTCTTGACAGCCAGCGTACTTCACAATGAAGGAGAAGAGGAGGTATAAATGAATTCCCATTTAATGGCATAAACTAAAGAAAGTGGAAGTCTTTGGTGTCGATTTTATGCAATTAACCATTAAATTACACGTTAAAAATAAAATATATATTGCATATTTACAACTACTGTTTTTTGACATTGAATTTACTATTTGGTAACAACTCGTTATATCGTAGGTGACCCCGTCACGTGAACTGACAGACAGACAAATGTCAGGGTAGTTTTTTGTCGACGCAATGATTCGTCCTCCACCGTTAATTAGTGATACTGGTGAGTTTCACTACGGAACTAACTGCATATTCATTACAACTTATATCTAGTTGCCCCCTGGCCTTCGATATATCCCGACGAACTTGAGTCGTGTTTTTTGTCTTTAAGCTATGAGTTGTTGATTGCAACCTTTGTATCGTGACAGTTATGTTTTTATGCTTTTCCTAGTATCGGTAGCAATTTAACCTTTTATGAAAATTTCCTATTTAAATAAACTCAGGGCAGAAACATATAACTTGTGAAATACTTGGCAAATATGTATTCCAATCCCCAAACATATTATTTGAACAGCATATTACAATTATTTAACATCATAAGAATAACAATAAATCTCTAATATAAAAAATATTATTTTATAAAATAAATCGCTAACTAATATAGCTGATGCATAAAGTAAATAACAATCAATTATTGGACAACAAAATATATGTATATATACTAGGTAACAAACAACAACGAATGTCTTTTTTGTTCCTAAATCAGTTATAAGATTTCTATAATATTATTATGTTTACAATTATGATAGCATAGGTACATACAATTTCATGAACAAGGTAAAATAAAGTAGTACTTTATACAACCAATTCAATACGTTTTAAGGGAGTACGTGGGAGAGATGGCCGAAGTTCTAAACTCGCCTTAGAAATAAAGACAAAATTCAATTAATTTGTATTTTGCTAACTCTTTCATTCCTAATATACTAACAGCACATGTAGATGCTGTAAATATAACGGTAATAAAAGGTTAGAATAGAAATACGAACCACTTAAATTCATGCTTTAAAGTTGATAAGAAGTATTGGAAGTTGGGTAATGAATATCTCAATCTCCCTTAAGTTGAACAATTTGTATTCATAAATTATGCAACTGGTACCAGCAAGCACAATATACACAATATGGTACTATAGGCACATCTTGCACAGATGTGTCTATAGTACCATGTCCAGAACACTTGACTACCAGATCCTTTGTCAACCAAATTGTGAAAAAGTGTTTTATTTATTTATTTATTTTTTTTTTTTTATTATTATGATTTAAAATATCATTTTCCGAAAAATATTTTTCAATATTTAAACATATATTAAACTTATATTAATACATTACAAATATACTGAAAGAAATTAACATAAAATTACAAAAATTCGGGGGGAAATGTCTGGTAAGGCCCTGAATCGAAATATCCGTTAGACTATTGTGTTATACGTAAGAAAACAAATCTGCAGTCAGTTGGACATTATGTTTATTGATCAACTATCTCAGTGTTGAACAGCGAATAGAAATCACCGAGGTTACAAAAACATGAAGGAAATCGAATTGTCTAAAGGAATTAATGAGTAAATAAAAAATAGTGTATAAATAAATGTAAAACTGTAGAATTTTACAAAGTAAACATTCTGTAAAATGTCCCCCTTTACGAGTTGCAATGATCAAACACGAGAATTATTTATGAATACCTTATTACTGCTTTATTATTCAGCTCTTATAATAAATTTATTGAAATAATGTACTATCGCAACGCGATAAACAGCAATTTAGTGTAGAATGAATACAATTATAGTAATTCCTATATTCAAACATGAACTCTGTGAGATAACTAGTATGACGTCCCACTTGCGGCTTTCATGTAACAACTCGCTATCACTACTTGCCCTCACTCGAGGAGGCGGTGGTAGCATTAAGTAATATGCATATGAACTTTTACTGGATCAATTATATAATGAAGAAAATAAAATAGAAATTTGTATGATGTGTTTTTTGTGTGTTTTTTTGTTAAGGGAGAAAAATGTACATATTTTTTGCGGGAGGAGACACCGGAAATTTTACACTGGGATGAAGGGGTCTAAATGTTAAATTGTCCTCGCGTCATTTGTCTTATGTCATTTGTACAAGTTTCCTGTCATAATGCTTGGTGACAGCTAAGCAAACATTATGTTCTATAACTAGTTAGTTGTCAGTGAAGTTGGCCAGCTATACACGTACAGTGGTATTGACCCCGCACGTGTATGGTGGGTGGGAGGGACGGCTGTCTCCTCGAGATGGGGTGTTAGGCAACTGTGTGGAGTGACCTACGCTTGCACAATCTGTCCTCTGGCCACTACCAAAATAGCCCCCACTTGACCAGTTATGCTAATGTGACCATTTGGGACCATCGAGCTTACCATTGTCTTTTGGCACATTTAAAATAAATACAATAAAATTCTGTTTTTTACTAAGGAAGTTCCAAGGACGTCCAAGTTGTTGGTTTTGGCACGATTAGAAACTAGCACTTTCTTAATGAGGGGTAATTAAGACCAGGAGTATTTTTTTTCTAAAACATTACAAGACAATCGTTCTATTCGAACAATATTTGTCAGCAAGGTGACGACAAACAAGTACGTTTGTTTGATACTGAGTCTCCTGTTATTGGGGAACTTTTACGGTGACTCCAAACAAGGGACCAAGGTACTTTTCAGAGAAACGGTTGTCATTTCAAATATTTTATAGTTCTGATCCGAGTCTTAATAAAAAGGGAAAGTTCCCTGAATATTCGAAATATCGTACTTTGGTAATGTATTTGATTGGAATAGGGAAGACTGATTTGAAAATGGAGAAATGTTGGTAAGCTAAGAAGTTGATCATCACTAAACAAACATGATTGTTTACTGTCATAGAAACAAAACATTATTCTTACACTTATTTAAATATCCAATAATCACTAAATATACATATTTTTAATAAAATATGTCGATGAAAAAATATTATGTCGTTTTGTGTGTAAATACTATACATGATAATTTTTCCTTTCTCATCATGTTTTACAAGGATCATAATTTTTATTTTATAGACTACAATACATATCAATAAAGCGAAAAGCTCCATTTTTGGCAACAACAATTCCACTTATAGCGACATTAGTATTGCAACTTATATACACAATTATCGAACATAAATTGTTAAAACGATACATTTCTTATGTATATAACGTACATTATTTCAAACAGGTCGATTACAAGTAATTAATTACTTGATCTGTAGTCCATCACTCAAGAAATGGCAATGTCCGCACCACACACCCTACGTAATACCGACATGGTCATGTCAGATGTGATTCATGGTGGACAGTTAGATCTACATGGTTGTAATTGGTATTGGGTCTCAGCGATCGTGATATAAAACTGTACCATTAAACTCGTCCAATCTTTTCAGAACACGCTCCATAAAGTGAAAATACAAAGCCTGAAAATTATGAATTTTTAATCTATTATTAACGTGTTTTCTGTTAAAAAAAAAATATCTTAGGCTTTCTGTAATTTAAAATTGTTCGTGTATAACTTGTGTCATAATGTAATACTGTTGTAAATACCTTTATCATAAAGACATTTTTAATGTATTAATGTAGAGTAAATCTGTTTCACAAGTTCGATTGAACATAAATATAATGTTAATTGGCATGTTCAATGCTACTCACAACATAGGACAGACCTACGGTTAAAACTTCATTATGCGCCAGTAAAACGGCTTCTGCAAGGATTCATATACAGGGTTGGGCAAAAGTCTGGAATATATTTATTAACTTCAAAACTATTGGAAAAAATGTAATGAAACTTTGTTGTTATGTACATGTCTGTATACGAAACATTTAGACATGTTTTACTAGTTTTTAGACGCATAGCCAGCTAAAAACTATTAAAATATGTCCAAATGTTTGGTCTGGAGACAGTAACATAACTACAAAGTTTCATTATATTTTTTCAATAGTTTTAAAATTAAAGTCGGCACTGGTGGCGCAGTGCTGTATGTAACTCAGCTACTTGGGGACAAAGTGTTTGGGAGATTGTAGGCGATAGGTTCCATGCTTGGTCCTCTTAATACCGACACGGCGTCCACTCAATGGTTGTCATCAATATAGACACTACTAGAGAAGTCTGGAGAGTCCGTGTTGAATGGTAGTCAAGGTTCGGGTGTTGTGTAGAGAAGAGAACTAAGTTTCAAACTTGTCAGTTAGCTGAAAATCAGACCAACACTACGTGGTTCGGATTCCACGTAAAGCTGTAGGTCCCATAGTTCCCATGGCTATTGGGCTATTAATAAATAGTCCTTTCTGAGCTAAGTCGAACTCAGATAGTAACAATGACTACACTCGTTCATCTACACTCATTCATGCCTCATATTCGCCCATATCTCTACGATCGGCGTCTTAGAGATGAATAATGAATAATAAATATATTCAAAACTGTTGCCCAACCTCGAGTAATTTAAATGACGAAATCGTAACGCCACTAAAGTAAACTGCACGTATTATGTCTGCCGAGTCACATTGATCGGTAAAATCGTATTTACTGTTCATGTTCTCTATGTGTTTTATTTGTATATCAATTAATTCTAGTCTTTCTTTTTTCAGGTGAGCTCCATATTCCTAAAGGATGTGATTCACACACAAATCCGTAAGTGAAACCTGATATTATCGTTTTAACACTGTACATACTAAGGTTAATGCTGTTTTAGTTTTTAAGTATTGGTGCGTGTTTAATATTTAAAGTGTTTAGTGCTTAGTAAAGTTTATACTTGTAGTTTGGCTTGACTAGTAGCACAAATAATTTGAATAGTTAATTCCAATATTTGATGAGAGTTGTAGTTTTAAACTACACCTATTGACGATAAAGCTTGAATCACAGCCTAAGAAAGTAAGAGGCCAATGAGCCATCAAGCAATTGTTTTCCTCGTTTAATTGTACGTTATGTCATAGGCATTTCTTATATTTATTATACATTTAAATAATTTTATATCCTAGTAGGAAGAAATAAAGTAACGACATTTCTACTAGTTTTCACTGCGTATCTACTTAACAATTTTATAACTCAAACTCCGTTATGTACCTCATTCAAACATAAATGCGTGGCTAACATGAGTGTTTTCTGTTGGTTTTATCAATTATAGAATTGTAACTTTGTAATAAAATAAGGTCTTATCAATTTCCTGAAACAATGTTTTCTTGGCTTCAAGAGGTCGTAATATTAATGACCCTGTAACGTTGTAATCCTTATGAAATGTATAGTTGCGGTACATTACTTTTATATGCGTAAATAAAAGCAGTGTTTTTAAATTCATTCGAATAGATTTAAATCGCTTTAAATTGATGTAAATTAATTTATAAACGTAATGTATCGTAACTATAAATTTAATAAGGATCACAACGTGATCAAGTAGTACATTTTACGAACTGTAGAAGCCAAGAAAAAGTTGTTTCAGGAAATTGATAAGAACTTTTTTTATTAAAAAGTGAAAATTCTGTAATTGATTAAACCTACAGAAAAAAACATTCCTGTTAACCATGTATTGAAGTATGAATGAGTTACTTTTACGGGTTTTTGTGTACTAAAAGTGTAAAGTTGATGCACAGTAAAAACCTAGTATAATTTCCTGTAATGTTTTGTTCCAACTATGTTTAAAATTACTAAAACTTACGATAACTGCAATTCATATGTCATAACGCACAATTAAATGAACGAGGAAAACAATGGTGTGATTGATGAACTTTTCATATGCCTCTTAGTTCTCTTAGTTAACAGCCTTAAAACTCGGGTTCATAGAACTACAGTAGCGTTATCACGGACAACCATACTCACACAGACCTCACACTCACACGGACCTTGAAAAGTCACCTATCAAAATAAGTGCACAAGTTGATGAATGTCGACTGTCGAGATATGGTTGATTGTAAATGCGTATTTCGAATGAGACTAGATCTATGCCAGTATCACTTGGTTGGTCTTCAACTGATCAAATACATAAACTTTTTACGGCAACGCCATATTTCCTTCCATCAGATTGACCTTAATAAGATGTAAAATGCTGTAACCACCGTATTGATCGATATATCAGTCTTTCGTGCCTGAGTCTAATTTATTATATGATTTTTTTCGAGGTGAACAGACACACCGACATCATTTCCATGTTCTGTTACGATATGCAATGTGTTCTTTAAGCGGTAAGTCATATTGAATGAAAAATCATCAGTTGTAAGCGTTTTCTGCCTGCCAGTGATTTTCAGCCGCTTTATTTATTAGCGATCGATCAGACGACTTCGCCAGCAATAATCTTTTATGGTCTTAGTATGACAATTCCTTTGTGTTTTCTCCTGCGAATTTAATTTGGAAGTAGTTAAAACATGTTTGGATAATGATGCAGTTCTCGTCATACAGGGTCTTGTCAAGTAATTCTACAAAGATGTGTTTTTAATTTGGTTTAATTTAAATCAGAAGAGTTTCTGAAATTACAATTTTGAAGGCTTGGAATGTGATAAAATTAACCTTTTGTAACCTTCTTCATTCTTCATTCTCAGAAGCAATATTGGGTTTTCAATGGGATTTTTTACAAAACAGGATTTTGTTGGCCATTGAAAATATAAAAACTTCCACGTCTGTTGAGTCTTATTCATTTGTTGTAACACGGTTAATGAAAACCGACCACCGATAGTCAGTGAACCTCGATTTACATTTATACGAGTATTTACGTACTTTGATATTTAATATTAATGGTAATAGTTTTATTAGATTTAATTTTAATTTAACGAATTTAGTACGAAAACGTACCACACTGGCAAGTAGTCTTCTATCATGTATAGACCAGGTAGTCACTACCAAAGATCGGTTCCATGATTTACTGTGCACAAGATTGTTTTAGTAAATCTACAATAATTCACATAATGAACCAAGATCATTAATGCGACTATATGTTGTAAAAACTGCTCATCGGTCTTCTATTTCAACTATACACTTGCAAATAAAGAAGTGAATATTGAGCTAGATCAACCCATACATGTCGACTGTAAATAGCCAATATAAATTTCATTAATTTGTTTCAGTCAACCCTATCTTTTAACTTTCTATTTTAATTCCGTTTAAGAATAAACGGAATTAAAATATCAAAGAATTTTGTATCCTTTAGGTTTCTTTTCTCTGCCACTGAGTGATTCTTGTACCATTTATAAATCATTGCATACAGGGTTTGAATAAGACACCTGCAACCTACTATGGCGTTTCATGAACTGTATGCATGTTCTTGCACGTATAAACTGCTCTTCTTGGGCAAAATAATTCAGCACATTATTTATAGCATCACTATAATTTAAATGTTGAAATTCTGTGAACTGGCTAAATTTCCTATTTGTAAATCAGTCGAAATTGTTTCAACAAGACAATCAGTAGATAACTTGAATTGTTATACTGCGTGTGTTAGTGTGCGCGCAGAGAGGTCGTTTTCTTGACTACAGAGAACAGTTTCTATTTATCTGCAGTTTAATAAATGGGGCTTGATATACCAATACCACTGGGTGGGGTAATGACCACTGCACGTGTATGAGTCAGTCATCTCTGTTCATATATAACCACTGGACGTGTATGAGTCAGTCGCCTCTGTTCATGTATGACCACAGCACGCGTATGAGGTAGTCACCTCTGTTCATGTATGACCACAGCACGCGTATGAGGTAGTCACCTCTGTTCATGTACGACCACAGCACGCGTATGAGTCAGTCACTTCTGTACATGTATTACCACTGCACGTGTATGAGTCAGTCGGCTCTGTTCATGTATGACCACAGCACGCGTATGAGGTAGTCACCTCTGTTCATGTATGACCACAGCACGCGTATGAGTCAGTCACTTCTGTACATGTATTACCACTGCACGTGTATGAGTCAGTCGCCTCTGTTCATGTATGACCACAGCACGCGAATGAGGCAGTCACCTATGTACATGTATGACCACTGCACGTGTATGAGTCAGTCGCCTCTGTACATGTATGACTTAAGCACGTGTATGAGTCAGTCGCCTCTGTTCATGTATGACCACAGCACGCGTATGAGGTAGTCACCTCTGTTCATGTATGACCACATCACGCGTATGTGGCAGTCACCTATGTACATGTATGACCACTGCACGGTATGAGTCAGTCGCCTCTGTACATGTATGACTTATGCACGTGTATGAGTCAGTCACCTCTGTACGTGTATGACCACAGCACGTGTATGAGTCAGTCGCCTCTGTTCATGTATGACCACAGCACGCGTATGAGGCAGTCACCTCTATACATGTATGACCACTGCACGTGTATGAGTCAGTCACCTCTGTACATGTATGACTTATGCACGTGTATGAGTCAGTCACTTCTGTACATGTATGACCACTGCACGTGTATGAGTCAGTCACTTCTGTACATGTATGACCACTGCACGTGTATGAGTCAGTCGCCTCTGTACATGTATGACTTATGCACGTGTATGAGTCAGTCACTTCTGTACATGTATGACCACTGCACGTGTATGAGTCAGTCACTTCTGTACATGTATGACCACTGCACGTGTATGAGTCAGTCGCCTCTGTACATGTATGACCACAGCACGCGTATGAGTCAGTCACCTCTATACATGTATGACCACTGCACGTGTATGAGTCAGTCGCCTCTGTACATGTATGACCACAGCACGCGTATGAGTCAGTCACCTCTATACATGTATGACCACAGCACGCGTATGAGTCAGTCACCTCTATACATGTATGACCACTGCACGTGTATGAGTCAGTCGCCTCTGTACATGTATGACCACAGCACGCGTATGAGTCAGTCACCTCTATACATGTATGACCACTGCACGGTATGAGTCAGTCGCCTCTGTACATGTATGACTTATGCACGTGTATGAGTCAGTCACTTCTGTACATGTATGACCACTGCACGTGTATGAGTCAGTCACTTCTGTACATGTATGACCACTGCACGTGTATGAGTCAGTCGCCTCTGTACATGTATGACCACAGCACGCGTATGAGGCAGTCACCTCTGTACATGTATGACCACAGCACGCGTATGAGTCAGTCACCTCTATACATGTATGACCACTGCACGCGTATGAGTCAGTCACCTCTATACATGTATGACCACAGCACGCGTATGAGTCAGTCACCTCTATACATGTATGACCACTGCACGGTATGAGTCAGTCGCCTCTGTACATGTATGACTTATGCACGTGTATGAGTCAGTCACTTCTGTACATGTATGACCACTGCACGTGTATGAGTCAGTCACTTCTGTACGTGTATGACCACTGCACGTGTATGAGTCAGTCGCCTCTGTACATGTATGACCACAGCACGTGTATGAGGCAGTCACCTCTGTACATGTATGACCACAGCACGCGTATGAGTCAGTCACCTCTATACATGTATGACCACTGCACGCGTATGAGGCAGTCACCTCTGTACATGTATGACCACAGCACGCGTATGAGTCAGTCACCTCTATACATGTATGACCACTGCACGCGTATGAGTCAGTCACCTCTATACATGTATGACCACAGCACGCGTATGAGTCAGTCACCTCTATACATGTATGACCACTGCACGCGTATGAGTCAGTCACCTCTATACATGTATGACCACAGCACGCGTATGAGTCAGTCACCTCTATACATGTATGACCACTGCACGCGTATGAGTCAATCACCTCTATACATGTATGACCACTGCACGTGTATGAGTCAGTCACTTCTGTACATGTATGACCACTGCACGTGTATGAGTCAGTCGCCTCTGTACATGTATGACCACTGCACGTGTATGAGTCAGTCACTTCTGTACATGTATGACCACAGCACGTGTATGAGTCAGTCACTTCTGTACATGTATGACCACTGCACGTGTATGAGTTAGTCGCCTCTGTACATGTATGACCACAGCACGTGTATGAGGCAGTCACCTCTGTACATGTATGACCACAGCACGCGTATGAGTCAGTCACCTCTATACATGTATGACCACTGCACGCGTATGAGTCAGTCACCTCTATACATGTATGACCACTGCACGTGTATGAGTCAGTCACCTCTATACATGTATGACCACTGCACGTGTATGAGTCAGTCACCTCTGTACATGTATGACCACTGCACGTGTATGAGTCAGTCGCCTCTGTACATGTACGACCACTGCACGTGTATGAGTCAGTCGCCTCTATACATGTACGACCACTGCACGTGTATGAGTCAGTCGCCTCTGTACATGTACGACCACTGTACGTGTATGAGTCAGTCGCCTCTGTACATGTACGACCACTGTACGTGTATGAGTCAGTCGCCTCTGTACATGTATGACCACTGTACGTGTATGAGTCAGTCGCCTCTGTACATGTATGACCACTGCACGTGTATGAGTCAGTCGCCTCTGTACATGTACGACCACTGCACGTGTATGAGTCAGTCGCCTCTGTACATGTACGACCACTGTAAGTGTATGAGTCAGTCGCCTCTGTACATGTACGACCACTGCACGTGTATGAGTCAGTCACCACTGTACATGTATGACCACTGTATGTGTACGGGTCAGTCGCCTCTATACATGTATGACCACTGCACGTGTATGAGTCAGTCGCCTCTGTACATGTACGACCACTGCACGTGTATGAGTCAGTCGCCTCTGTACATGTATGATCACTGCACGTGTATGAGTCAGTCGCCTCTGTACATGTACGACCACTGCACGTGTATGAGTCAGTCGCCTCTGTACATGTACGACCACTGCACGTGTATGAGTCAGTCACCTCTGTACATGTATGACCACTGTATGTGTACGGGTCAGTCGCCTCTATACATGTATGACCACTGCACGTGTATGAGTCAGTCGCCTCTGTACATGTACGACCACTGCACGTGTATGAGTCAGTCGCCTCTGTACATGTATGACCACTGTATGTGTATGAGTCAGTCGCCTCTATACATGTATGACCACTGTATGTGTATGAGTCAGTCACCTCTATACATGTATGACCACTGCACGTGTATGAGTCAGTCACCTCTGTACATGTATGACCACTGCACGTGTATGAGTCAGTCACCTCTGTACATGTATGACCACTGCACGTGTATTAGTCAGTCGCCTCTGTACATGTATGACCACTGTATGTGTATTAGTCAGTCGCCTCTGTACATGTATGACCACTGTATGTGTATGAGTCAGTCGCCTCTATACATGTATGACCACTGCACGTGTATGAGTCAGTCACCTCTGTACATGTATGACCACTGCACGTGTATTAGTCAGTCACCTCTGTACATGTATGACCACTGTATGTGTATTAGTCAGTCGCCTCTGTACATGTATGACCACTGTATGTGTATTAGTCAGTCGCCTCTATACATGTATGACCACTGCACGTGTATGAGTCAGTCGCCTCTGTACATGTACGACCACTGCACGTGTATGAGTCAGTCGCCTCTGTACATGTATGACCACTGTATGTGTATGAGTCAGTCGCCTCTATACATGTATGACCACTGCTCGTGTATGAGTCAGTCACCTCTGTACATGTATGACCACTGCACGTGTATGAGTCAGTCACCTCTGTACATGTATGACCACTGCACGTGTATTAGTCAGTCGCCTCTGTACATGTATGACCACTGTATGTGTATGAGTCAGTCGCCTCTGTACATGTATGACCACTGTATGTGTATGAGTCAGTCGCCTCTATACATGTATGACCACTGCACGTGTATGAGTCAGTCACCTCTGTACATGTATGACCACTGCACGTGTATTAGTCAGTCACCTCTGTACATGTATGACCACTGTATGTGTATTAGTCAGTCGCCTCTGTACATGTATGACCACTGTATGTGTATTAGTCAGTCGCCTCTATACATGTATGACCACTGCACGTGTATGAGTCAGTCGCCTCTGTACATGTACGACCACTGCACGTGTATGAGTCAGTCGCCTCTGTAAATGTATGACCACTGTATGTGTATGAGTCAGTCGCCTCTATACATGTATGACCACTGCACGTGTATGAGTCAGTCACCTCTGTACATGTATGACCACTGCACGTGTATGAGTCAGTCACCTCTGTACATGTATGACCACTGCACGTGTATTAGTCAGTCGCCTCTGTACATGTATGACCACTGTATGTGTATGAGTCAGTCGCCTCTGTACATGTATGACCACTGTATGTGTATGAGTCAGTCGCCTCTATACATGTATGACCACTGCACGTGTATGAGTCAGTCACCTCTGTACATGTATGACCACTGCACGTGTATGAGTCAGTCACCTCTGTACATGTATGACCACTGCACGTGTATGAGTCAGTCACCTCTGTACATGTATGACCACTGCACGTGTATGAGTCAGTCACCTCTGTACATGTATGACCACTGCACGTGTATTAGTCAGTCGCCTCTGTACATGTATGACCACTGTATGTGTATTAGTCAGTCGCCTCTGTACATGTATGACCACTGTATGTGTATGAGTCAGTCGCCTCTGTACATGTATGACCACTGTATGTGTATGAGTCAGTCGCCTCTATACATGTATGACCACTGCACGTGTATGAGTCAGTCACCTCTGTACATGTATGACCACTGCACGTGTATGAGTCAGTCACCTCTGTACATGTATGACCACTACACGTGTATGAGTCAGTCACCTCTGTACATGTATGACCACTGTACGTGTATGAGTCAGTCACCTCTGTTCATGTATGACCACTGCACGTGTATGAGTCAGTCGCCTCTGTACATGTATGACCACTACACGTGTATTAGTCAGTCGCCTCTGTACATGTATGACCACTGTATGTGTACGGGTGGTTCAATTCTACCATACTTATTAGCTCCCTAAGTAGCATTACTAAACTAATATTTAATGTGCCCTCTTTCTGTAAAAGTGGTACATATCTGTATAAAATGTACAGATATTATTATTATTGTTGGTATTTGTAGTCGGCTAGAAAACTGTTATTCATATTTTGTATTCATGTAGCATTGTTTTTTGTTATTTGTTGTATTTATATCTGGGAAATAGTTTAGCGAATGTTTGTCAATGAGTACTGTAGCCTACACGTGACAGTAATGTGTTTAGTATCAGCGTGTAAAGAGAGGCTGAAGGTCGTAACTGCATCCCACTACGTCGGAAGTAAACAATACGACGTATCAGTTGAATTATCCGCTAATGACCACATTTCCGTGTTTAGATGTCACCAGCGACGGGTTAGCCCTCTAATGTCCGAACCCATTAGACAAACGGCTAAGAAACTACTCGTGACTAGGATAAGGCTCATCTGAGCCGCACTGACACGTGGTTAGTCTTGTGTCATAAGTATAAATAACCGTAAATATAAAATGGGTTCAATCCTGGGTAAATGCCCAAAAACTGGATATTTATAATTTGTATTGTCTTTTAACAATTCCCATGCTGTAAGGATGTTGAAATTATGACTTAAGTGTTTTCAAGGTTTGTATATGGTTCCCACAAGTATTTTACTTCTTGGCATGATCGAAAAAAATACCCAGTCCCGTAATTATGATTTTCGTGTTTTTTTTTTTTTTTTAATGAATTTAACAGGTATATATAGAGCAGTCCTGCAGTTAAGGTGTTAATTTACAGAGATATTCGATTTAAATATTAGTAAAATAATAAATAATCACACTAATTATTAGAGGATCCTTACACGGAATGATAGCAATAAGATTATCATTTATGGTAAATTCAGTTGTTCTTTTTACACGATTTTTATAAGTACTCAAAATTCCAGGCTAATTACAAATTTTGCATATTACTTACAAATAGAAAAAATATTTTTATTTATTTATTGATAAAATTATAAATAACTTGAAATAACCATGCCCATGGGCTATTCTAGAATGTAACTGAATATTCAATAATAATAATAATAATAATAATAATAATATCAAAATACCAGTAGTAATATGATCTTACGCGTTTTAAATTTTAGTTATTAACAAAAACACTTTCATTGAAAAATGTTAATTTATTCAAGAACTGTATACAATGATGATAATAATTTGTCAGGGGTTATCATCATTAACTGATATCATCAATTGATCTTACATGTTTTTCAAATACCCTAAATACCGGGGTATTTATGGATCATGGATCAACCCAAGTTTCAAACACGTGGGTACTGTACATCACTAATTACACCAAAGTTCTGCTCTGTCCTAATTCAATTATTTATCCAAGTGATTATTTTGGCGAGGTAAGATTTTGGCACTAGCAGTGGTCGGAGATTGTCCGTACACAAAATTGTGGAGTAGAAGTTGGCACTAGCAGTGGTCGGATATAGTCCGTACACTAAGGTCTGGAGTAGAAGTTGGCACTAGCAGTGGTCGGATATAGGCCGTACACTAAGGTCTGGAGTAGTAGTTTGCACTAGCAGTGGTAGGAGGTTGTCAGCACACAGAGGTCTGGAGTCCGCACACAAAGGTCTGGAGTAGAAGTTGGCACTAGCAGTGGTCGGAGATTGTCCGCACACGAAGGTCTCCGGATTGTGTCAGTTCCTCAAGGTTGCCCAAATCTTAATTAACGAATCCTAGCATGATTACAGCGAGTGCGGTCGCATCTATCCAGGCTTGGGCAATGGTTGCGGCGAGGATCGTGCGTGACGTCAATCTGAACAAACCGAAACGATTTGTCACAACCAACGAATAGACAAGACCGGTCTCATAACAGCACTGGTTCTTCTGTGTGCTATATATATGTAACTTAACAAGCAGAGTGAAACGCCGATACCATAACTAAGTTCATACTAAAACCAGTTTTGTACACTTGGTCTACTGTCCTTGAGACTCAAGAAAACTATCATAATTTGAGAGTCGTTTAATTGTCCCTCAGTACATTATCATAAGTAAATGTTTAAACGTCCTTTAGTACATAGAACATGCAGTAATGCTGCTTGAGTTTTAACAGGAAACATTTGAAATTGAGATTTTAAATTAAATTATATAACATTTAAATATTGATTTGTTTTAATGTATATTTTGCCATTTATACATAAGTTAGGCTAAAAAATACCATAAATGTTTAGTATGCTGTGATTGTTTTATACTCATCTCATTTGTTTTTATAATTATTTGAAAAATACTGTATTATTTATGATTTAGTTGGTTGTCTAATCAGCTACGTTAGTAAAATGGTCTGTGGGGCGCGCTTCGCTCGCCGCGTTAGTGTCACGTTGGCTCGCGACGACAGTAACAGCAGGGGACTATTAAAAGCAAAAGGACTAATAAAATATTAGTATTGTACTATATAAATATGTGCGTGTGTGCGTGTGCGCGCGCGCGCGCGCGCGCGCGTGCGTGCGTGTGTGCGTGCGTGTGTGTGTGTGTGTGTGTGTGTGTGTGCGCGTGTGCGTGTGCGTGTGCGTGTGTGTGTGTGCGTGTGTGTGTGTGCGCGCGCGTGTGCGTGCGTGCGAGGTGCGTGCGTGCGTGCGTGCGTGTTTTTACCAGTATAAAAATGAAAACATTAACAACTGTAATATGTGTTTTTAAAAACAGTTTAGTTATAGAAAATCTTTAGATCTTTTATGGCCGGTTTTGTGGAGCTCAGGGATTAGTTACCATGTTTTTTTACATATCTGAGTTTTACCACCATCCTTGACTCTTAGGCTTTAAAATAAGTTTAATCAAGCTATCTTAAGGAATTTATCTTCTTTCAAGCTTTTAAGAAACTTAATGGGGACCGGTTCGCTTACGCAATTAAATAAATTGATTATTAGGCTACTATTTTATCAGAACGCTACACAACTGAAATATATGCTGACACTGTGCTTCGTTGTTAACTAAACACATATTTTATCGAATTTCCATCGAAGCATTTAAATATTGTCATGATATGAATTATTTTAAATCTCTTCTCGAACCTTAGAAGATGGGTGGTTTTTTTCTAAAGAGGCTTGCAATTGGAACTGAATACTGTAATAAAATTGTTAGTTAAAAGGTCACTTATGGTCAAATTATTGTTCATGGTAAATTGATAACAAATAAAACGAAGAAGATACCAATCCAATGCAGTATAAAATACAGCGCTCCACCTCTCACATCTTTGTCTACTGTACATTTAGTTGCACTAACTAGTACTGTATTTCGGCGAACTGGGATCTTGCTTCAGAATGTCTGGTTAGGACATTACCCTGAGTGCCGTGTACATGCATGTGCTGCGGATATGGCCTATTCGCGTAGTAGTACGGCGTTCCCATTTTCGTCGCCGCTATTTTTTTATAGAAAATAAAATTTAACAAATTACATTAGGTAGTTCACTTTTATATGAAGTTCATTAATGGTAAATTTCAAACGGTAAACTCTGGCATAAACACTAATGAGACATTCCGGAAGGCTGCTTCCTTAACTTGTCATTGAATAAATAATACTAAATTTGATGTATGTATTTAAACAAACATTGATATATATATAATGTTTTTTCAGACCTCATTAAAATAAATTACTGGTACCAAATATGTATTCCAATTAGGCCCTACATGAGAATCTACTTGTAAGTAATAATATAATCAAGTATAATAGTCTACATTTATTTATACTTAAATGTATTTAAATGGTGGTATATAAAATAAATTATTGAAATGTGTAGACTATATGTAATATTAAACATTTATAGCATCGTTAAACTATTCAATGTTAAAAAAACACTATTTTTTCTTAAATTTGTTTTTTAGACTTCACTCGCTTATACCCAACTCCGATTATCCCGCCGGCCAATGACACTGACTTATCGACTCTTGAGTGTCCAAAACAGCACTGAGCCCAAAAATATTAACCCAAAATGAGGCTTAAATAGCTGAGACTGAGTTAAGTCACTAGTTATAAATGTCACTTTAATTTAGTTTAATGCTTTCAGCGTCCTAAGGGACTAGTTAAAATCTATTTGGAAATATCAATATTTAGAAGCACGTTAGCAATAACTGTATGCATGATCAAAGTGTCGGGACAAGTATTCACCGGAACTCTCAGGCAAATAGTCTCCATCGAATCACTATGACCATGAAAGATTCTGTTAAAACAATTCATAAATCAACTTCAAGGTTTGCTTCCACTATAGTTATACACCTACCTCCGACAACTTCCTCGCTACGAGAGGAATTTCCTCACGATAGCTACGACTACTGAATCAGGGCAAGCCCGTGTTAAGACACCTCCTCGCACAGCATGCTCCTTTTGTTGTACACCCATAGATCTCATAAAAGATAAATGCCAAATTTGTTTTACGAGTGAAAGAAACTAGCATTGTTTTGCAGAGGTTCAGTGGCATGTTTTTTTTTATTTTTCACCTACCTAATAGCCGAATACAAGCATGAAGGGATAAACAATCTCTCGTACCGGCTGTGTGTAGAGACATTTTAATATCTTCGGCATACAGCTAGTGGTTGCAGTTAGGGCAGATGTTTTGTCATCAATAATAATAATAAATAAGTTTCGAAGTGTCTGCCTGGTGGTACTCCTGAACTGGCAATAACGTTCTGTGAATACTTGCCAGCAGAGACATCGCTTTAAGTGTCATACTCGCAATGTACAATTGTATTCACAAATATGGCCTGGGGGGGGAGTACTATAAAATTGTGTTTCTTAAAAACTCCATATTGAGGAACCTTGTCAAAGCCTTTTGAGAATAAAGAAATATAGTTTAAAGCTTTCCTCGAAGCTCAACAACAGGACAAGTAACTATTGTACTAGAAATGAAGGCAACATTTTTAAAAGTAAACGGGTTTTCATGAAACTACGCTAACGCGAGAGAAGATGGAAAACTCCCTTAAAACCCCTGGTTCTTAATAGTCACACTTGGTTTCCGAGTTACTAATCCGGTCCTCCAAACCAAAGAAACTTCCGTTAATGAACTCTGCAGACAAACACGTGACAAAACGAGGCTGAGTGAATCGTAAGGCTTTTAATGTATTCATTAATCGGATGTATGGATACAATTAAATTTTGGTGATATGTTGTAGATTTGTTCACTCTTCAATAACTGTCCATTCGGTTCTCAGTGTTTGGATGTTTTAAATTACAGTCGTGGATTTACCATCGATGCATACTCGATGGAATTCACTTACATGCTGTATTAATATGGCATTTCCCTCCGTGTAAAATGCCAAATACACGGCCTTCTATTCCAACGATTCGGCCATTAATAATAAAGTAACACTTGAAGTGGCATTTGATAGGCGAAAACCTATTATAGAGGGCCGTAAATGATAATTGTTCACTATAAATCATTATAATCACGAACCGTACAGATGAAATAGAAAGCGTGTTTTGGCCCGCTGGCAGAAAAACTGTTATCACTACTATAGGGAGGGCTGTCTGGATCTGCAGACTTCCCAGCGGTGACTTGGCGGTTTGGGAAACACTTCACTACTATAGGGAGGGCTGTCTGGATCTGCAGACTTCCCAGCGGTGACTTGGCGGTTTGGGAAACACTTCACTACTATAGGGAGGGCTGTCTGGATCTGCAGACTTCCCAGCGGTGACTTGGCGGTTTGGGAAACACTTCACTACTATAGGGAGGGCTGTCTGGATCTGCAGACTTCCCAGCGGTGACTTGGCGGTTTGGGAAACACTTCACTACTATAGGGAGGGCTGTCTGGATCTGCAGACTTCCCAGCGGTGACTTGGCGGTTTGGGAAACACTTCACTACTATAGGGAGGGCTGTCTGGATCTGCAGACTTCCCAGCGGTGACTTGGCGGTTTGGGAAACACTTCACTACTATAGGGAGGGCTGTCTGGATCTGCAGACTTCCCAGCGGTGACTTGGCGGTTTGGGAAACACTTCACTACTATAGGGAGGGCTGTCTGGATCTGCAGACTTCCCAGCGGTGACTTGGCGGTTTGGGAAACACTTCACTACTATAGGGAGGGCTGTCTGGATCTGCAGACTTCCCAGCGGTGACTTGGCGGTTTGGGAAACACTTCACTACTATAGGGAGGGCTGTCCTGGATCTGCAGACTTCCCAGCGGTGACTTGGCGGTTTGGGAAACACTTCACTACTATAGGGAGGGCTGTCTGGATCTGCAGACTTCCCAGCGGTGACTTGGCGGTTTGGGAAACACTTCACTACTATAGGGAGGGCTGTCTGGATCTGCAGACTTCCCAGCGGTGACTTGGCGGTTTGGGAAACACTTCACTACTATAGGGAGGGCTGTCTGGATCTGCAGACTTCCCAGCGGTGACTTGGCGGTTTGGGAAACACTTCACTACTATAGGGAGGGCTGTCTGGATCTGCAGACTTCCCAGCGGTGACTTGGCGGTTTGGGAAACACTTCACTTATCAAAGTAAAAATAACACCCTTAGGTTTCGATTTACCAAGCAAGATATATAGCAATACAGTAGTTTAAATAATGAATCTTTGTTTTTTTTCTTTTTTTTTTTAATTCTGTAGTTTATGTGTCATATATGAGGATTGTGTTTTTATAAGATGACGCACGCAATTATAAAACGCCTTAGAAAGGCTGCAATGAGGAAGGCCGAGGATAATCAAGAGATATGGTTAAATGTCCTTGGGTTAAACTGTCGTGCGACTGTACGTCTAGTTATATAAAATGTAGGATTCGTGGAACTGTTTTTTTCCACTTTGTTGAAAGTGAAAGTTCTACGTTATGTTTACCCAGGGTTCCTTCAAGTCTTCTGACGGACATGGACATGTTTACTGGTTGTTTGGTGTTTTGAATAAATTATTAACTACATTGGACCTGAACCAATGTGAACTTTGAACACCACCTCCACTCTCCTCTCGTTACCCACGCTCACTTAGATGCACAGTATTCTTCAGCTCTTCTGTTTGTTTTGCAAGTTGTTTAATTGTATTACTTTTATTTAAATTAATCTATGATATATATTTTTAATACTTTTTCCATTTCAAATAAACTTTGAAACTTTATATTCTTCCCTCACCTTTCATGAATTGCAAATAAAACTTTTTAAATATTATTAACGATATTACTATTTTTTATTATTTTCTTAAAGTAAAAAAATACCAAGTTACAAACTAAAACGCCATCGTGCAACTTTTTAGCAACTCAGGTCTGCGCACAGGCTTCCGCTCATGCAGGCCTTTTCCCATTGGTTAATATGTTAACTAGGAAAATAAGTTGTATTAAGTGTCATTTATTTTATATTTCTACTTATGTTACTTATATTTTATTTTGTAAATAAGTATTAATAATATGGTATGTATTTATTTATGTTCTGTTTATAGGAAATAAATCAAATTTTCATTTTCATTATTAATATAATACTGTAAACGTTGGTCGAAAATGTATTATTAAATATAATACATTTTTTTTAAATATGTGTTTCAAGATAGATAAGTTTTGTCTTTTCGCTAATGATACAAAATAACATTGGCAGGACAATTTTTTTAATGTGTGATTCAATTCTGGGTCTTGAAATTTTAAAAGTGATACACTCGTATCACTTTGTACAAGACGCGACGCTAACGCTCGTAGTAGCAGAAGCATACAACTACACCACATTACCGTTGTGTTGCATTATTTTGCAAACAAGAGGAATAATAACAATAGAAAAAGTGACATGATAGATTAAAGACATAAGTTATTTGACTTTTACTAGTAAAATATATGAATGCAAATAGCGTACAAATACGCGCTACTCTACTCTCGTCGCTATGAGAGCTAGCTTCGTTCTTGCCACCAATTTTTAATGGACTATCGCTACTGTTTGTTATTAAATTGTGGTAATACCATTGCTTTTTTAATATAATCAAGGGTAATATATAATTTCACTGTATTATTTATTTTTGGTTGATATAATTATTCTACAATATAAATTACATAGTACAAGGTGGGAAAAAAATTGAAACGCTTTCACAACTTTCCTATGACTTAACTTGTAAAAATGAAATCTTGTACATCATTAAGGTTACAAAGAGCCTACTTTTTTTGACACCATTAGCGACATTTCATATTGTCAGGGGGACGGCCCGTAAGGAGTTGAAATAAAATCTTCATTGTAAGTTTAGGTCGAGTTTGGTATCAATTTAAAGGGGTATATTCAAGATAAATTAATTGCCGCAAACCGGACTTGGAAAGGTTTATCCTTTTCATAGTTGCGGTCATTTGACTTTCATAACAAACAAAATTTAGTCACTTCGTCTTGTGCTGTAGCTAATTTACTTTTGGTAGTATTTTTTATGTCGGTTACAAAAATACTAAGACCATTGAGGAGCTGACAACTCGTTTATTGGAAGAATTACACGAGGGATGCTACAAAATGTGAGTGACTACAGTAGGTTTTCATCACATACTAGCACATTGCCAACAAGTATTCGGAGCACAGTACTCTGAAAAATATAAACCTTTCCAAGTCCGGTTTGCGACAGTTAATTTGTCTTGAATAGACACTTTCATTTGATACTAAACTCGACCTAGACTTACAATGAAGATTTTATTTCAACTCCTCACGGGCCGTCCCCCTGAAAAGATGAAATGTCGCTAATGGTAGGCTCTTTGTAATCTTGATGATTTACAAGATTAATTTTTTTCAAGTGAAGTCATACAAAAGTTGTGAAAGCGTTTCCATATTTTTTCCCCACCCTGTATGTTAAATATTAAAGTAAATATAACAAAGACTAAACACTTAAATTATACA
This sequence comes from Stictocephala bisonia, assembly GCA_035578905.1. Classification (NCBI taxonomy): domain Eukaryota; kingdom Metazoa; phylum Arthropoda; class Insecta; order Hemiptera; family Membracidae; genus Stictocephala; species Stictocephala bisonia. The sequence continues at coordinate 438,353 of JAQJVL010000561.1, read as the reverse complement.
AATTGATGTATATATCAACTTAGTTAAGAAAGAATTTTTCAAAAAATTCACCTTTATGTGAACATTAGAATACATTTATGCGTTATTTAAAAACAGCTGATTGAGACAGCAATAACATTGAAACCTACATTTAACAGCATATAGCTATACTATAGTAGCCATGCTGTGAAGATACTTTCATATTGATAGTGCAATAGGTAAAAGAAGAAAGATATTAGTAAATGAATTAAAACTATTCGTGGTGTTCTCCGTTAGCCAAGTATAATCTGAGACCGACAGAAGCTGCACTGAGTTCCCAAGGACTTGTTGCGCAGACCTTCAATTATTATTATAACCAAATGGGATGTTGTCACGCCGACGAGACGTACTGGGTTCTATTGTCGAGATAAAACACCTCTCCAGGTATCACGCCGTCCGTAACTGCTAAGACATCAGACCGCCATAGCCTGACGGGATCGACCCAAGCATCTCTGGTATCTTGCATACAATCGTCATAAAATGTAATCCATTCAGAGTTAGTGGAACTAAGACCACATATATTAATCTCGCCATGAAAGAATACCATACTTCGGGCGTTTGAGTCACTTAGAACCTCCAGTAAACCAGAAATACCCCTTCGTTGCTAAATCGAATGTTTCTGCTATTTTAATTTCTTATTTATTCACGAAAGGACATTTCTTACAGCAGAAAAAATAATAATAACAACATATTACCACATATCACCATTTAATGTGCGTGAAATATGAAAATCCGTTTGTAAAGATATTCGCCACTCCCGAACAGATTCCTGTCCAGATCTGTACTGAGCGTGATAATCCTACTGTATTTTTAAATTAAAACAGCATCTTTAAATTATTTCTATAGAGTTTTAAGAAAAATACATATCATATCAGTACAAACTCTCGTTGAACGTGAAGGTGGAAAATTCACAATGTACAGTGGTAATGACAGCCAGTGATTGACTTGCCTGTAGTTGGAAACCAGTTACTGGATCGTCTGAACAAGGCTAAATGCTGCAATTATGTATGGTAAACCGATCGTTTCATTGCTGTCTTAAATGTAATCAAATCCATTGAGCTAAGCATCATCAGTCTTTGAACATGGGTCCCAGGTTTGTGGAGTTCGTTCTCTGCGCCTCCAACAGACACTATTGACCTTGGGCCCTTTGCAAATAGTGAGCCGTGTCAGATGACACCCTTGTCAGCTCCTCCTCTCAAGGCTGTCCATTCTGTTCTCGTTGTTTTGTTCGTGATTCGGTCATGCTCAAAGTCGATATTATTTTACGAGGCCTTGGTGCTGAACTTGGTCCTCAAGGATGTGCTATCTCCCCCCCCCCTTTCAGTTCATTATACTTAGTATAGCAGGATCTTGTACGGTTAGTTTGGTTTTAACATAGCCTTTAAAAGATTACCATGAATAGTTCCATGTCATACACAAGAGAAAGCTGGGTAGTAGGTAAAAAACATAGCAACAATGAGATAGGCTTACTATAATTTGGCCGTACAGTAAGCGACCTGCGTCTTATATTTAGCGCATGTAGGGGTTTCAACAGACGAGAATTGTTCCACCACTTAGCTGCCCTACTTCAGGCCTTGACTTACTTCCGCCTTCAAGTTTTAACTTCGGCAACGGTGTTTGGTTGACAATAATACTATAATAAACTGAACAAGTTTGCTTAGATGCTATATATTTTTATATTATTATTAAAGGTTATTTGAATACTATAATGATTTAATTTAATCGTTCTAAGCTTGATTCGTTAGTATCAACCAAGAGCCACTCTTCCAATGACGTAGTGGGTGGGGTTTGGTATTGCCCTGCTAGCCCGTGGCCCACCGGCTTCCTCGTTCCAATGCCAATATTAAATTGAATAACACAATGGAGAAAGGGTATCTCTCACTTCTACCACTCACTACATCTCTCTTGCACAGAAGCATTCAGTAGGTCACTTTCTAAGCGGCTTATATGTTTTGAGTATATTAGTTTAATGAATTGGTCAATATGATATTAATGAACAATAATTCCATTAGCCCTATGTACACAATTCCACGAGCTTTCAACTTCACTTCAGGAGCTTTCTGCGTACACAAGAGAGTTTTCCTAGTCCATTTGTTGTAAGTACGGTAAAAAATTTACATTAAAAACATTTTTCATTCTAAAATTATTTAAACTAAAACAATAAACTTGTATTGTTTTTAAGTTTCAATGTACAGTATATAGGATGGAAGAGTTAATGGTATTTATCATGCAGACATTGACCTTGTCAGGCCTTACACGTCCATGCCCCTGAAGGCGGGACTGTCCTTCGTCACACGACCTCAAATATTGTTGTTTTTTTAGATACCAAGATAAAGTGGTAAGAATTGTTTACTGTTTTTTCATTGAGTTAAGTATTTTAATGTCCTTCGAACATGTTGTTGATCGTGTTCATCATCGTTGTACATTTAGACATAGTTTCCAACACTCTCTTATTGGCAAGTCTCTGTGTACTTCCAGACACGAACGTAAAATTAATTTATACGCTTATAATCTACTTGATAAATCGTAATCACCTACAGCTGCTTCCGTACTCGTACAGAATGTTGATTAGACTCGATAGTATGACGTGACAGTTGATTTCCTTTCTAATTTTATAGAAATGAAACTGAGCTGTCAATTCACCGTTCCTTAATATGTTGATAGGTGTGTAAATAAACAGAGAAGTAAAAAGCTAACCAAACAAAAAAATAATTAAAAGGAGAAAAAGTGTCTAATTTATGGGTAACTCTATCCATTTGTTTTGCAAGACCGCTCTCTTTAATCAGATTCTCAGTATTAAATTTTCAAGTATAACGTAATTTTATCCTTTGTTCCTAAGAAAACAACGATAAAATTGTTTTGTAGATTAAAACGATATATATTGTTATAGTGTGTACAGGACCATTATATTGTAAGTGTGTGCATCTTCTACTCTCGTTTACCCGGGTTTGACTGCAACTTATGAACACTATCGGGTGCTCGTGGTAAAAATTGAAAATAAAGCTGTTGTAGAGTTGGATATGATACAAATATTCAATTTTAATTAGAATATCAAGGTTGGATGGTTTGGAAACCTGACAAGAGTGGGAGTGGCTAGAAGGAAAACGAGAAAACTAGAAAAAATCTTCCTTTTTCTGAGAAGAAAAAAGAGTAGATAAATGCAGGAAAATGGACATATCAATGATCTAATTACAAGTCGGAAATTTTCGCTTTTAACGGAAAATGAGTTTCTATACTGACAGTTGAAAGGCATTTTGTAGCTAAAACTTACCGGTTAAAGTTAAAAGATATGTATGGTTCTAATGGTGACCAATTACTAACATCTAATTTGGAAACAATTTTGGGAGTGAACCGCTGGAATAAATAGAGCTATCACTAAATATTAAATAATTTCCTTATGTGTATGAAATTTTAATGTATGAGATATTAAGTTATTAACTTATTAACAGGAAAATTGGTTTTTAGAAAACTATAAAACTTATTGCCTTCGCATTGTCGGGTATTGTCTCTCAACATTTATTACCGTTCGAATACGTAACGGCTAGAAAGATGTCGATACATTTTTAAGGTAGAGTCGAGAATTGAAACATATTTTAGGATGTTAAATAAAAGAACTTTTCCATTCCGTATTTATTGGCTGTGCATTTTGTAGTCTGAGGTTTATTTTTAAAATCTAACAATAATTTCTTATTACTGTACTATTTTTGAAACAAAAAACGTTGAACTGATGAATTCCAGATGCCGAGATTGTTGAAAATTCTCTGTTCCCAGATCGTTTGAAGCTTTCATGTTCATTATTTTTATGATTATTATTAACTGCGGTACAGACCAGCCAGACTGATAACGCTAAGTTCACTTTGTGCTCGTGTTTCTTCTTCTTTTCCAGACAGCCTTCAATTTTTCTTTCATAGTGGCTCTTCGTTCCTCTGTCCATTTGGCTCCTGTTTTTTTTTTTTTTTTTTTTTTTATTTTATTTTCTATCTGACTCTACTTCCCATTTGTCTATTTTAGATCTGTATTCGGAAGGATATCGATTGGTAATTTCGTCTACTTGGAGTCCAGTTTTGTCTCGGTTTTTTCGAATTTCTGAAATCCTAAGTTTTGTTTTTTTGTATGTTTTCTAGCAAAGTTATCGTCAGTCTGTCTCCTTGGAGGCGTTTGATGCGACTGTAAAGTTGTACGATGGCGGCTGTAAGGTTCAAGAGCTCTAGTGCGAAATTGCAGTCGGTATCCTTCGTCAGAAAGTTTTGGACTAAGAATTTTCATGATAATTTTTCGTTTTTCATTTAGGATGTTTTCAAGTTTCCTTTTCTCTTGAGGTCAAAATATTCACTTGTTATTATCTCTTACTTTTTTAGTCTTCATAATTTACGGCTAGACCTTTATCTATAGATTTGTTTCATTATTATTTGTCAAATTTCAAACAAAATGAGTTAAACACATTTCAAATGTGTTCGTCGTAGACTCTACGAGTATATGAAGATTATTTATAAACCACGAGAGTATTTTTCAGACATATTTTATACGTGTTTGTACATTTATTATAGCATTGAAAGCATATCAACTTATTAAAGACACAAGTATTTGTAGAGTCACAAGACTACCTCCTAATCGTTGTAAGTGTGTTGTAAAAAGACTTACAGTGTAAAAATATAATAATAATTTTACAAAGTATAAACTATTTGTCCATAGAATGTTTAATGATGTTCGAGTACTATCACGCTACAGAATATTATTTCGTATTTTGCATTCTTTTTTATAATAAGGTTCTGAGCGTTACGTTGTTTAATAACAATTTTACCCATAACATTGAAAGTACGTTAAACAGATAATCACTCGCATTTGGCACCTTCTAGGCTCTCCCGCTCCTTGGTTCTCGAGGAGGAATGCTCGTCCTCTCTGTACAGGGAAGGGGGTAACTGACATACTCTCTAATACACCTGCACTATTTCAAGAATATCCACAAATGATTGGAAAAAAATGAAAAATGTAATTTTTGGTGAATAAAATCATGATGTTGAAAAGCTAATTAGATTTTAAAATACGTAAGATATTAAAAATAAATTATAATGCACAAGTTATTGAAATAGAGAGATTCCTTCTATACGTAACACTTCCATTCCATATACACTACCACCAGGTGTGGACCCTTTTTTAATCCGTGGACTTCATTGAGGTTATATTTCTTTGTTGTTGTGAATAGCCAATAAACACCATCTGCTGATCCTAGACGTGTTATGTTGTGAGGCTGTCTTCAGTTACAGGCAACGAAATAGACAAAATGTTTTTCTTTTTTATTTTGTACTTCATTCAACTAACATTTATCCAGTTGTCAGATTCAGAGATCTGCTAATCATTCATTGGGATTGTCATTGTTTCATAATTAGACTCTATTTCCGTGTTAGGAATAAATTATTCAACATACTTGCAGCTAAAAAAAATTATCGCCTGCATCGAAATATTAAATGATGATCTGAAAATACTGAAGAAATTTACAACCATAAAATATTTATTCATTATACAAATAATTTTAGTACGCAAATTACTGAAATCTTGCAGTTGAAATTTACCATACAATTAATAGTCTGCGGAAACGGCATTTAGTAGAAAGTTAATGGTTCAATGGCCGATGTTGTAGACTGTGTGATACAGCGTGTGTTCTCTGATGACATAACACAGGCCGGCGGTCCTACATCTGTGTCTGGCCAGGACTTTCTCCCGAGAGGCAGGAGCTTTCACTTGCGTCATCCAACAGGAAACATCTCGCCAGCAGACCCTCTCTCCCGCTACGTAACTGTGTTACGGCGCTCGCTCGCTCCGCTTATTACCAACTTGCTTCTACAGTCTTTAGATTTAATTTCCATTTATGAACAGGTGTTGTAGCGCTTTCTCATTACGTGTGTCATTACGGGTGTTGTACGTTTTATACATGAACACTCTGTTGTTTAAAAAGTGTTTAAATTAAGATTTGATAAAGGGATAGGGATTAGAACATGAGAAAAATAACAGTTTATACCTAAATAAACGCTCAAATAAGAAATTATTTACGTATGTTGGAGACGGTTTCCTTGTTCCTTAGCATATTGGATAGACTGCGACTAGATTCATGTTGGTGCTATTTTACTGGTACCTAGGTACCAACACTAGATCCATGTTGGCGTTGGTTTCCGGGATCCTAGGTCCCTAGAAGTCACTAGATCCATGTTGGCGTTGGTTTCCGGGATCCTCGGTCCCTAGTGGTCACTAGATCCGTGTTGGCGCTGGTGTCCGGGACCCTAGGTTCCTAGAGGTCACTAGATCCGTGTTGGCGCTGGTGTCCGGGACCCTAGGTTCCTAGAGGTCACTAGATCCGTGTTGGCGCTGGTGTCCGGGATCCTAGGTCCCTAGAGGTCACTAGATCCGTGTTGGCGCTGGTGTCCGGGATCCTAGGTACCTAGAAGTCACTAGATCCGTGTTGGAGTTGGTTTCCGGGATCCTTGGTCCCTAGAAGTCACTAGATCCGTGTTGGAGTTGGTTTCCGGGATCCTAGGTCCCTAGAAGTCACTAGATCCATGTTGGAGTTGGTTTCCGGGATCCTTGGTCCCTAGAGGTCACTAGATCCGTGTTGGAGTTGGTTTCCGGGATCCTTGGTCCCTAGAGGTCACTAGATCCATGTAGCGGTGGTTTCCGGGATCCTAGGTCCCTAGAAGTCACTAGATCCGTGTAGCGCTGGTTTCCGGGATCCTAGGGGTCTAGAAGTCACTAGATCCGTGTTGGCGCTGGTTTCCAGGATCCTAGGTCCCTAGAGGTCACTAGATCCGTGTTGGCGCTGGTTTCCGGGATCGTAGGTCCCTAGAAGTCACTAGATCCGTGTTGGCGCTGGTTTCCAGGATCCTAGGTCCCTAGAAGTCACTAGATCCGTGTTGGCGCTGGTTTCCGGGATCCTAGGTCCCTAGATCCGTGTTGGCGCTGGTTTCCAGGATCCTAGGTCCCTAGAAGTCACTAGATCCGTGTTGGCGCTGGTTTCCGGGATCCTAGGTCCCTAGAAGTCACTAGATCCGTGTAGCGCTGGTTTCCGGGATCTTAGGTCCCTAGAAGTCACTAGATCCGTGTTGGAGTTGGTTTCCGGGATCCTAGGTCCCTAGAGGTCACTAGATCCGTGTTGGAGTTGGTTTCCGGGATCCTAGGTCCCTAGAAGTCACTAGATCCGTGTTGGAGTTGGTTTCCGGGATCCTAGGTCCCTAGAGGTCACTAGATCCGTGTTGGAGTTAGTTTCCAGGATCCTAGGTCCATATAGGTCACTAGATCCGTGTTGGCGCTGGTTTCCAGGATCCTAGGTCCCTAGAAGTCACTAGATCCGTCTTGGAGTTGGTTTCCAGGATCCTAGGTCCCTAGAAGTCACTAGATCCGTGTTGGAGTTGGTTTCCGGGATCCTAGGTCCCTAGAAGTCACTAGATCCGTGTTGGAGTTGGTTTCCAGAATCCTAGGTCCCTAGAGGTCACTAGATCCGTGTTGGCGCTGGTTTCCAGGATCCTAGGTCCCTAGAAGTCACTAGATCCGTCTTGGAGTTGGTTTCCAGGATCCTAGGTCCCTAGAAGTCACTAGATCCGTCTTGGAGTTGGTTTCCGGGATCCTAGGTCCCTAGAAGTCACTAGATCCGTGTTGGAGTTGGTTTCCAGGATCCTAGGTCCCTAGAAGTCACTAGATCCGTCTTGGAGTTGGTTTCCAGGATACTAGGTCCCTATAGGTCACTAGATCCGTGTTGGCGCTGGTTTCCAGGATCCTAGGTCCCTAGAAGTCACTAGATCCGTGTTGGAGTTGGTTTCCGGGATCCTAGGTCCCTAGAAGTCACTAGTTCCGTGTTGGAGTTGGTTTCCGTATTTTATTAGATAGGTGCGTATTAGTACTATTAGTAACGTACTCAATTGCATAATTGTTCAGTCTACTTTAATTGTTAATCTACTAAGTAATGAAGAAGTACAGCTACTTTAAGAATTATTATAGATTGGAAACGCGCCCAGTAATCCAATCTAGACGACCTTAAAGAACAAAAACTGTCGGAAGTTCGAAAAGTTGCCAAAGTCGTAGTAGATACAATTATATTTGTTCAGCTTGATTAAAAAATCCACGGTGACTCTACTTCCCCCAAAGTAAACGAAGAAAGACCACTCGAGATTAGTGTAGCTGCATGTACATTCCAGTAGTTGTTGCTAATGGCCTTAAAATCTGATTTGAGATATCAGATGAAGTTTCTGAATAAAACTCTTAATGGTCCTTGAGTGGACTGTTTGTTTTCCATTAAGTATTCCAATAAAGAGGAATATCTGACATTAAACAGTGTCTTTAGATGTTTAAGTTATGTTAGATTGCCGAAGATGTATAATCGGCAAATAGAGTGAGATAGGATATGTTTGTCTTGGTGTTTACATACCCTGTTAACTAAGTGACGTAGGTCATAATGTAAATGAGTAGGCTAATAAAAGTAATCCAATACTTGACTTTGAGATACTCTCGTCTTAAGGCCATTTCACACCGGCATCCATGGACATCCATTGATGTCTGCGGATGCCATGGCTGTCCATGGACATGCCCTTTCACACTGCGTATGGATGGATTTAAAGTGAATGTGTCATTTTCCGGCCATTTCTTCGAGTTAAACGTCAGTTTTCAACAAAGAAGCTATATCTACTGACGTGCCATGGTGTAGAGATGGGTTTTGTAAAGACGTGCCGTGGCTGGATTGTGATAGTTCCAGTAGTGACGAAGAAGCATTACTGTTGTACAGTCTTACAGATAGATTAAAATGGGTTTACCCAATAAACAAAAAATGTGAAACCCGTTGGTTGTCGGTCGTTTGCGCATGCGCGTCCACTATGGATGTCCAATCTGATCGCTCCTAGAGCAATCTGCGTGAACGCGTCCAAGACATTCGTGGATGTCCATGTACGCTAGTATGAATGGCACCATTAAAATACATGTTAAACAATTTTGTGCCATTCCCATCCGTGGACTTCCATGGATGCCGATGTGAAATGTCCTTTAATAACAATAATACCAGAAAGTTCTGGCACTTTGACTGGAATCTCATGTCACTTTGAACTCGATCCAAAAGATAATTGAAACCACAGACGAGCCAAGACTCCGCAGTTTGTAAATCTTCCAAAATACTGTGATACACATCTGAGTCACTCACAGTGATTCTCAAGACTTCACTCGCTGCAGGCCTGTGCGTGAACTGTATACATTGAGTGAAGTACTGATCGTTATTTCAGTTGGGGAGTTCCCTTGGACTGAGACAAATGAGGAAGACCTGCTTTGAACAAGAATCGTGAATATATTTTACAGTATATAGCGAACAATCAATTGTTTGGAATACTTTTGGTATATTAATTAACTGTCGTAATCTACATTCAGTAAGATTTTGATGATGATTTAAATGACTTGACCATGATCGATGTGTGAAGAAGACAGTGTGTATAACGAGACGAGGGCGCTCGTTGTGTGTTTTCTCTTTCCCAACACGTGCCTGTAATTGTAATTAAGATAGATTTCGTGTTTTACAATGAGACGCGATTTCTCCAAATCAAATATTTGACAACTGAATTTCTCTTTGTAACGAATAACATTTTTGACATTACTAGATTTTGGTAAACAAGTTTATTACACTTTTTAAAACTATGACTATTACAAAGATATAAAAATAAAGCTAATAAGTTTGATTTCAATTTTATATTATTATAACGATAATAATATCTTTATTTCTCTTTTTTTACATAACTTACACATTACATAAATTCCCACAATACCAGACTGACCTTGAAATCACAGTTACACCTCTGTATACAAGAGAACAAATATGTGCACATATATGTACAGAATTTAATAATGTTTCAGCATATTAATTAAAGAGAAACCTCCCAGGCTATGCCCGATTGGAGCATACATTAAATTATACATTTACAAAAATATAGCAGCAGCAGAACATTTATATTACTATAAATACATAAAATTATTAATTAATGAAATGCCTAAACTTTTATACTTTTCTACTTTTATACACTTATTTAAATTTACAATAATCTTCAAAAAACACAATAATAACAAGTACATTTATAAAACATTACAATGTCATAAGAGTTGAGACGGAGCCAAAAAGGATCTTATTTATTAGGTTGAGGGACTAATATATATATATATATAAATAAAATGATGTGCAAGTCTATTTTCATTAATAAAAAAGTACAAAATGAAATACGCTTAAACAATATATACTGTATATAGGAATGCTGTGGAGAGAGATTCCTGGGTTTGAAGCGTAGGTGTGGGTCAATACAGGTGTTGATAACTGTGAGGAGCAGGTGGTAAGCTCCTCGTGTAGAGCCTTATACGTGTAATACATCGTTCTGATGAAATGCCTTTTTAATCGAAATGCCAAGTGAGTTTCCTGTATGTTTTTTTTTTTTTTTTTTTTTTTTTTTTTTTTTTTTTTTTTATTGCATATTAGTCGACATCGTCCGTATTGAACGAATGTTTTTAAAATACGGTTTTTAATGTATTTTCTTGCTAAATGCTTGCTTAATCCTGTCCTCTTTTACCGGTTGGTGTCGAGGTTTCAAGGCGTCTCCATCTCTGTCTGTCTACAGTGAGTGGTATAGCCTCTTGGATGGAAACAACCCTCTCACGCAGAGCGTCCTCTACTTCTACCGGTTGGTGTCGAGGTTACAAGGCGTCTCCATCTCTGTCTGTCTACAGTGAGTGGTATAGCCTGTTGGATGGAAACACCCCTCTCACGCAGAGCGTCCTCTACTTCTAACGGTTGGTGTCGAGGTTACAAGGCGTCTCCATCTCTGTCTGTCTACAGTGAGTGGTACATATAGCCTCTTGGATGGAAACACCCCTCTCACGCAGAGCATCCTCTACTTCTTTCTCCCATTTCCTTCTCGGTGTTTCTCTTCTACGCCCTCCCTCCACACTGGCGTCTTTCAAGCTTCATGCTAAACATAAAAGTAAATTCATTTATTTCATTGGTATTCGTTTTAGTTTTCCTATATAAGTATAAAGTGATACCTTAGCGTCCTTTCAGTAGTATTGAACGTCATTTAAATATTACCTTGCAAAGAAGGCGTTTGTGCATGCTATTAAATGTCAACCTAGTTTCCGTGTCTGTGCAGTCGATAGTCTTCCGCCTAGCGTTGGTTTGATGTGTGAAGGCCAACGCCTGCTTTTTGTATATCGTCTGCAGTAAATCTATACTTACCGTCCAAGGGGGAACTGACGTGGATAGGATACCCGATGGGCAGCCTCCCTCGCGTCTGCGGATAGAGTTTGATAGTGACGGAATCGATTTTTTTCTTTCTTGTAATAAGTTGTCAGTTTTTAAGAGGATATTTCTAAAACTTTATTTTTAGATTGCACTTGAATCTAAACAAGTGCAAGTGTTTTTAGGTTGATTTAAGTGGAATGAATTTGGAACGGATTCAATTTTTGGTTGCTAAATGACTTTGGTGGATCCAGTCCGCAAGTTGGGCTGCAAGACTTCTGGTTACTTGACCAGAGTGAGGACAGGACAGTAGAATAAATAACGAGGATACTTAATTTAATGTAGAACAATTAAATTGAATTTTACTTTAAATAATACGTATTAGTTTTTAGAACAGATTTGGGAAATATGATTTATAATACAGTTTGCATTCGATTGTGTAGATGGTTGTAAAGGGAAGGGGTGGAAGTGTTAGCCAACAGGTAGCAGAAACTTTGGATAAAGGGATGACGGTTTGTATTTATTTTATATTTTTAATGGTTTCCATTATTATTTTCAAGGAAGCTTTATCAATGGACATTTAAGAATATAGTTAAAACCTCTAAGTTCTCTTACGATTTAACGATAAAAACAAGAACTGGCAGCTAAGTGTGAGATACTTTATTTTATGAAACGCAGCTTCCTTAGCTTGTTTTGACGGTCACTGTAGTTATAGTCAGTTTATTGAATCTCCTGATTCGACTTAAGAGCACTCCTACAACAAGTGCTGGAACTACGGGGTTGTTCAAAATGCTCTGACCAATGACGTGACGATATTAGGCAGCCGTAACTGTAGGAACGCCAAGCTGCTTGTTTTAAAATTTGGGAATTTGTGTTCCTAAACATTTTACGATTGCGGATTTCCATTTATTTACATTCTCTTAAACTTTTTTGTTTTTTATTGTTTATATATTGTTATGGATTGTCAAAACCAGCGTGTTCTTCTTAGCATCAGAGGTTCGCTAAAGCGCCTCTAAGCGCGCTCATGTCAAGTTGGAAGATTCATTAAATCGAGTGAAAATGAAGTATAAAAAAAGCATCGAAGATTAACTCTATGCCAGAAACGTTGGGCAATATATATCTTACTAGGTTGAAGTTCGTTGGTTGATAATTTCTGGACCATATTCTAAAAATCTCCATTTCGGTTTATAGGGTTGCAACCCCTGGGTCTACACGTTTTAACATGAATTTAATCTAAATGTGCATAAAATTCATGTTCACCTATATACATCAGGTATAGTACTTACATTGCAGAGCAATATTTACATAGTCTTTTCCGATGTTGGCTTGGGATTTGGTACATCCATTGGGTAATCCAGAATCTGAAGATAAGAATTGATATTTTAACCCCTTCACAAGCTGATGTCATCAGCGTTGTTGACTCGTTCATTATGATTAGGTTTTGGAGCCAGCTGGACTGTATAATTGGCTGATGGAAACAGATGTTTACTATACAAGTGGCTGTGTCCCTCGAACCCCATCTTATTTTACTGAAATCTTTTAAAGGTAACCAATTCTGGATGTACATGAATTTGTATTGACACTGGAATGGAACTGAGGTTCAAATTCTGTTATTCACTATCAACTATTAGTTTCAGTAAATAGTTCTACAAGTCAAAATATTGTAATAAATTTATTTGACACGATTATGGCTGACGACATTCGTCTTACAGTTCATAAATAATTAAAATATAAACTTATATAAGTCTAAAAGACCTTGAAAACCTTTTAAGTTAATATTTACATTAACTCAATAAACGATTCATTATTTATTGGTAGGACATGTTATGCTCAGTGTTAAAAATGAATACATGTAGTGCTACAGTGGTAGTGACCCAACCCTCACTTCTATACAGATCAGTGATATTGATCCTCCCACCCACCCAAACACGTAATGGTGTTGAATATTATAAAATTGAATAGTTTATAGATTTTATTAAACTATATGTAGTGTCAAATTTTATTTAAAAAACAGATTTTATATTTAGATTTATCAAATTTTGATTAAACAGTAGATATTTTTTAAGGTTTTATTTATTGTTGTTTATTTACCTTACAGTGCTTCCAATGACTTACGGTTCCATGGTATAAAGAAGTGCTCTAGTTTTTTTTTGCGTAAAGATACGATCTCGAACTCGGTTCGACGTCGTGACATGAGATAACGTTTTTAAAGGGACATGACAATTCTCATACGTTGGTTTTGGTGTCTGAGCATTTTTCAACGTGAACAGTGCTGCTGGTTTATGTTTGCTTAGAGAAACGTCATTCGATCAGCGTGACAAACCAGAGGTATACTGTCAGATTTGTCCTTATACAGTAGCAGTAGCTAGCAAGCAAAACAGTTTAATTAAAAATAACCACGAATTAATAAAATAAGATGACCTTTGATGGAAGTTGGACAACCCTTGTGCTCTCGTACATAGGCTACACTAAATAAGTTGAAGGATAATATTATAAAATGTCGTAATTTTTAATTTATAACTAAATAAAGTATATTTATTTACATTTTAAGTTTACGGATGTAGGTTGACTCAAAAAGCTTGCTTATTCTTAATTGTCTCTCGTCTAACAGAATCGATAAGGACCAAAGTCCTCCCTATTCCTTCTGACCACGTTAATTGCCAAAACAGTTGTTGGTTGTAGAAGGGAAGCATTTTGACACCAATTATAGTAAGTAGTTATGAATAACCGTAAGAGCCCAATCAAATGGATACGGTACTTTTTCTCAGGTTTTTTATTGCGATTGGTTGGTTTTTTGGTCAATTATCGATCTGGCCATTCCCCTTGTAAGGAAACTGAACTGGTTTCGGTCGTTAACAAGGCACCCTGGATGTCTAGTTCATCGACTCCAGGAGGACGAGGTGTGACTCAGTGTCACGAGGTAGGATTAGTCGACGTCACTAATGGCTGGCTTAGTCACTGCATCCATCTGGGTTAGGTGAAATATACCTCAGTCTGAAGAGATTTTCTATGGAAAGAATAATAACTCAAATAAACTAAAATTACTTATATTTAATACAGTCATTGATAAAACTGCACTATTGTGATTTATGTAAACTATTTTAACGTACTTTTTTCAAAGATGAGGAAAACAAAAATATGTATTGGCACGTAAAAAGTTTGTGTAAAAGTTTTTTTTCTGAGCAGATGCCATTGTTTGTGCATGGACAGTATTTCCCACCAGTTCATAAATCAACGAAGGACTTCAATGTGAATCGATTCTATCAGATATCTGTACTAGTTTCTTTGGTATACTATAGTAGTGATAATATGGTGAAGAAATTGTGTGCATATAATTTAGTCTGTGCTACTATCACTGATTGTTATATCAAACTACTGCCACTAATTAGCAATTTATGAAAGTTCTAAAGGAATCTATATTTATATATCATTAGTAGCCTTTTATCAGATCATTGGCCGATGATGTTTTTCCCACGAGTAATTCATTAACAAAGGAGGTTGATGACGAGCAATGACAGCAACTGTTCTCTCACGATGTTCATCACACGTTCATGCAGTTCAATGTGGCTTCGGTCGGCTGTGAAGTTGCATCTTTTTCTTAATCTCGACTACAGCAGTTTTAGTCATGGCATATCATTAGGGTCATCACCGCCACGTGGCACGATCTGTACTCTTCGGGAGTTCCTCCCACTGACGTGCCGCTTTCTCCTACCTCACCATCCAAGTCTCCCCCACGCTTGTTAACTTTACATTTCACAGCACAAAGGTCAATCACTTCCGTGTTTGGTGGTGAGTTAACCAGGTCCCTGAGGCAACTAACTAATTATATACATCAATGTAACGTGTATATAACTGTAAGTGCAAGTAAACGTAATTGGGTACATGTTTAGTTATGTCCCGTTCTTCAAGTCAGGGAGAGTGTCAAAGAATCTCATTAAGTATTACCAATTTTAATTAAAACATAGTTAATGTTCATTTAGCTGTAGTATTTTAGTATCACTCTGTACAGCTAGGGATCGTCCACCTGACATGGGTTTCTCATGTTTGTAATGTAGTAAGCATAGCACTAATTGGGTGACCTTCACATCCCACTTCACTGACAATTAGTCCATTTCAAGGCTCTCAAAACGAAGAGGTGTAACTAAGATTTTTACGAAAATGACATACGGCCACCTCATATATTTCATCTTGTCGAACTCAAACTCTTATTTGACTCATCCAGTATTAAAATAAGAGGTAAACTTTTTGTTGCAGGAAGTATTTCAATTAGAAAAGATATTACTAAATATACGCTTTTTCTACATGAGTTAAACTGATCTACAAATGTTTCCAATGTGGCCTAAGTCAAGATACGCCCATTCGTTATGAACAACGTAAGAATATCACTCGCGCAGTGTAAGAACAGCCTTAGCTAAAACAGATACTAAATCTGTTACGAAAGACACACGAGGTGGAGGCGTGCGAAATTTAAAATAGAAGTTGAAAAAAAGAAGACAATGTATTTTAGATCTTATTTCAAGATATCAGTGAAAACTCAGTACTCGACAAAAAATCGTAATCGTGAATAATTACTTCCAGATTTGAATAAAAAATATTTCATTCACATTGAAGGAAGTGTGTTACGACACATAATGTGCGGTGCTGGTAGAAACTCCAAACATTTTCTTTTTCAATCCCAAAGCCTCTGCAGAAATTATCGAAATGACAAGGTGAAAACAACCTTCAAAATCAATAGACACGCACATTATCGAAAAAGATACTATCAATAAAAAAAATTGAAAAGAAAATGACAATCCTAAAAAAGTATTTACTTCATTTGATTTAATGCAGATTATATACTTACCTAAACGACAGAAAAATTTTTATGGTAGAAAACTGGTAAATTATAACTTTACAATATAGTGTACATTTAGTCCAAAGTTGAGGATTGATTTAGTTAACATGAGGCGTTAGCAAGAATGGGGTCGTGAGAAATTGCCACGAGCATTAAAATATATATTTTCCATTCCTTTGTGAATCCTGGTCTGAGGAAGGTGAGCGTGGTTCACCGAAATCGATCACCATTCGTGCATTTTGTACTTGTATTGTAATATATTTGTGCATTTTGTGCTTATATTGTAATACATTTGTTTTGTGTGACGTTTACTTGTACTGTTAAAATATATGTAAAAGACTAGACTCTACAAGAGTTGAAGAAGTTTCGTTCTGTGCAGGTGGCGGCTGCTCAGGACAAAACAAAAGTCATCATTACCAACAATATTGATTGTCATATCCAATTTACAATGCATTAAGAAAATATCAATTACTTATTTGAGCCATATACCTTGGCCACATCGAAGGAGTTTCCACACATAGTTGTCATATCCCATGCAACTGATTATACTGGAGATATTTTCGTCCACTCGCACTTGCTGTCGTGACTTACAAGCCCCTACATAGTCCCCCAACTTTACACTAAAGGCATTTTTAACTCTAAGAAAGTTTCTCGTGGTCTACGAATACTACATGTTCGAGAAGATGACAAAGGATTAGAAATTGAACGGACGAAAATTAAAGAAATGATGGTAGCCAAAGAAGATTATTAAAACAAGCCACATGTGAAAAAACACAAGTCTATTAGTCTTAAGTGACTCGCCAAAACTTAAATAAAGGACTTTACGGAGTTTCCTAACTCAACCAAATAGAATTTGAAGTATTTAAGCTTTACAATTTTAAATTAAGACTAACATTATCAACAACTAAGTACCAGACATATATGTATCTTATGTAGATACTTAAACATGATTTTAGTGTACTTGTCCAACGATATTAACTTAACAGAGTTAGCTTAATTTATCATAGGCTTAAACTGAGTATTATTTTAATTCCATGGGTTGTGAATAATTTATCTATGGTCTTTTACAATTTTTGACACTAGGCCTCTATAAAAGAAATTAGGATTTGATATTGTAATAGACTAAATTTGCTATTCGTATCACTCATTTTTTCTAGACTTGTTTTAGCACAATAAGTTAATCTAGAAGTCATTAATAATTGATATCTTACAGTGTAACGGACACCTGTCCGCATTCTCGAGAGTCACTTTCTGAGTATTTATAACCTCGTTCCTACAACATTGCACCCAACAAGGTAGCCTACATTCTCAGGTATATACCTACCCCGTATATTTAGTGCTAGGCAGGACGTTGAAATGAGACCATCATGATGTGGAATAATTTCTACAGTCTAGGTCCGTTAAAAACTCACCTCCGAAAACCTTAGTAATTACATTTTTTCTTCGATTTTACTTTTCTTCTAAATTATTGCATATTTATTTTACAAATTAACAGAATGTTATCAGCGTCTGAAGATACGAGAGAGTGTGGAGACTCCTCTTTGTGGCCATAAATTCTTCTTACTTACTGATTTGTTTTTCAATGCCCACATCCACTTTTGTTCATTTCATTGTTTGAATTTTCCTCGTATTCCTCCCAGGCTCAGTTGTATTTTCTTTAAACGTGTGCTGGGTTTTCTATTTGTGAGTTTTAACACTGGATTGACACGGTATTTAATTCTGGGCATTGACGGCAGTGAGGAACGCACTTCCTCATTCTAATATCACTTTGGCACTCATCATAGTCGCCACAAAGGAGTATTTCTTACATGGTAATAGCTATTGTTTGCCACACGCCTTTGTGTGGTGTGACTAACGCGAATCTGCCGGCCCGTCCTTGCGTCGCCGCGAGGTGCTTGGCCTGTGACAAGAGCAGGCAAACAGTGAGGAACGTACTTCCTCATTCTCATCTCACTTAGGCACTCATCACAGTCGCTGCAAAGGAGTGGTTGCCTTCTTGGGTAATAGCTATTGTTTGCCATACGTCTTTGTGTGGTGTGACTAACGCGAATCTGCCGGCCCGTCATTGCGTCGCCGCGAGGTGCTTGGCCTGTCTGACAAGGGCAGGTAAACAGTGAGGAACGCACTTCCTCATTCTCATCTCACTTAGGCACTCATCAGAGTCGCTACAAAGGAGTGGTTGCCTTCTTGGGTAATAGCTATTTTTTGCCATACGTCTTTGTGTGGTGTGACTAACGCGAATCTGCCGGCCCGTCATTGCGTCGCCGCGAGGTGCTTGGCCTGTCTGACAAGGGCAGGCAAACAGTGAGGAACGCACTTCCTCATTCTCATCTCACTTAGGCACTCATCAGAGTCGCTACAAAGGAGTGGTTGCCTACTTGGGTAATAGCTATTGTTTGCCATACGTCTTTGTGTGGTGTGACTAACGCGAATCTGCCGGCCCGGCCTTGCGTCGCCGCGAGGTGTTTGGCCTGTCTGACAAGAGCAGATTCCCCATAAACTATTGATCTGTGCGGGGGTCTTATTCAGATTAAGGTGGCGAATCATTACAGTACAAGGTGCCGTTGATCAGGTACAAGGTACCTGTTAAAAATACTGTACTTCCAATCCAGGCCGGATTCGAACCTGTACTATCTCTAACCTTGGCTCAAAGTCCTGATGCCACGGGAATATCCTATCAAAGTTGTGCCTCAGGAGTATGCCTTTGTAATTGGGTTTCCAAGAAAACGAAGTCTGGCCTATAACTCGCCATTGCGTCTTCCATTGTTGCCACGTTTCAGTTTTCTAAATGAATCTGTTTTATAGCCTATCTGTTTCATATTGTGAATTTTAGCGTGAGTAAACCATATTATGATCGTGGACTTTCTTATAGTTTGTACTGTCTTTTACATTTTTCTTTTTTTCCTATTGCTTACAGACTGTACTTAGCACATTATTTATATGTTGCTCCATTTTATTTTATTATTATTTGAACCATTTAAAAATGCCTCTTCAATCAAAGTTTTGTCTCAGTAAATAATTATTGTTTATCATACATCCAACGCAGTACTCTTGCTAACACCGCGCGTCAGAGCTACACTAGTAGCGCTCATGTTGTCGGGACATGCATTAAATGCAGTCTAGTAATGTAAACTGAACTTAAAAATCACATTAACTAAAGAGATTATGAGATGAATGATTACATGCACTATATATCGTTCCTTTAATTAGCATATTACTTGTTTATAAACACACCAAACAAGTGAACGTCACACAATACAAATTTATTAATATATTAATGCAAAAAGAACAAATATTATATTACTGAAAGTATCGATTTTAGTAAACCATGTTTGCTATCCTCAGATTAGAGGAATACACAAAGGAATCAGACATACAGACATACATCTACTAAAAAGAAATCCTTAATACGTGAAGCCGTTTTTGTCAACTCCTCCCTTATTTCTTCAACCAACGTTTTGGGATGTCAATAAATTTGCCTCTCTTCGTAGTTGTGCAGTAAGGTCTTAATTCTTCAATATTTTCACCCTGAAGGGTATGGTAAGCCCTCGTAGTACGTTTTTCGGCCATGGTAGCTATCCAAATGTAAAAAATGATTTCCGAAAAGTTTCAACAGCTGTTGGAATGTAAACATTGTCGTTTGTAATATTTGGGGGGTTAAATCTTTCATAAAGTTAACTTGGAAGGTTGTAAGCATAGTTTATTCACATTCGGTTGTAGAACTCCACTTTACTGAACACGAAAGTTTCAATGGTAATCTAATACAGTTATTTTGTTTATTTAATAAGTCTTCAGCTGTTAACCAATAGCAAATGAAATGATCACGTTTGAAATAGGCTGAGTAATATTATTGGATGTTTTCACTAATAGGTAACAACGCAAGTAATGTTAGTGAGATACTGTAAATAAATTTAATGTCGTGATTTTACGTTATACTATTAACCTACCATTATTTGTAGTCAAAAGTCATAGGCCGAATGCCGGGGTGTAACGAGCGCAGCGAGTGATGGGGTTGGCACACGTAGCGTACAGGGTATCCCCTAGTACATCTGTAATTACTTAAGAAAATGTTAGTAACTATACTAACAATAATATTGGAAACGGACAAATCCAATATTTTATGCATCTTTATTGTATACATAAAGTGGTGTGTAGTGCTGTAACCCAGCTACTTGGGCACTAACTGTTGTTGAGATTGTAGCAGGTATAGGATCTATACTCGGTCCTCGGCATCCGCTCAATAGTTGCCATCGGCATGAACACTTCAAGAGAAGTCCATGATGTGTAGGGAATAGAATTGAGTATAAGGCTTGTAAAAAATCAAACCAATACTACGTGGTTCGGATTCAACGTAAAACTGTAAGTCCCTTAATTGTCCTGGCTCCAATGAAGGGCGAATGAGCGTGTTGAATGTAGATGGACGACTGTAGTCATTGTTACTAACTAAGGACGGTCGACCTTAGTAACAATGACTACAGTCGTTCATCTACATTCAACACGCCCATTCGCCCTTCATAATCGTCCATATCTCTGCGATTTGCGTCTTAGTAATAACGGATTTATTAAACAATAAAGATACATAATTAATGAGTAACATTGAGGTGGCTTTAGGACTACTTCTATATGAAATTACTTTTAGAAATGTAATAACACTTTTGTTCGTAGTTTTCTACTTCTTCATGCAGAGTGTAGAAAAGCTGCTGTTAAATGTCGCACGGCATTTAGTGGATTGGCTCTTCTTTTCTTTCATTAAGTTATATATCACGCATAGATCCATCTTTTAACTGCAACCAGTGCAAACTGACAATATCGCCAGGCAGTTGAATGACGCGCGCCCGACGACCGTCGAGCGCGCGTCTTATGGCGGTCGAAGTACGCGTGGCATTTTGTTTTCGCGTCGGATGACGTCCACACGACACTCGTCTGATCGTCAAATATCGTTACTTGATTAGTGTTGAAATTTTATCAAACCTAAGAGCTCGAAATCAGTTTACTTCGTGATTAAAGCGGTTCAATCGTGAAGCTTTTGAAAAGATGAAAATGTCGCAACTTATCATTGTGAAACATTTGGCTAGGAGCAGAATGAAGGATGCAGCAATAGGAATGATGAATGGACTGGTCATCAGAGATTAATTGTCTGACTGTCCTTTGGCATGATGATGTCGCGAGGATGTTGAAATACTAAATAAATTATCTATCATAAATGACATTACTCCTCTAGCTGTGTGGAAAGGTTCAGTTCTAGTTTATTTCTTTCTGTAACATCTCTCACTTCAAATACCTTCCTCATTTACTTTCTTATTTTTAAGTGTTTTATACTTTTTGTTCCGCTCTTTGGAGACTGTGGAAAAATCACAAAATTGTATATTACGCAATGATTCTTGTTGTTATGTCACTTAAGTACAATATCAGAGTATAGAACATAATCCGTGCCGCGAGGATAGGAACTGACCTTGAATAGAGACAGTTTCAACAGGGCGTGATCTTTTTTTTTTAGTGCACTGAAAGTGATATTTCATAGCTTATTATCATATTCCGTATTGTATATCATTGAGCCATCTATTTTTTGTACCAACAATTACATAATAGACGTGTAATATAATTATAACTGTGAACCTATAGCTAATACAAAGTATGAGTGGGCAGTCAGTCGATTATTTCGAAAATAACTTTTATTTCACTTACTAACACGTATGTACTTTTAGATAGAGTATAATCGTTTTTATCAACGTCTCTATTTATTCTTGAAACGACTTTAAACAATTGAATATAATAGATGTGTCTTGTTTTTAGTTGTTAGGTATGGCCTATAATATTTGTTCTACAAATGGTGTACGAAGTGCATCGTATTTATTTGTATAGTAATTAGGAGAAGATGGGAGTGCGGACGTTGTTCATCTCTTATCTCCCTTATCTTACAAATATAGTGCCATAATAAATTTACAATGGATTTGGTGTTTGCACATAAAATATAAAACATTAGTAGATGTAATCATGTATTATGGTTTATTATAAATCTGAGTTTGAGATCAGCACAAATTATACGGTACATTTGTTCTTACTTAATGAATAGTTTCTTTGTGTATTCTAATCTACAGTTTTAAATTTAAATACTGGCGAAAATGTATAAATAGGGTTTTATAGTATTTAAAAATAGATTAATTTTATAAACTTGTTTAGTGAATACAGGAAAATGAATATGAGCCAAAAGTTACGGGCCTGTGAGACGCAGGCTTTAAACACCGTTCCCAATATCGACTGCAGGACCGGTTTCGTGTCCCCGTTCCCTAAGTTGGACCACAGTCTGGTGAGACGGTCTTTATCGTTGAGTGTAAACGGACAGTTGCAGTACAAGAGAACGCCACACAGCACAAACATAAGCACAAAATGAACAAATAGACTACAATACAAGTACAAAATGCATAAATATACTACAATATAAGCACAAATATACTACAGTACAAGTACAAAATGCATAAACATACTACAATATAAGCACATGTATACTACAAGTACAAAATGCACAAATATACCACAGTATAAGCACAAATATACTACAATAAAAGTACAAATCGCATAAATATACCACAATATAAGCACACATATACTACAATACAAGTACAAAATGCACAAATATACCACAATATAAGCACGAATATACTGCAGTGCAAGTACAAAATGCATAAATTTACTATAGGTACAAAATGGACAAATATACCACAATATAAGCACAAATATACTGCAGTGCAAGTACAAAATGCATAAATATACTACAATATAAGCAGAAATTACTGCAGTACAAGTACAAAATGCATAAATATACTACAATATTAGCACATATATACTACAGGTACAAAATTCACAAATATACCACAGTATAAGCACAAATAGACTACAATAAAAGTACAAATCGCATAAATATACCACAATAAAAGCACAAATATACTGCAATACAAGTACAAAATGCATAAATATACCACAATAAAAGCACAAATATACTGCAATACAAGTACAAAATGCATACATATACCACAATAAAAGCACACATATACTACAATAAAAGTACAAAATGCATAAATATACCACAATAAAAGCACAAATATACTGCAATACAAGTACAAAATCCACAAATATACCACAACAGAAGTACAAATTCCATAAATATATGATGATATAAGCACATAATGCACAAACATACTATAATAAAAAGTAAAAAATGTACAAATAGTATTTTTGTAAAACCGATTGCCTTGGGACGTCTGATAACAACACCACAACTAGGGATGGCAACGATATATCGAAATATCAATAAATAAGTTTCGATATATCGAGATATATTCTTTCGATAATATCGGCCATATCGATATTTTGGTTCGATTTATCATATTACTAAATATTAACGTTATTTTTTATCCTCAATATCACACGATTGTAAATAAACACATTTAGATTGACTCTTATGTGTAAAAAACATGCATGAAATGATAAAGTAATTTTATTTTGTTTTTACGTGAGGTTAAGTGGAAAATTGATTTCCAAACTTTTATTTTAAATTGTTTACCTGACAATTATTGGAAGTAGGTTTCTTGAATTAATTTGCTCAAGTTTTTAATGTGCATAAGAAATCTAATGACATTTTAAAATTTAAAACAAAAATAACAATGTTCATACATTATTCTTTTATAATTAATATATTTATTAAAGTTGTGGTTATTCTTATTTTGAATGTTTTTTATTTAACCTACAGACCACAACTTGTTTCGTCTAGATAAATGTATTTAATTTTTACATTCTAAATTGTTACAGCAAAACGTGAGTGTATTGTTGGTCATTACATGAGAGTTAGTGCATAATTTTAAACAGATAATGCATTTACAATTCGATTTTTTCTTTCAATATTATCGTTAGATCGATATTTGGTTTGCGATATATCGATAATTCTACATATCGATATGTTGAAAATATTTGACGTCCCTAGTCACAACATCTACCTAACAGTAGAATCTACCTAGAATCTAGAATCTACCTACCTAACACAACCTAATGAATCTACACTAACAACACTCTAAATTCAACTTTTCCACTCCTGTAGGCTTATATTGTAATATAATGTGTTGTGTGACGTCACAAGCTTTCTTATGGCTGCAGTGAACGCCTGAGTGGGTCGTTGTACAGAAATTACAACTAATGTACATCTTAAGTAATAATTACTCCGTTTATCTTTGTGGATTTGGAAAGAATAAGAAAGGGGCTGACCAGTTTCTGGCCTTTCCTTGACATGACATTCTGCAGAAATAACTAACTACTCGACGCACCATTGGATGCGGCCTCTGTTCATTTCTTCTCTCTAGTGACGTTCAGTTGTTCTGTGTGTCTGGTAATTAAAAAAAACTGAACGAACGCTGACATTGGCTATTGACTAACTGCAACATCACACATGGTGTATTTAGGCTTTCAATAAACAATTCAATTAAGTCAATAGTCTTTAACAAACAATATTTTCAAAGAATTGGTAAACAATTTATGAGATACTAGCTGTACCCGCCCGCTTCGCCGGTCATAATATTGAGTTTTGATTGTATCATTGAAATGTGCAGCAACCTTTCAGTTTACACAGTATCAAATTTACAACAGCTGATGTTTTGTGTAGTTTACTACTGTACTCAATTATTTTTAATTTTGAAAGTTTTGCCTACCACAATTTTGAAGTTATACTTCTTTGCGCCCGTTAGACACTTTGGGTTGGGATGTTGGTCGAGAAACCGCGTCACGCTGAAAAGTAAGAACAAATTTTTAAGAACTATCGATTAATCGATTGTTAATCGAAGAAATTTAATCGAAGAAATTACTGATAATGATAATATAGGTGTATAATATAATAATGAAGTCACGTATAATATATTGAAGATAAATATATTGAATAATATTGAAAAATGTCTTATATTTCATTTATATATCCTGTCTGTTTGTGTGCGTGAGTGGGTGTATGAGAATGATGGCCAAAGAAGTATAACTTCCACCGTGTGGTCCGACGCACACCCATTTTTTTATTCTATTTGTTTTTATTTAACAGCTGTTAATCAAATAAATCAATCAATTAATATAGCTTCACAAGAAATCAAAACATAAAAATATAAACAGTTTAAAAAATTAACACATGGTTTAATTTAATTTTGACATATTTAAAGCCCACAGCTGATATTCTTTTTATATTTGACTTATTATACCTTCATGCATCCTGCTATTTGATTAACATTGAATCTTTAGAAGTCCAAGGGATGGAGCCCTGAGGGATTAAAGAAACGGGAATAAGACAGAAACCTTCCCTGGGGTATATAGAACAACTTCCCCAAGTTTCATGGCGATCGGCTGGACGGTTTGGTAGCGCATAAAGGATAGACAAACAAACATACATTGGATTTTAAAGATATAGATTTTGAACTTTAAAAAATGTTGGAAGTAATAATCTTGTTCTATGTCAATTACAAGACATAGAAGAAGATTAATTAACAAAAATAATCTTTGTTAATGCCAACCTGTATAAAACACATCTGCTTGATGTCAAGTGATTGAGTTAGTTCACTTAACTAACCATATTTGTAGTTTAAACCATATTTATTTTACACTCTCGTCCAGTAGCAGGAGAATTATTACTCTTCAAATCGGTAAAACATTTTCATTTTCGAAAGCAAGTTACGTCGCGGACATTTCTCAGAGAAACATAACAGTCTTTTAAAAACTAATAAGCAATATACAATATCGCACTGGAATAAAAGCGTCTCACGCCATCTTTAATTCAATATAAATTCATATTAATAATGGAGTATCAACTCCATGTTTGCTGTAACTGATACAAGATAAAATCAGTGCTAATTAGTTAAGAGTTTCAGAGCGCAACCGTTCAAGTCGTTATTTTATAAAGTACAAACGTTTTCGTTTGTCATTTGTTTTTAATTGTAAATTTTACTTGTTATTTCCATACTCTATGTAATTTAATTGGCATAGCACTCTCGCACAGACTTCGCCCATGTGGAGCTATATAAACTTGCTTAATGAACGTAATGCAGTGTATAATACGATGGCCTCCGTCTGCGGACAACCTGTGCTGATGGAGTGTTTTGTTGCAGATCTGCAGTACTCAGTGTCCAGTCAAGTGAGCTACTCCCTGCAGGCCTTCTGGGGCGTCAGTATACGTGAGCTGCACCTGTTCCTGTGGAGGCCGTGGAGCGCCATCGATGCCGCCGTCCGCCAGGACTGCCTACTCAAGGGACACTACCAGCGGGCTGGACCTTGCATTCGGTATCCATATACAGTTAGTCCCCTTGCTCTATTACCGGCCATTGCCGCCACACTCAAGTTACTCAGTAGATGATATTGAATCAGCAACAAATTAGTTTGCAATTTTAAAAAATCGTTTTACTCATCTAAAAGGATTGGTTACACAGTTTCTGAGTTGTCATTAATAAATTAGGTATCGTCTGAACTTTGGAACAATGCTGAAAACAAACTACATTAAAATAAACAGCTGTTCTCATAATTAGCTCAATGGCATGAAATCTCCGGTTCATAGTAAAGACATTTTGAAAACTGCACTTGCTATTCAGTAATTCTATAAAAAAAAATGTGTTACTCGTATATCTGGCAGCAGTGATCAATTATTTTTTATCAGTTTTTGTTCAAACAAAGGCTGATAATAACATTTCCATAAGAAAAATATTCTTGCTTTTTTTTGTAAAATTAGTCAATTTCGAGGTATTTCGGTTGGAATAATTTGATCGTTCAACATTTTGAAAAGGGGAAAAATGTTTTAACATTTTATTTTTGTTAACCTGGACGAAAGGGTAATACAGTCCTCAAGATTCATCCTCAAGATTCATAATATTACATTAAGGGGTTCTACCTCAAGTTTTACATTTTTAGGTAGCAAATACATACATACAGGTTGACGGAGAACTAAAGGTTTTATGAACCAACCTTCAAATGAACTCTTTTGCTCATTTTATGTGGACAATAACATTCTAAATTATAACATTTATTTAAATAAGAAACTCAATTCATTCATTCTCATCAAATCTACTAAAGAGAATGTTGTATCTTTAAATATCACACACTTTACTAGAAACAGTAAAATATGAAATTGCACAAATGTTTATTTTAGATTATTAAAAAGGCTATATTACTTATATGGGTTGTAATTAATTAGTACTGTTAGTTTATAATTTCAAGATAGCTGTTTTAAAACTGATTTTCGTGTATAAGCCCTTTTTTAACGTCAGTGATTTAAATAATTTAGCATACACGTATAATTTTACTGTTTTGCCAATTCGAAGTTTTAAAAAGTCATATTTGATTCAGTGTAGCGAAATCACATTTATAAGAGATAAACAAGTATGGAATCGTGTAATGATCATCAGTTGCATAACCTGGCCAATATTCACCGGGTGTATTCAGATAACAATCGCACACCTACTCAATGACTCATCACCAATTCTATAAATAAAGCGACCTTGAATAGTATTTTTATTGTATTGTATCTTAGAGTGTAGCTCATTTTTTAATACAATTTTTTTGTTACGTGTTTAAAACAATCCTTTGAGTAACTGACACAGAAAACATGAAGCCTCTTAAAATTTACAAAGTATAACAATAAAAATGAGTTTTTTAATTCAAATCACTCGGCGAATGTAGGTTGAGCCGTGTGGGCGGGCGTGACTCAGAGTCGCGTGATGTGATGGTTGCGTAACAACCGTGTTTGTTCAATCTCTGCTATCACACAACTCATTGTCATAGATCACACGGCGGGGGTCACATCGTACATCACTCGCCTTGAGGCACGTATTTGCCAACCGTTTGATACCACCTCCTATTGTTTACCACACCATTATCATATTGTACTAGTTTAAGACCAAGGTGTATATAGTTTATTTTTAATGTCATGTAATTATCAATCGGCGCCTTTTGGTATTTAGGTTAGGTTGTCAGCACTTCCACAATTGGTTTGTTAGGTTTGGTTAAGTTAGGATAGAATTAATAAAGTTGGCGTGTTACTTGCTTATATATATATATATCGTTTGAGGATTAATCATTGCTAAACAAATACGAGGACATTCTTAAAAAGATCTCTCTTTTGTACACTACTACTAAATAAATATATTGTAAATCAATCATATAACTATTTTACAACAACAAATTAATTTGTGAGCAAAAACTTACATGACTGTTGTGTTTTGTTACATTTGTGAAAGAGAAGGCCAACAAATAAATACATTTTGTTGTCGTTTACTTCTAGAAATGTAATACTGAAAACTGAAATGTGTACCGAATAAAATTAAGCTTTATTTTGTATGGTTCTACCACGCAAATTAAGACAGACATCATTTACACTAAAAATCCGAATGTGTTACTACATATAAGGTTTGAATAATGTTACATTTTTAAAAAAGTGTCTGTATAAAACATATAAAATAATACAATTTATAAAACATATAAAATAATACAATTTACTTTACAAGCAACACATAGATTTGTCATATCCAATTTTAAGTGTTGTGTTTCAAATTATAAGCTGTTTTTGTAATCCATCGTGGAGTGATGTGGAGTGGAGTGAATGATGTAGTTCCATGTAAATGTAATGCAGTTTAAACCAACTGTAGTTGCAGACCTCACTAACTAACCAAAATACTGGCACAAATATTCCTATTATATGAAATATCTAGCTGTAAGTAATAATATAGTAAAAGATAATACACATATCCTTGATTGGCATTGAAGTGTTGGTTCAAAGTGCAATTCCTCATTGAGAACTTCCAGGTGTAATTTATTATAATGACACAATGATCTCAGCGGATGATTAAACAAATGTTCTTAACCACAAAATTGAAACGTATCAGTTGTGTCCTTTGGAGCCATTTAACGTGAACACTGTTAATAATACTCTGAGTGTTTACCTAATTCATTAACATTTATTTAATGAGATAAGTAATTTGAAACTAAACACGATTGACCACTTCAATATTGTCTGTGTCAAAGTCTTATTTGCTTTGTCACTGTGTGCACCTCGTAAAGAGAGAAATTTATTGGTCCATTGCTTAAATGATACGGAGATTTTTAATTATTTCTCCAGCCACCTCTCAAATCAAGGAGAATAAAATGAATGTTAAGGAATCAACTTACTCCATATAACATAAGTAAACGTGAGCCTTCTCTAAAGCGATACAGTTCAGGACACAAGCTAAATACATTATCTTTAGATCTGTATAAAATAAATTATGAAATGCGGAAAGAATATAAACTGGCCATTGAAAGGTACAAATCATCTGAAGTAAATTTTGTTAATGTCTCCCTCAGAATTTGGTATAATATGGTAAACAACAAATGAATTAGAAATAAAAATCTGTAACTAGATTTTACAACTTCTAAAAATTTACAAATTATAAATACAATTACATTAATTAGAAAAGAGTTTTAAAGATACATAAATAAAAAAAATAACCCAAAAAACTTAATGAAGTTCAATATATAAATAGTAACTAACATTTATAAGTACCTGACAGTTGTAAACAAATAAATGTCAACTAGCACTTATATATGAAAAGCTTTTTATTAGTATTTGTACATTTATTTCAAAAAAAATATAGTTACAATTTTAAATTAATAATTTTTTCTTTAATAAAAATCATTTAATAAATTTCCATGTAGAAGAAAAAGTATAGGGCCTCTAAGGCTAAGCTTCGTTGGAGTTTCCAGTACACTTTATTCTATAGATATACTGTAAAAACAGTAATCAGTACATTAGTTCATAAAATACTCTCCTTTTATTAAAACAAAATGTTTACTTAAATAAAAGTTTTAAAACTGAACTATGCAACAGGCTTATTATTTACATTTAACACAAAACTTACGTACATAATATATAAACATGCAACTTTTTAATATGTACAGATACACAAATAAAAATACTGCATATTAAATTTGTATATGTAAAAAGACACTATATTTTCAATTCCAAACAGCCATTTCTTGAGCTTTTTCAAAAATACTGTACGCCCTTACTGTTTGGTCGTACTTGGGAGTTTATTAAGCATCCATGTGTTATAAAAAATATTGTACTTACTAAATAAGGTATTTGATTAAGGTACTTGTACATCAGCTACATTTTTGAATATTCAGTTATCTGATTGGTGAATCTCACCCTACTAAAATAATATTTTAATACTTTAAAAACATATCTTTTAATGGTAGAATTCGTTGTGATCAAAACATGAGGATTCTATAATTTTCTTTAAAGTAATTATTCTAATAAAATTTTTGTTGCTGCAAAAATAGTTTAGATTTATGTTGAATACACTTCCCCATGAAATAAACTAAACATATACCATGAAAATAAATATTGCAAATGTTTTTTGGGAAAGAGCGTACATAGGCAATTACTTAGGTGACAATGATACATATAACTCTGTAAGCAGTTGTGTGGCTTGCTGCTGATGTAGGCTTATGTAACAGGGCTGGAGCACACAGTGAGAGACACCAGACCATGGCACTGCCTATCCCGGCCTTGGACCTAGGGACACCACCACGGCTCTGCTACCCTCTGGTCATCTTCCTCATCCGGGACAATCCAGGGACCCTCCATCCTGATGAGACTGTAAGTTATCATTTGGCTTCATTTTATTTATTATTATTATTTTTGTTTTAATTTTAATTCTCAGTACCATGGTCATGGCTGAATTTAATTCCAGTACCGGGAGACCGAGCTTCGCTCAGTTGAGCTTTGCAAACTGAAGAAGTATCTCCCAGAGAATCCTTAGGATCGTTTGTTGTTACTCTCCTTTGTAGGTTATTAATAAAATTTTGTTTCGGAGGTCTTCTGCCCATTTGTGGAACTCGGCCTATGGCCTCGTGGGATAAAGTTCGGCCTGCAGCCTCACCAAGGCACTCTGCTACAGTCCCATTTGTAGATCTCGTCATGTCGCCTCGTGAGGAAGATATAAGTTGGTAATTACACACAAACACATGTTAATAAAATGTTAAATAATTCCACCACATAGATAAGTAAGTAAACAAAATACACATGATCTTCTAAACAATAAATTGTTAAATAATTTCCACACGAGACGTCAAGGAGACTCTGGGGTAGAAATCAGAGTTTTCCCAGACTTGAAACCGGTGCCAATTGATTTCTCGTGGTTGGAAACCCGTAACAAAAATTAAAAATCCTTGGAGCCAAAAAAAAATGTCCTCCAGACGTGGCTTGTTTTAGATAATAAGATTCTCAATTCTGCCCTTTACAGGAACCTTAGATGTGATAAGACTGCTCAGCCATATGGGCGTAATGTGAAACTAACTGTTCCGTTAAATGTGGTCTAGGATCATTGATTATACAAAATGATTATATCTTGTAGACAACATCACCCTGTTACCTTGGTGGCCTGTCCAAGTAATTGTTTGTCTTATAAGCAGCTGTAGCGTAAATATCTTTAAATAAACAGATTTTCTGCTTCTTTATATTTCATATCGGTTCAGAATAAAAATGTTAGGTTGAATAGCTAATGTATTTGAACTAGTTTTGAAGTTATGTTGAATAAATGTTTCATTTGTTTAACTACAACTTCTGTGCCATTACTTACAAACTATGTGTCAAATTGACTTTAAATTTGTATTAAATGACTTAAAGGAACTATTAAAAGTGTTACTTTTAAGTCTGTAAACATTGCTGACATATATCAGTCCTTACACTTATCTTGTGTTAAAATAGTACATGTGGTGATTAACTGACAGAATAACTCGTACAATTCTAGCACTGATAAATTATTAGCTGTCTACCGTGTATATTTATGAAATATATAATAGACTTGACAGATATATTTTTAAATAGATATTCTAATTAAAAAAGCTCACACTATGAAAGTAAAATTATAAGATTTTTTGATCACTAATTTCAACCTATACTTGGGTCGTTCATTAAGGTCTTTATTAAACTATCAAAAATGATTAATATAATTTTACTAAGATGTAAAAGTAATCTGAGAAAATGTATATTTAGCCGTGTTACGTTTCTCCTACTAAACTTTATTATACCTATTAACAATATCGATATAATTAATTTGTATACACCACTGGAAACAGGAAGAGTTACTTGTCAAAGTGGTATAATTGTTTTTTTCTGAAACGAAAGGAGCAGGGCTAAATTTAGGTTTGATTAAACTATGCTCAACCACCACACGACTAAATTTCACTGTTTAGCTCCTTTCTGCTACTAACCTTTATTATAATCGATCTATCAATGATATCAGTATGATGTATATGCTAATGGAAGTAAGAAGAATTGCTCTATAAAACTTTTAAAAAATATTTTAGTTTTCTTAAGAAAGAAAGAAAAAAAAACTTGTTAGTATGAAGAATACAACATTTGTGCATGTATGCAAGAAAATTGTCATCCCATCATCTATGAATGCTTCAGCTTGTCAGCTGACCGCCTATGTACACCATTTCCATATTTATTTATTTTTACAGAGCATGTTTTTGTGTAAATTTTAGTAATAATTTTATAAGCCTTTAGTGATTACCTAATAATAATTTTAGCAAATTTGTTAAAATAGTGTTGCAATGGTAACAATGTTTCACATATGTACTACATACGGTTATTTTAGTATAAAGCATTCCTCCTCCCCAAATAACTTTTCCCCAAATAAATATATTTCCTAAAATTAGATAAAATTTTAAATATTTGGACTATCCTGGAATTTTTAATTTAGTAATATTCCACTGTCCTTGGTAAACTGTAAATCATTGTTATAAGTTAATTTTTATTATTTCAAAAACAAATAATATTTTATTTCTGTCATGACGCCTGGTTCATTGTGAGTAAATGTGATACCAAACACAAGTAGTTTTAAAATCACCTGGCGAAATGTAAAAATCTAATAGCCAGTTCGAGGTTTAAAGACGATCTCTGATAGCAAACAGAATGTTGAATTACACTGGAATTCCATCTTGCTTTTTGAAGGCTAGAACAGTTTTATTATACAAAGATGGTGATTAGAATAATTTAGGTTATGAGAGACCAATTAACTGCAATATGTTCTGTATTGATAAGAGTTATGCAACTTGTTCTTGATAAAAACGTTAGAGAATTGATGCATTTTAATGTGATTCAGTGTAGATTTGCCAACTCACCAGGTACTTTAATCAACATGTCATTGCTAAACATTGCTAAACTCTGTTTTAAAATATCAATCAGATGTAACAATTATATTTGGGAGTACAAAAAGCATTCAATAATATGGATTATAAGCATTTAGAAAATGTTTTAAAACTAAACCCACAAAATCATAAATCATCAAATCTTTTAGTTAGTTAACTGACAAAATAATATCACCACCCAAATTTAAATAAATTATAACAAAACTAGGCCTATTGCAATTTACAACACAGTTTTACAAGGTTTTCCCTTGTCTCCTATACCCTAGCAACTGACCACATTTTAAAAGAAATATACACCAATGAGATTTCTAGTCACCTAGGTTATTGTCTAGTTCCTGAACTCCCCAACCTTATTGACCTTGGATTCGCTGAGGATACTGTAATAATTGGAAAGTCACCAGACGCTGCAATTACAGCAGCAGGATTGTCTGTTAAGAGATTTAGAGAAATCTGTCTATAAATAAACATAAATTGTTGTCAAAGCATATCTGTTAAAAATGTCTCATTACAAGAAGAACCAATTATTATTTGGCAATGGAGAAATAGATGCTTTAAAAGTACGAGAAAAAAATATTGTAGAATCTCTTTCAACGATGAATACACACATATTTAATCCAAAAGGTACAATGAAAACGTTATATCAGCTTGACTCCATTGCTTATACATGATCAAAAGTTGTATTTTCTGTCTTCGTTTATCTGTCATATATCCATTTAAAAACAGTTTCATATAACAAAATTCCTGTCATTTATTTTTGATGTGGACCGATTGGTTAAAAGTACAATAAAAACTATTCTACAGCTTTCAAATTAATGGTCCTGATAATATTAACTCTAACTGTGAATATAAAGGCTAAGGAATATTTAGGAGGAACTGGGAGATATTTTTACAACACATTAACTCTTGTCAGTGTTTGCAAATCAGTAGTAACCCTTATAGTGTACAAGCAAGGACTTAATATCTAAAATTAAAAACTGCCTGACAGATTTAAAAGTAAACCATTCAAACATTTATAAACAAGAAAATTTCAAATGAATTTGATGTTTGCAAAACAATTTGGAACAACCTTAGTATTCAATAATATAAACCTTGATGCAAGTTTGGCCATAAAAGGAAAGAAGTAGAACTGTCCTAGGAATCAAATATGTGGATTAAGATAAGATGAAATCTGACCTCTGATGAATGGCGTGAGGCAATCAAAATGACCACAATGTCATTCCAGTAAGAACTGTACCAGGCTGGCCCCAAGGCAGTAACAACTTCCCATGTGTCTTGGGATCCTACCCATATGGGGGATCTTTAAGAAACTTGTCCAAATTAAAAATGAGATTGGCGATAGCTCAGTCACTTAAAAAATTAAAATTATATGAAGATGTTCTTGGGGTGAAACGAGACGGATAGACATGATTGCCATTAATAAAAATTCAAAAACAAGAACAAAATAGATCCCACCATCTGCTTTGAAAGCAGTCTTAATATTAATGTATTTTGTATGTACGCTAAATGCTTGAGTCAACTTCACCTTCTTGGCACCCGGTGCTGTGGCAATATAGCTCCTTCAGAGAGAAGACATCAGGAGGAACTACTTACACAATTCAATAAGATCTTGAATGCCTGCACCTCCTCATTACACAGGATCTCCCACGGATGCGAACGGTCCCATAAAATCTCAAAACCCACCTCAACTTACTGCTTTCCTGTTGAGCAGATCAAATTTCTCGCTCAATACTAGCTGGGCCATGGCATGGAACAGTTTGGATGGACGAAATAAGTTCTATTATCGATCCATCAATACCTGTAGGTGGGATGAACCTCCCTCGTAGGGAATGGACATTGTTGAATCGCTCCTGAATTGGCTGGGCAGATGTAACTACTGGAAATATAAATAGGGATTGCCACTATATTTCTGCACCATATTTTTTTATTTGATAGGATTAGTTTATGTTTTGTATTGTGTATTGTGATGTGTGTTCTTTGCTTTTGTCATAAATCTTTCTTTATGTCAGTGATGCAGCTTGTGTCATTGAGTATCTGAGAGTCTCTACCATTTGGCCATAAAGAACAAATTATAGTTGCAGCTCCTAATAATAGTATGATCTTAGCATGTCAAATGTTTTAATTATCCTGAAATAATATTTATTGTATTATAACCATTTTTCCATATTTGTGTCTATCTACACTTTTTTTACCAGGACTATTGTATATTATAAATATAGGCCTCTTTTTAAAATATGTTACCTTATTTATCTAAATAAAACAATCCTTAAGTGAGCAATTTTGTGTAAAACAAACTTCAATCTTTTTTTGTTGTGAGCATTAGGGCCTTGTAATTTTTTGCTGGTGTTTTAGAACAGAAACATTATGCTTTTGTTATTATAGAATTTATTCCTAGATCAGAAGCAAAGGCTATTGCACAATTTTCATCATTAAAAGTGAATCTGATTTCAATATAAATGAAATTGAATTTATGTTCAATCTCGCCAGGTAGTACCTGGCTAACGCGACCAAGAGTACGATACAACCCCAACCACGACTCTGAATGCTTCAGTAGCAAAATAACTATTTGAAAATTTACCTTTTTCAGCTAAAATTTGTTATATCAAAATGTAACTTTTACGCAGTAGTATTGCAAATGAAGTAATCTTGGAAACTAAATGAAAAATGTCTGCATTGTATTGCTTTAAAAAAAAGGTGATTCTTATGTCACACCTAACCATTATCAAATAAACACTACATTATACTGTATACACTTCATAAATAAATAATACACACTTTTTCAGTTGGTGAATAAAAACATAAAAGTAGTTTTAAATTATTAACTAATCAAATAATCTTAATATTACTCCTGGTATAATTGTTTTATTTACTGACTGGAAAGACTGTTTTATTTAGAAATAAATTTTGAGAATAGATCTTGAGATACTACAACTGCCTTCGTTTACACATTAACTTGGAGCGTAACACAATTATTATGTGTATTCTTAATCATGAAAACATAATGATTCTTATGTGTTCGACATATGTCCTTCACTATTTATTCAAAGCTTCATAAATATGGTAGTTGTTTTGAAGGAGTTACAAAGCTAAAATGACATAATAAACAAAAACATTTTACTCACATAAATCAGTTTGTGTACTTTAATAAGCTGCACTCACTGCCTCCCAACATCATTGTATTCTCCTTCAACATTCCCTTCTTTAACATTATATTTAAATATTCTTCTAACAATAAATTCCATAATGATTTAGTAACCATGTGACCTAGTCAGAGTCGAGTCGTGTTCGTGGTTGGGCTAGTGCGCATCACGCCATATTAGTCTATATTATTTTTGGCCGGAGTCAACATTTGGTTGGACCCAACAGAACCCTTCTGTCTTTGGTCGGACGACCAGACCCCGACTGCTGTGTTGGGCCAGACCAGTCGGAGTCGTGGTCAGGCTAGTTTGCATTAGCTCTAAGAGGAGGGTCCATGATACGGGGGAGGGAGTGAAATTTTATCCTAGAAGTATGTTTTCAAGAGCCAGTTTTTAACATCAAATTAGTTATTATTATTTAAAAATTGTAGGTGCATTAGAATATAATTAAAGTACTTTTTATCAAGATAAGTATTTAAATAGTTAAGGTATTCATTACCTTAATTATTTATTCAAATTTTTTCATTTTGTTTGCTGTGAATAGAACTAAAAATTACATAAGTTGTATTTAAGTTCTTTACAATACAATACTGAAATATTCATTACATTATGAGATGTATAAATTTAGATTACAACATATCTAATTCTTTCAGATATGAGATTTATTTTCAGGATAATTTTTCTCATAAGTAACACAGGTTTGATCATAAGCTATTAATGAAAAACATCTCTGGAATGAAAGTAAGACAGCATTTGTGTTTAAAACATGACATATTAACTAATAGCGAACGGCATACCAGATACTTGTTACTTGTACTTATTGTTTATAATGTGAACTATTTTGTGTTAATTTGCTTGCTAATTTAACTAAAATTTGAAATCCCCATTTTACATGTTTTTTCTACAGAGTAAATTCAATTGTTATTTGTATACGTTTAAGCTCTATTCAACATTGCAGCCAGATTAATTGGTCAATAACGACAACAAACATCACGGTAATTGTCTTTGTACGCACTATGTACTTTGCATATTAATTGGTCTATGTACTTTGTACGCACGGTAAAGGACATGTGACCTGCACTGTTGTCTGTTTACCATGGTAACATTTGGTTGGACCTGGGGGGTATAAATATAACATCTGATATTTAGATTCAGAATTGTAACCAATCAATTTATTTTATCTAGAAAAATAACACAGAAGTTTTAAATTACTAATGTTAGTAATTATAAATACAGTCATTAAAGACATTGTAGTTTTACTTGTGGTTATTTTTTTATGGTTGGGGTGGGGATATAATCTAGCTTTACAGGAGTGGTTCTGACCCTAAGTAACCCAAATTTGGCTTTGCCACCGAGTCCCGCACGTGTCTTGATCCACACAGTTTATTTCTCTTGACATACGTGTGTAAATATTATCAAGGACAGTGTAATAAAATAAGTAAAAAACAGTTATATGCTATACTTATGGGAAATGTAAATCATAATAAGCCAAGTTTAATCACAATGAATCCTTAGAGAGAACTTTATCATACAAGTTTTTTATTGTACTACTCCTAAGTAATTGAACTATGTTTTGTTTCAGGTAGCATTGATTAATGTAGTTCATATCAAGGACTCAGTTTGCACTCTGCCTACCTCAGTGTTGGCACAATACCTTAAGCAGGCCAATGGCCAACTCTCTTGCCTCAAGGTCAGTCACCATACCAAACTGCCTTAGTCCACCATTCCATCATACAAACTGATGGGAAAAAATAATTATAACTTGTATTATTATTACAAGATAGATAAGCATCAGTAAAATTTACATACAAATATTAACAAATAGTATACAAATAAAACAAAACAGAGAAAATTTATCTGTGCCACTGACACCTTTGTGAGGCAAAAGAGAATCTCTCTAAGTTTCAGTTGTCAGTGGTTAGGTGGAGGTGGCACCGAGGTATGCAACCAAAAAAAGTACAACACAGTATATATACATTGTGTTACACGTACATGTGTGTATATTGTCTTTACTTATCAATGTAAAAGATCACTTAGCACTTTATCGACACTTCAGCAAGTCAGCAATGCAGACAGTATTTAAAT
The DNA here is from genome assembly GCA_035578905.1 of Stictocephala bisonia. Taxonomy (NCBI): domain Eukaryota; kingdom Metazoa; phylum Arthropoda; class Insecta; order Hemiptera; family Membracidae; genus Stictocephala; species Stictocephala bisonia. The sequence continues at coordinate 399,841 of JAQJVL010000561.1, read as the reverse complement.
ATTTTGACACCATCTTACACAAAAGTATTACAACTTCTTCCAAACAGTCTCATATCTTATACTTTGTAAAACTAACAGAAGATGTCTTGATGATTCTGTAAAGGTAAAAATAAAACAATTTTCACAACTTCCATCGATTTTCATCATCGGTCACAAGATTAGGGTTACCACTTCAGTACTAAATGTGAGGGTCTTTTAATTAATGCGCTGCCTTATTCGCATTAGATCATTATTACCCTAAATACACTTTAGAAACATAACCACTTTAGAAACTTTTTTAAATTTGATTGTACTTTTTTGCCCAAAAAAAGTAATTAGTAAACACACCTCACTCCAGACACCTAGTCACTGACAAAAAACTTGGTCAGTCACTGTACAGCCTAAAGGAGGAGGAGGTGAACCCATGAAGGCAAATTTAATATAAAAGGAAGATGCAGTTGATGATGATGAAAAGGGAAACTAAATATTACAGGAAAAAAATTTACCAGAACCTTCAACCAGAAACATGTGTCTTTTGTGTTTTGTTTTATGCGACTAGTATTTGTGATTAGTGGACCTATCACTTAAATTTACTTATGCCCTATTTCTCCAATTATTTTGATTTTCTTAACCACTCCCATATTAAGAAAATCAAATATGGGAACTCTCAAAATCAAATTTGGTAAGATCTCTAAACTTGAAGCAATTACAATGAGGAAGAATATTGATTGGAAGAGTAGAAGACTGGGTTTATTAAGAGGGCTGTTCAGAAAGTAACATACATTTTGGGCTAGTGTTTGGAGCTAGAGCCACCATCGGTGTTAAAATGTTATCACACTTACTAAGTGTGCTAGTGTACAGTCAGTATGCCTCCTACTTTTTGCTAAATTGCTCCTACCACTTTGAAGGTGTGTGATAAAAAATTCCATCAGCAAGTTTATGAAGTATGTGCAGTTGGATGAATCATATAATTCAGTTCAATGAAATGAAATGAAAAATCTATTTATTCTTTGATAACATATAAACAGAAATACATTACAAAAATACATGAAATTGATTCCCCACATGGGCGGCTGCCTGTATATGTGGAAACGAGTCCAGAACAGTCGGAATGTTGTCGGCCACTACTACTAAATAGCATAAAGAACAGTATAAACTTAAAACTAGTTTGATATAAAAGAATATCATATATATATACATGCGCAATAAGAAGGGACAAATAAGCAATTAATATTTATTGTATCAGGAGCTATCATTAGCAGAGACTTCATACCCACTCACCTATCATGCAAACACAGTCACAAACAGCATTCACAGTCACATTTGCACGTACTCACAGCACTCCCATATCACACACACACACACAGACGCACCCTAACAAAAGCACACACCCACACAAGCACAACGCAGACATGCATAAAAAACACACACACGCGCGCGCGTCATCATTCTGAATGTGGGCTGTTTAATTTTTGCTCTACCAATTTCAACAATTCACTGGTTGACAGATTTTTTATAAACATTTATGCTACACGGTAGAGGATTCTTAATGTGGCGAGGAGCTTTCGAATAAACGATATTTGTGATATAATGAGATGATGTCGTCGTTATTGTTTTAACCAATCGAGGCGCATTAATTCCGAGATTTGTAGAAGTACGGGTTAAATATGAGCATTGAATCTGATTGAACATGTTGTTTTTATTTTTGAAAATGTACATCAATAAACTTCTAATATACAGTTGAAATAAATTTAGAACTTTGAATTCGTCAAAAAGTAAGTTTGTTGGGAAACGTTGATTTTTTTGTAATGCTGATTTAATTATTGTCTTCTGAGTTATTTCAAGAGGTGAAAGAATAGTATGGAAGCATCCACCCCAAGCTATAATTCCGTATTGAAGCTGAGATTGTATATATGTAGGTATAATATACAGTTTTTAGTAAATCCGGTTCAAGTACTCTATTAAGATAGGAAAAGATAAATATGAATTTCCAGAGTTTATTCCTCAGATAGTTTATATGACTCAACCACCTCATGCGGCTATCGAAAACAATACCCAAATATTTGTATTCATTAACAAGCTCCTCGCATTCACACGTCACACAATCACATATATTCTCCACATGTATGCAGACACAGATTGTAATCTACTGGATCGCAGTCGGCTCTTAAGGAAATAGGCAAACCTTTTGTTTTGGAAATATTAACAGTGAGCCGACATTGATCAAACCAACGTTTGATAGTGAGCAGACCGCGCTCCGCCAATCCAAAAGCCTCCCTCCAACAAAAGCCTGCCTTCAAACAAAATGGCAGTATCGTCGACATAGAGAAATATTTGGCCCCCAGCTAAATTTATTTTACCTAAATTATTTACAAATACTAAGAACAAGAGAGGACCTAACAAACTTCCTTGCAAAACACTGTACTCTATTTTTTTTTTTTATTTCAACTAAATTGGTCATAAATTGACACTGTCTGATACCGATCACTGAGATAGCTTCGAAACCAATTTAATGCTGAGCCCCTTTTCGAAACCAATTTAATGCTGAGCCCCTTGCTCCTATGCATTCAAATTTTTCAATGAACAAACCCCTGTCCACACTATCAAAAGCTTTAGCAAGGTATATGAAGACAACTAACGATTTTTTATTTCACTCAATAGCGTTTGTATATTTTTTGTAACTAAAAACAAAGTGTCATTTAAATTGTGGTCATTCCGGAAGCCGAATAGATTTTGAAACAAAATATTGTGATCGGTTAGAAATTTTTCTAATTGGCATTTTACGCCTCTTTTGATTAGTTTAGACAATACACTAGTTAAAGTAATTGGTCTGAAACTGACACATTGGTCCTTTGGGCCAACTTTATATATTGGAATCACTTTGCCAAGTTTAAAAATAGTTGGGAAAACACCCTGATTTATACTTAAATTAATTACATGCAGTAATGGGAGTTTTATGAATTCAAAAAAATGTTTATTTGGAGATGCCGGAATGTTATCAGGGACGGGGGCTGAATTACCCTTCATGCTTGAGACTAAATGAAACAGTCCCTCCTCCGTCACCGGCTCTATCAGGAAGTCGGAGTCCACTCGAAACTCCTGGTCATTCAATACTGTCTCGGATACAGGAGGAACAGCTCTGGCTATGTTAGCTCCTACCCCTATGTAATAGTCGTTTAGTGTATCAGCGACGTATTTTATGCCTTCATTTTTTTTTAAATCATTGTTTTTTAAAAAAATGCTCCACAGGAAATTTATCTTTACTTTTGTTTAAACCCATGACTTTTTCCACATTTTTCGTCATTATTTGTCGATTCGTTAATCAACCTGCAATAATGTAAATGTTTGCGGATTTAATCAAGTTGTTAAAATGTTGCGGTAATTTCTAAAGCGAATTTTTAGTTCAATATTAAATGGTTGCTTTTTCAATCACCTGCTCATCGCATCTCTGGTTAAACATTTTTTATTCTCCATATGGTTAAAACCGTATTGATCTCACTAAAGCTGTAGACATCCAAGGTTTGAGTCGTGATGTTTTTGATGAAACGGTTTTTTACAATCATTGACATATCAATAATGCTTTTAAATTTTTGTACAAGCGTATTACTGGCCAAATTGGCGTCAGCAGCGTTCATTACCCAAGACCAATCCCAACCAGAGATAAGACAACCAGCTGATTCTACATCAAAGAAAGAGGTTTTTTGTTGAAAGGAGACTCGATTGAGTATTTCCCGGTGTAAGATTGGTATTGAGCGGCTATAAAATAATTATCAGTTAATTGAGACTTAATCACCATTGATTTAATTAAACTAACGTCGTTTACGTCTGTAAATACATGATCAGTACAGCTGACTGAGACATCTTTAACAAATCCTGCTCCATAAAGTACATCGAGATATCTTTGAGCTAGCGGGTCCACAGTTTCAGGCAAAATACAACAATTAATGTCCCCAACCAGCCAATGCGAACTCCTCCTGCACCGATCATTCAGATAGGACTCAAGGTCATCGATGAACAGGCCAAAGTCGTTTGATAGACTCCGGTAGACAGACAGCAGCGACAGCCAATCACTGCCAAGCATTATATCTGCTTTGATACATGTAGCGCCATGCAAACTCACTTCCTCAAACCACACACACAAACATTTACTTACAAACACAATCATTTACTTACAAACACAATCACGCCATCATTCTAGTTTTTACTAGATTTATTCACAATCACATCATACCCATCCATACTCGCATTCATGCAACTTTCATCTAGTCACTGTAGTACAATAACATCAAAATTAAAACTGTAATTATTTAACATAATAAGAAACTCATCTACATTTTTGTTATAACTCCTGATATTCACACTTAAAAGAGTTATAGAATTCTTTAAGTTTGCGTTTTTTTCTACAAAAAATTTTAAATCATCTGCCCCCTCATATACACATGCATTGACAACTCTGCAATTTGCAATCTCATCTATTACATTGTCCATACAGTCAGATTACTGTCCTACCTGCCCAAATTGAATACAACAAGTAATTAAAGGTATTTATTGAATTAATCCCAGGTCACTAAAAGAAAGCATGTGTATAGTCCTAATCAAAGCAAAGATAAAAAAAGATTTTACAACCTAACTATTTAAAATTAAGTTGTTGGGCAACTATTTAATGAACTGTTATTAATTATTCTTGAAAAATTGCTGAAAATTGACATATTTTAAACATGTGATTATGAAATTCAAAACATTGTCTATTAATTTCACGAAGTTAGTCTTATGAAACTGTTTCTGAGAGGCCACTGTAAACACTCCAACTCAGCACTTAGCTGCATATACTCATGTAATTCAGTGATTACATGAGTATATGCAAATTTCCTAGGATTCCTAGGATCAATGTAATCCTAAGTGATTACATTGATCTTAGGAAGCAAATTTCTACAACAACAGCTTTGAAAAGCTTTTTCTACGTTATTATGAATGTCTTAATTGGAATACCGTTTATGTTGAAAAAAACCTTTTGATTAGCTAGTTCTTTTCAGCTCGCGTACCCCCAAAAAATGAGTTTATTTAAATTTTTATTTATTTTATCCTTTTTTTCTTTATGCAATGAAGGGAAATGAAAATTCAATGTTATTTTATATATATACATACATACATGCATATTTTATGTATGTAATAATAATTATTGAAGTCATAAATCGCAAAGTATATATTTTGTGTCTGTAAATAAATTGTTATTTTACAAATACAGTTGTAAAATTAGTTAGTAAAAAAAAGGTATTTACAGCCATGCAGTAATATTATGGCTCACCTTGGGTTGTAGAATAATTATACATCCATATATATTTGAAGATCAGAATACTTATGTACAGTTGTAGTTTAGGCCTATATACAAATAATGAGTTGAAGTTTTTTTTTCTAATTTATATATATACTTATATTTTGAAATTCAAGTTATGAACATGAACATACACACACAAACACGAAAATGTACTCAAAAGTGTATATTAGTGTGATACAAGCGGAACCATTCGGGAAGACAGAGTGGCACCGCACAGTCCTTGCACCACCAGTGAGTGTCCTGTCTCTTTTGAGGTCGAAGAGTTGTGTTTTTGCAGACATAACAAGCTTTTCTGGACTTTGTCTTGTTTTCTGTTGGTGGAAGAGGGTCCGGGAAATGTCTTTCTGTAATTCTTGGAGGGTTTTGTTTCCTTTTCCTTCCATTTCCTTCCTCCCAGCGGTTTAAGTTCTTGTTGGTGTAAATTCCTCCAATAATTGTCGAATCAACTCCAATCTGAAGTGGCCTAGCTATAAGTTTTCAATTCATAAATAGAATAGAATAGAATATGTTTCATTGCCGTAGGATATTTTACAAAAATACATAGCAAAGGTCATTAAAACTAGGGTTGTCAACGGTAACTACTTATTTAAAATCTGTCCAACTCCATAGTCCATCGGTAAATTCTGGAATGGAATAAAACAATTTCTTCATAAGAAATTTATGCACAGTCTTCTTGAAGATTTTAAAGATATTAATAACGTACGAGTTGTATACAGTCATATCAACCAAATGAAAAAACAACTTTTTATACGATTTGGTTGATTTGCTTGCGCTATCAGTGAATGTCATCTGCATATCGCTCTTTTCAATAAGTCCCATGTTTTTTTTATTATCAATGATACTAGCAGGTTTTTCAACAGGCAGTTATGTCATACGATTGATTTTACTGCTGTTCTTTTTTCATTTTTAAGTGTGGAGGACACATTGTAATATCCTTGCGGTCAACCCATTTTTCTGCCAACAAGCATGTCCTATGTTTAGCACAATATTCACTAGACTTAAGTTTAGAAAACTTAGCCATATTTTCCCTATCTGTTCTGGCTGTCCCTATAGCTCCTGCTTTATTATCATACAGATACTGAAAAAGGTATGGACTGGTATACCAGTTATCTACATACATCGTGTGTCTTAAACGTAAATACGAGGCTTCAAGTGTTGTCACAACAAACAGTCCCTGAAACTCCAAGATGTTCAATCATATCTATTGTTGTCTGTCGTCCAGTGTAAACTACTGTATCCAGAATAAATCCAGTCTTGGAATCACATAAAATAAAAAACTTTATTCCAAACCCATGCCTTTTTTAAACATAACTGTTTGAATGACAGCCTGCCCTTCCACTACATCACGCTTTCATCAACGCAGAGGTTCTTGTAAGGATTCAATATATTCTTGAATTTCATTTTTAAGGATTCAAAGATAGGTGAAATCTTGCCATGTTGATCGCTCCTAAGAATACCGGCTTTGTTAGCAAAATGCAACATCTCAGCATGTTTACAAACCTATCTTGAGATAGTATCTTGCCAAAAATAGGTCTGTAGCAAGGGATCGGTGCTCCAATAATCCAAAATCCTATTTTTATTTATTATGGGCCATGAGCATTATGTTCACAAGAAAAGTATACATTTCACTAACACAAGTTTTGTACCATTTTTTTATTTTTGAGTTGTTTTTTAACTCAGTTGTATTTACATACAAATCACAGTAGCGATTTGTTTCATCGGCAATGTGTGAAACAAGATCACTATCAAACACCAATTTGAAACAATCACTTTCGGTGCAATGTTCATCCAAATCAAGATCAGTTTATAGGCCGGAATTGGTTTTGTCAAAATTAAATAAATTTGGTTGAAATGGTTTGTTAGACAAATCACGCCACTCATAAATGTTTTGTGGTCCAATATTTTCAAGTTAATTTCGTCCATATCTCTATTATTGTCTTCAGAGTCATCTACATCCAGTTGAACATGATCACCACTGGGACCTGGCTGCACTATTACTGAACCATCAATTCCGTCCACTGCTATTTATGTCACTGTCGTCATTACAATCGTCTTCACTGTCTGAATCCAAAAAACACTCCCGAATATTGTCAAGTGTCAATCTGTTGCGATTTGCCATCACTATTATAAACAAGAAGAAATGAACTAAATACGAAACTAATAAAATAATAACTAAGCACTAAAGTAATAAAAACACTACAGAATATCGTCAAGTCTCAATATGTTGTGATTTGCCATCACTAATATGTTAAAGAAGATTGGTCGATAGCGTAGTTGGTACAATCCCAGCTTCATGTGCTAAAGGTTCTCAGTTCGATCCCAATCAGAGTCAATACATTTTGAGAAGGATCAGCTGATAATCACCGGCTGTTCATTTGTCATTGGGCTATTAATTAATGATACTTTCTAAGGAATAGTCGGCCTTAGTTTGTAACAATGACTACATTCGCTTATTTACACTCATCACACTCATTCGAAATCCATATTCGCCCATATCTTGACGATCGGCGTCTTATGAATAAATAAAAAAAAATAAATAAATAAACACTAAACTAATAATTCAAAACAGACAAATGTCAACACAACAATAGTTCCGTTAGGTTATACGCACGAAAACTGAGTAGTAATAACGATTCCTATGTGACTTTTCCCGCCAATTGACAGCTGACCATATGTATTTTAATGCATAATATAACCCAAATAAATGGTCAAATAGTGAATTCTCCTGCCATCTACCGGATACTATTTGAATTACGATGTCTTGAACTAAAAAAGAAACCATTGTGTGCCGATCCTATCGTTCGCATACGTTATAACAGTGCTATTTTTAGACACTCAGCCGGGTTTGCTGCTGCGATACTGTACCTGGCACAAAGGGCAGGCACAGCCAATGACGCGGCATTACTAATCAAGAGGTTAAGAGTGTGTTTTTCAAATCTATGTAATAAATTTATGCTACTGTATGGACATCTCTCATATTTCACCGATGAGTAGGCTGAGTAGACTAAACAAGTGATATTAATTTGTAATAGAAACCAGAATCAGGAGTAATGTCCATGTACGTGTATGGGTAACACCGTGCTTGTATGGGTGAGCGGGTGGGTTAGGAACAACGTGCTTGTATGGGTGGGCGGGTGGGTTAAGAACAACGTGCTTGTATGGGTGGGTGGGTGGGTTAGTAACACCGTGCTTGTATGAGTGGGCGGGTGAGTTAGTAACACCGTGCTTGTATGGGTGGGCGAGTGGGTTAAAAACAACATGCTTGTATGGGTGGGCGGATGGGTTAGTTACACCGTGCTTGTATGGGTGAGCGGGTGGGTTAGTTACACCGTGCTTGTATGGGTGGGCGGGTGGGTTAGTATACGTTTAGGGGCGGGTGGGTTGGTCAATAACACTACGTGTAGGGGCGGGCGGGTGGGTCACTACCACTGTACGTGTAGGGGCGGGCCGGTGGGTCAGTACCACTGTACATGTAGGGGTGGGTGGGTGGGTTTGATGTTCTTACAACCAAAACCACTGTACGTGTATGGGTGGGCAGATGGGTCAAAACCACTGTACGTGTATGGCTGGGCGGGTGGGTCAATACCTCTGTACATGTATGGATGGGTGGGTGGGTCAGTATCACTGTACGTGTAGGGGTTGGTAGGTGGGTAATACATTAGTGTAAATTTAACTAAAATCACTCTGTTAGGTTTGTCACTGAGCAATCATTAAATTAAACTAGTGATGACTAATATTTATGATTACGAATCACTAGATATTGAGCTCGCTGAGGCACGTGAGGTATACAGATAAGTTTGAGGAAAACTTATCAGGGCAGACTATCCTAGCTTGCTGAGGCACGAGAGGTGTAAACATACGTCTTTAGTAAAACATTTCGGAGATAAAATAGTTTCCCAATAGAATCTCCGCGTGGGGACTTCAAAAAATAAAGGTATAAAATGTAAATCAATCCAAAAGATAGCCATTTAGAATGGAAGGTCTTTACCACAGAGTGACAAACTGGAAATGGACAGATTGAAAATAGACATACTCGACATTTCAGTTATGAGATAGCGCAAAGCAAGTAATATCTGGTCAGGAGACTATGGAATAATCCATTCAGGAACAAATCAAAACAAACCAGGTCTGGGAGAGCAGGAGTTGGGGAAATATAGTCTAGGAAAGAGGAAGCATAATGATTTAATTCTAAAATCTTGATTACATTAGGTGCCTCAAAATACTGAGATGTTTTCTTCTTTCTTCTATACCTATTTCGGTGTGTCGTGCCCCATCTTCAGGTCTTGCACTATTTACATGTTTTTACACTAAACACTCTTACACTTGCAACGTACGTTGTTCAGGTGAGGCCTAGTCTTCCCCCTCACTAAAACAGTTTGGTCATCCACGCTGCACCATGCGTCACACTGACCACACACCAACCACACCGAAACGACCTGAACAATGTATGTCTTGAGTGTAAATAGAGTTTAGTGTATAAACATGTAAATAGTGAAAGACCTCCTGAAGATTGTGCATGATGCACTGAAATATGTATAGAAGAAAGAAGAAAACATCTTAGGATCTTGAGGCACCTAAGGCAACCAAGATTTTATAATCTAGGATCCCATATTGCACATATTTTGTAATACATAAGTTTCACATGTCATGAACTTCCAATATCAACTAGATCTTCAATTCCTTCCACTGTGACCCGATTGCCAATTCTCTGATTCTACCCTCAGCCTTCTTTTTTATTATGTAACAATGGGTTATAACTGTATTCAAGTCGACATTTACAAAATATCTCGCCTTTAACTAGCTGGAGTAACAATATTTCTCTTAAAGTAAGTAACAGCAACTCCAAATCCAACAAGGTTTAATTATTTTATTATCTGGGTATTTTAAATTCAACATTCTTCCAAGTATGTCCATCATAAAATTATATTAAATGAAAACAAAAAATAAATGAATATGTATTTTAAATGTTCTGTATTGTATTTTCCAGCAACTGTACTTGGCAACAGGCAATCCTCTGTCATATGAGGAGGAAGAGCGACCAGTCCTAGTAGACGATTCCTGCTCTCTGTGGAGCTCTGCTGGTGAGCAGCTCTGTGTAGTTTGTCAGTACTTCCCCCTCTCTCGGGCACTGCTGCCGTGTCGACATACGTGTGTCTGCGCATCTTGTTTCCCCAAACTCGAGTCTTGCCCTATGTGTCGTAGCCCTATCAACAGCTACTTCTGCATCCGCACCGAGGAGTACTTGCCAGAGAGTGACCTCCACACCAGTCCGTCCAAGCCCGAACCACTCACTCAGTGGATACAGGATCGACTCACCGACTTTCTTGGCTTCCACCGATAATGCATGCCTGGCATCATAAAATTATAGGTTAGGTAAATTATAGTGTGATCACCAAACTGTTTTGCTTCATCTTTTTCCTCCATTAATTTAGTTCAATAAAGTAAAATGAGTTTTTAGTTTTAATTAATTGATATTTAATTGAATGAATATTCTAAATTTTTATTGCTCTATTTGATGTATTTTTATTTGTTCAAAGCTTGCTTTTATTACAATAATCCTTTGTTCAAATTTTACTAGAATAATTTACTCTTGGGCATATATCTTAATTTCTCAGTACAATGATTTAAGATATTGAAAAGTAAGATTTACAGTATAATACAAAAGAAACGTCCAAGATCTTAAAGATTTGTATTGATTTGTTTAGTGGTTTGGAAAATTAAATCGTGTTGTTTGTTACCAGTCCTCAGAACAGTTTTGATTTTTCTTTCACAGTTGTATAATCCTTTGTTCAAATTTTACTAGAATAATTTACTCTTGGACATATATCTTAATTTCTCAGTACAATGATTTAAGATATTGAAAAGTAAGATTTACAGTATAATACAAAAGAAACGTCCAAGATCTTAAAGATTTGTATTGATTTGTTTAGTGGTTTGGAAAATTAAATCGTGTTGTTTGTTACCAGTCCTCAGAACAGTTTTGATTTTTCTTTCACAGTTGTCTTAACTTTCTGTTTTTAGATCTTTTTATTCATTATTAGTATTGCATAAGGAATAGTTAAGAATAATTATTTATGAAGTGTAATGTAGGTATATTCAGAGCCCTGTTTTCTTTGAAAAAAAATATCACATTTAATCTTAATCTTTTATCATAAATTGTTCTGTATTATAAGTTGACTCAATATTGTCTTATAAGAAATATTGTTATACATTTTATCTTATTTACTCCAATTGAGTGAGTGAAGGCCAACATGACAAATGGATTTGGTTTTAAGATGGGGCCTATTTGGAAACTATATAAATGATACCATAGTTAACTAAAAATTAAATTTATTGTTACACAACCAATACTCAGATTGAGGCAGGAATTCCTAGACTATTATGAATTCAAATGCAATTTTTTTTCAATAAGAATGAAAAAACATTAACAGAGATGGTGATAGTTATTTTAGTATTGTGAAATGTTGATTGAATACTAAAATGAACTTTTTAAATGTGATGGCAAATGGCGCCTTCTGTCTGATATGTCCTCAGTTCTTTGATAAGGCCTCAGTGGGTCTACCCTCACTCCCTTTGTACTCCCAGCTATTGTAAGTTACTACCACATGCCTGAATAAATTTCAATGCTTGAAAATAATTATTTTGACAAAACTTTGACTTGTTATGCCTGTGCCTAACGTTCAAGTTCTGAAAGTTTCAAAAGTTTTAGATATTTTGAAAGTAAAATATTTGTTTAAATGACTTTTTTGACACTTTTCACAGTCCATGCATTTAAACATTAATACATTTGTAATCGCTATTTATATTAATTGTATTGTATCGTTATTTTTCGTCACTACCTCCCCGTGCCGGGCTATTAGCCATAAACAGTTCGTTCAGAATACATAGGATATCTGTTGGCTAGGGCTAGTAAACATGTTTCGTATCTAAAACTAACCCAAAATCTGTACATCACGTTTTTTTGAAATCACATTAGTTAATAATTATTTCATAATTTTTTTCTAACAATTATCGTTCCTCTTTTTTTACACTGTTATTAAAATGCTATCACAAATTGTTATAGCATTTTGTTTGATAATATTTTGGGATTTGAATATTCCAGAGTGAACTAACTTGTCCCACGAGCATGTCCTCACGAGTATTAGGCCCTTCAGCAAGTCACAAGCTTGCCCACCAACATGATCACGATCATGTCCTTGCTTATCTCATGATATTACACCAACTACCAAATGACCGAAGATAGTTGTAATCAGGATATTGGTGGCACTTGCAATCTATGTTGTAACATAATTTCAAGTCTGAAGTAACATTTTTCCTTAATTAGGATATATTTCTAATTATAATATTTCTATACAAAAATAACACTATTCATCTAAAAATCAAACACAAATAACTTTGTCCAAAATATTTTAGTAAGTGACATTTTTCTAATTTTATTTAAAGAATTAACTTTTTCTCAATTAATCCTTCATATATGTCTGTCCATAGTTAACCCATTGACATGCCATGACACGAGTTGACTGCCGTGACGGACTCTTGTACAACTACATTACCGTCAGTTTTGATTTTTACTGCTAAATAGTGTAAAAATTGTAATTCAGTCGGTAAATGAATCTAATGTTGTTGGAATGAATATTCAGCTGTCCAAGTTGGTATTACTGTTTTATAATGATTGCTTTCTTACCACAGCTGTCTAGTGTGTTGTATTTGATTTGATGTTAGTAAAATGGCACATGAATTTGTAATCATGATTAAAAATTATTGTGGTTTGAGAACAAGCCAAATTGATCTTTATAGACCTTTTTACTATGACAGATTTTAATAGATTATACATAACATTAATAGTATTGTTGTAAACTTTTTCACTTTATGGCTTACAAATGCTAGTTTTTTTATTGTGTTTGTATGTCAAGAACATCTATTTTATGTTGTAAGCTGAGTAACTCAAATTATAACTATAGAATAGCAAATAATTTTTTTTTACTGAAATGTGTGAACATACTCAGAATGTAATATCTAGGAACAACAACTGAACAGGTATAATTAGATAGCTGTAGCTCTATACACCTAAAAGTAAACTGTATACACCTAATTATGAATGCTTCAACTTTCCAACTTTTTAATTCAGTTATGATAACTGTCACATCAGAATAATATAAGATTTGAACAAGTTCAGACAGTAAACAGAATGCGTATCCTCCTAAAATGAGCACAATCAGATAATAAACACTTCCAAATGTATTTAAGAGTTATTTCAGTGAAAACTTCCAGTAGTACCAACCTTAGAGGCCACGCAATTGATTATTTTCTGAAAGATTTATAATCGAACAAAAGAGAAATTTTTAAAAACTATGTCCTATTTATGGATTTTTCTTGTATAATGTAGAGACAATATAATTCTTAATTTGTAAGAAAACTTCAAAAATGATTGTTATTGGCTCAAAGATGCTAGGTATTACTAGATTTTAGCTGGTACAATTTCTTGGCAGTCCCATACTAGTGTATAAACACAGATAACATTCTCTTGTCACGAAGGAGAATTAGAAACAAGAGAATTTTCTTAGAAAGACAATTACAAAAATTCTCTTAGAAACTAGTTAATTGAATTTTTATTAATTGTAGTAAGTATGTTAATTAATTCATTTATTTTGAAATTATATTTTCGGTAAGTTTACCTTTTGGAGACAAACTGCTAATGTATCAGAAGTTCATAGTTATAGCATAGAATGTAGATACAAATAGACTACCTAAGCCAATGAATTTTCTGTAGACTCATGCATGTGCAGCCACCAAACTCTGATTTGTTTTATATAAATGCTTAAACAACATTCGGCATACTATTAGCTCAACAATTAGTCACTTCAGTATGTGCTGGAGAGATAGAGAGGGAAACAGCTGGTTCTACCTGTGAAAACCGGGCTTAACGGGACCAATATGAGCGGACAGACTTCTTGTTTCTATAATCAATGTTCTAAATAAGAAATAATACTGGTTTAGTTTACCTTTTTCTGTCGTAACAGTTCTTCAATTACATTACTGCTATGTACATTTAAAAGCATATAAAGCTTCATCATCAGACTTCCAAAAACGTCACTGTTTAAAAACATTAAAACACTAAAATTATAAAACATTTAAATATATTAAAACATGAGTACTACAAATTTGCCGGCCGGCGATAGACACCAACTGATGACTAATGAGCAGGAAACGAAATCAAACATGTTACCCTACCCCCACTTGTTGACCTTGGACTTTTTTAATTTTCTTCCTTTGTGACTGCATGTTGTTTATTCAGCATGTTGTTAATTGAATGACAAATTAAAATACAAGTCTAATGTACTGTTCAACCGAATAAACAACATGCAGTCACAAAGGAAGAAAATTAATATAGTTAAAGTCCAAGGTCAACAAGTGGGGTTAGGGTAACATGTTTGATTTCGTTTCCTGCTCATTAGTCATCAGTTGGTGTCTATCGCTGGCCGGCAAATGTGTAGTACTCATGTTTTAATATATTTAAATGTTTTATAATTTTAGTGTTTTAATGTTTTTAAACAGTGACGTTTTTGGAAGTTTGATGATGAAGCTTTATATGCTTTTAAATGTACATAGCAGTAATGTAATTGAAGAACTGTTACGACAGAAAAAGGTAAACTAAACCAGTTTCTATAAAATTTCTATAAAATAACAGTTCTGGAGGCTAATAAAACAAAATGAATAAAGTTCTAAATAAGGCTCCGATCTATCGAAAATCACACAATAATTTTTTCTAAGTGCATATTTTCATCAAACTGCCACGAAATAACCAAGGTAACAGAATATAATTAATTTTGTAATATAATGTTACTTGAAGTTGATATTCATGCGTTGTTACTGTAGACGACAGATCCTTGGTAGTCACTTGCTAAGTTGTGTTTACGGTGTTAACAAAGGCTATTTACTTTGTGTTGTACCTGTAATTAGTTTCTGTATTTGACAGTGAGTTTTCATTTCAGTGATGATTTGTAGTCTAGTGAATTAGATAAAGTTCTTAGAACGCTGTGAGGACTAAAAAGGGTTTAAAGTTACAACCTTTTAGGATTTTTCTTGAATTACAAATAAATGTCACTTGTTCCTAACTGTGGATTTTCTTCAGTTGAAAATTTTTTTAGTTGTTTATAAACATATTCTCTGCAAAAACATACAGGTTTAATTCTCAATTTTTTTTCACTTTGGGTAGGAGTGATATGTTGATTTTAAGCTAACATCTGTATGTTCCAAAGCCCATCATATAGTCCTGTAATAAAAAATTCTAGGCAATATGATTTTTTGTTATTAGAATATAGGCATTTCCCTGACATTCTGCCTGAACCTTAAAATAGTCTGGTATTATTGGGTTATTTTTGTATTATAGGCTAGTCTCAAAAGGGTTAAGTACTGGAAATAAGGAATGTAGAGGAAGCGGAATGTGGAGGAAGAGGAAACTCAAATCCTGCCAAATAAATAAGAATATTAATTTTAAATTTCTCAAGGATTTATACTTTTACTTTTATTATAATTTACATTTTTGTGCAGGTTAATTTAATTCATCCTTTCACTTTGAATTATTGATAATAAATGCATATATGGTAAATCAAAAGAAAAGTTATTATTTTTGTTTTAATTTTTTTTTTTAATTGTTATCAAACCTTGTAGCCAATAATTTCAGGATGGTAAAATTTTTAATTTATATATAATTGTGATGTAAATATTGTATATTGAATTTAATTCTTTATAATTACTGTACATAATATAAATAATAATGTGATTTTTATAATAGTATTATCATCATGTAGGTTTAAAATCATGTTTATGTTGAAGTTGCTGTGTTCGTTTCATAAGTTGTAATTTTAAGTTATCAGCTAACAAAAATATACGTAAAGCACTTCTGGTTTTCATTTTGAAATTTACTCTACAAATAACTACAAATAAAAACTAACAGTTGTGTTGTATGACAGAGTATTAGCCTAGAACATAGTCACAATTAAATTTGTTCAACACATGATCATAAAATAGTATCTACTAAGTTGTCATAAAAAGTCTAAAATAGTAGTAAAATGGGCTCTCAGTATTTTCCTCTATCCACTCATTTTAATGTGACAAGCTAATTACATGACTCATTAAAACGGTTTTATCGAAATTTGGAAAGACCGTTTTAAAACTTCCCTAAATGCACATAATGATGAATTTGCAATTTTATATCCGATTTAGTTTAATGAAGGTATTGAATGTGTATGGCCTTAACAAACTCAAGTGATCAAAACTGAGCAAAGACTTTGACTTAAGTTCAGATGTCACTTGAATAAAATATTGCTTGTATTATAATGTATTTATGCTCACTTGGTCTTTGGATCATTCAAGCCTAAATTATTGGTTTGGAGTTTGAGTAATTATTTTTATTACTAATGTACTCCTCCTTGGCTCTAATATGAAGCCAATGTACTATTTGTATGATTGTGATCTTTAAAAAATTTCATTCATTTTCTTAGTGGAGTTTTGACATTTGTTGGAAATTGGCTCTTTCATTAAGGCTTAACGATTGTATGACTTAAAATGATATATTCTAAACAGAGATTTAAATTAAGAGCTAAACCATTTTTGAATACAAAACTGACTATTATTAGATTTTGTTCAGTTTTGTTTTATACAATTATTCATAGTTTGATGTGTTTTGTCAGTACTATTTAGATTTTTGTATACATATCTACATAATATCTCCGTCTTAATCTATTTAAATAGGCTTTGAAAGGAAAATAGTTATACTATATGCAAATTTTTATTTTTGCTGTATTTGTAAATATAAAAATAGATACAAATTGAAAATGAACCTTATAATTTTGTGTAACTGCTGTTCTATTTATTTTATAATTTTTAAGTTAAGTAATTTTGGATAGTTACATAATTTTGATATATTTGTATATAGGTTTGTGGATCCATTGTTTTGTTAGTAAACTAGTTAAGTTTTGTATTGTTTACGTTTAGAGGTGTGTTAACTTGTGATATAGAAATAATACATGTAAAATGTGTAGCTTTAGATAAAATAAGCTAATCAAGTTGGTAATTAAACACTCCGTTCCATATTACATGATTATGATTTCTTTTCCTGATTTCTGGAATATTTGACTCATGGTAGTCCACTGTAGATTCAGCAACCCCCCTCCCTTCCTTTATCCCACACTATGTTGTATAGATTTATGCACGATAAAAATAAATATTATTTAACACTAGTGTGCTTGCATACAAATATTTTTTTGGGAGTAGTCACGCAGACTGCCGTTTTAGTCCATAACATATCTAATAATTGTTAGGGATACAAAATATATAGTTCTAATCTCAATATTTCTTTCTAATATTTATATTATAGATTATTCATTTAATTTAATACAAGTAATAAAAAAATGCTTTATTGTACACAAGAGGCCTTTGTACACAGGGACAATAGTGGTGTCTACTAGTGTAACCCACACCAAAATAGTCTGATGATAGCTGTTTCATGTGAAGCCCTACACCTCTGTTCTCGCCCAGCAATGTTGTCAGATATTAATTCATTGAAAATTATTAATAATCTGTCGAAATATCTGCTGCAGTAAACAAAACATGACATTTGTTATTATAAACAAATGTACATGTTTTGGTTAAATATCTGGTATATTTAATAGAAAAAATATGTGTATGTTAGTTATAGTGTTTAAATGTTTACTTTATAATTAATTAATTAATTTTTTTAATGTATTTTATAACTATGGATTTATAAATACTAATTTATATTTAGAATACTATTGTATTAGCAATGGATCAGTAGAAACATCTACAAAAATTACAGTATTAACACATACCATAATTAAAAGAGGTTTTTAAATAGTATCATACAGTTGTGTTGTGAGTAATATACCACTCAAATTGACATATGCATATTCGTCATAGATGAAACAATATGGCAACACCGCCTAAAATGTCAGTGCCAGTCTACTGGCAGCTACTTCTGAACACTGATAGTATAAACTGCATCAAAATAGTCCACTGACATTTTAGGCGGTGTTGCCATATTGTCTATCCATGGTCTATGTGTGGGGTACTGGCCGCTTTAAAGTCCAGTAGCTACTGGTGGCCACTTAATTCAAACACATTTGATTTTAGTGGAGTGGACATTGGAGCGTCCACTAAAAGCACATGTAACCTAGTGAGAAAAGCCAATTTTGGATTTATCATAACATTTACTGGATGCCATTAATTCCTTTATAATGTGAAGCATGTTGCTTATAACAACAAAAGTGGAATGCTGAGGCCAGACAATTGTTTGATTATTAACGGTGAATGTGTGCCTGATATGACATTTTTCAGATCCATTAGAAAGGCAATTAATTCGTGGTATGGAAGTGAAGTTTGAATTTCAGCATTGAAATCAAGCACAAAAGGTGTGGATGAAACATATTTCACAAAATTGCCATAATATAATACTGCTGACAGCTTTATTACCAGATCATCAAAAACAAATGAATTCTGCCTATAGGCCTACACTTAGACTGCAACTGCTACAGGGAAGCCTATTTCACATGACTCATCACAACAAAGAAAAAAAAGGATATTATAGCTGTAAGGCTCATCAGAGAAGGGCAAGTGACTTACTTGAGGGCACAAACAGATGTTGGATGACACAACGTAATCAAGACTTAAAAAGAATGCTATGCTGAAGGATGTTATATACTTTAATATTAAATTAACCAATTTTGGCATAAAAAAAATAATATGTACCGTACCAGACTGGAAGGCACTTTTGTTAGACACTTGAAATTCTAGGTTGAAGTGAACTTCATAAGGGAATTTTTAATTGAAAGAAAAAAAACAGGGTATTTAAATATTTTATGTTGATCAAAACTAGCTTTAATGGAAATTTATCATCTTAAATTTGTTGCTAGCTGATGAAGTAAATGAAATATTACCAGATATAAATCCATCTAATCAATTATTTACTCACAAAACATAAAAAAACTTACCACTGACAACTTGTAATTGAAGTTGTTAGTGGTACTGATACATGAAGCTGCATCTCGCTATATCTGTATGTTTACAGGAAGAGGGCAAGTAGTTCACTATCACTTTATGTGTATGGGTGGATCACTACCATTCTGATTTTAAGTTATCACAAAAAATAAGTGCAGTGAGTTTTAGCCACTGATAAAATGATCATGATCGAAAGACAATCTGAGAAGATACTTTGGACCTAAGGAAAGACAGTGACAATGAATCATCAAATTCATGAGATGCAACTAACAATATTTCTTTTTAAGTTCTGGCTTGCTAATTAATTATAATGGTAGATATGCATACCAAGGTGAATATAATCTTTACATTTCTGTGGCCTAAATTTGTTAAGTAACTATTACTATGAAAATTAAGAAATAACGCAATTAATTAAACAACATTATTTATCATAGTCATAGAAGTATTATTATTAACTAGCTAATACATAAACACAATAAATCTGTATTTATATTACAAGAAATTTAGATTCTACAACCGTAATATAATTGATAGTTAGATAATTTTATTGTTCTACTAGCCGACAGCCCTTACTTTGCTACGAGGTTATTCTCTGCGCTTGCTTACCCTTCTCCCGTGGTTCCTTCTAAGGCCCTTTCCTACGTGGTTGACAGGAGCAATGCTACAAGAGCAGCAACATTTTAACCAATGTTAATACATTGGAGCGTCCTTAGTCGACAACAGGAGTGACACTTGCGTGCATATTTTGTAGCTACAAAAGTTTTTATCTTGCTGCTGCTGCCGCCCGCAAAGTGAAGCTGCTGTCACTGGTGTACCTGATGTCGCCCGCGAAGCTCACATAGGACGTGCCCGCAGCGATACCAGTATTTACAGCAACAGTGATTGACTATTGTGTTCCGTTTTTACACATGCTTTCATTATGTCTGTGAAAGAACTCATTGCTTCAGTGCAAAAGTATCCTTCACTGTGGAACATGCACTACCATAACAAGATAATGCAGAACCATATGGTCAAAGGTCGCAGAAGAATCAAATGGAAATGTTAAGTACTTTTGCTTTGTTGTAAACAATATTAAATTAATGGATAATTGCAATATAGTTTACCATTTGTAGACCTACAAATTAGTAACAAAATTCTGCTAACTAAAAATTTGCAAAAATGCCTGTTCAAATGTTTTATATATGTTACCAGCAATGTAGCCTATTGAATCCAGGAATTATATACAATACGTAGGCATTGTAAGAAATTGCCAAACGTTTTTAACAACATTTTTAGTGTCGCCTGCAACACCAGTCCACGAAGGACAAAAAAAATCTACCAAATATGGACGATCCCAGCGTTCTGCTAGATGTTGCATCGCTCCTGTAGCCCACGTGGAAAGGGGCCTAAGTCTAAACCATTATGTCAATATAAAAGTCAATCTGCTGACAACAAAGTTGGATGGTCTAGAAAATCCTATAAGTCTTTAGGAAAATGTCAACACGGTTAACTCAATATTTTAAATTTTCCAGTAGATTTTACATGTAACTGTATAGAGAACAAATATACAGAAAAAGTGTAATTAATTGTAAACTCTTAATGCATCAATAGTATAAATGTCAAACATACAAAATAAACATGGTTATTTATTTACAAAACAGTTGTTATTAATGTACTAAAGTCAACCCAATGTTATCCTCGTGGAATAATCTTTTGGGGGTGGTTTCTACCCATTAGAAGAGTTCTATCACAATGAAAATTTTTTAGTTTGCCAACAACAAAAATTTATACCAAATTTCAGCTCTGTAAGATTACTGGAAATGAGAGAATTAGTGATGAGTGAGTAAGAGCTCTTTTATATATAGAGATGATAAATGGTTATTTCAATATCACTCTTGAATTGTCTCTCTTCATCAAATGAAACATGTACAACTATTTCCTCGAGTAAGTATGAGGTAAACAAGGGCGTTTCTACAGCAAATCAGCTGCTAGTAACATTCTAAATAAGGCATTTGGATCATCAGAAGATGAAAAAACAATCCAGTTTGGTAAACTTTCTGTGTGCCGAGAAGTAATATAGGCGAAAACTTCACATAAAAAAGATTAAAGAATAATAATTCAGATCATAGATTTTAAGTACTAACAAGAAATACAATAATATGGATTCTGGAAAACAATTTGGGGCAAACAATACAAAATATCAAAGCTGTACCTTGTTTTACCTATCAAAAGAGACATGAAAAAAAGAAATATGTTTTAATCATGAGGAATAATGGAAGCATTTTGTTAACTGAGTCTTGTTACACCATTGCACACTTTTGGTATATCTATGTACGTAAGGGACAATCAAATTATTTGATAGAAAAAGATGATCTGGGACTCTATTATAGAATTGAATATTTAGATAGTGCAAGTTATTATGTATGTATTTACAATAGGAAAACCCCCCAACTTCACAAATTTGTTCCTAACCTCAGTATCATTCATAAGGAAGTGATTTCGTCCATAAAAACTGTACCATGGGTTTTTGATGAGTTAGGATTTAGCTTCCAGGCTCTAAAATATTCTTCGACGGCTGCAAAGTCGCTTGTAACTGTTAATTCAGTAGCTTCTTCATAGAAAGATTCTATATTTATTCATATCTGGTACATATCTGGACTGTTATGATTTTGTGATCTCCACAGAGTTTTTTGAAATTATTGAATTAATTTAATGCCATTTAATCGGAAAAAAGGAAAATGTTGAACTATTTCTACACCTTTGGAAGGAATTTCAGGAAATCCTTTCTTAGTGGGTCTATGTGATACAAAAGCTAACTTTCCTCCAAATTTCATCTAAATCGGTTTAGTAGTTCCGGAGATTTCAATATGAGTGAGGACATTGTTTTTGGATTTTATATATTAAGATAGACGCTGTCCCAGGCTTAACATTTTGGACTGTTCTAAGTAGATGAATTTAAAAATATTAAAGATTGTTTGTTAATAAAAATATGTTCAAATGTTTTATTGACAAACAATGTAAAATAACATTTAAGTTCAATTGTGCATATTTGCCAATTAATATTGGCACTGATCCAAGTAGAGTTAAATTTTCCTCTTGAAAAATAATTTACTATTGCCTTTTCAGGTTAGGTTTTATAGCATTAGACCAGAATTGGAGAAATAAGTCATAAGTACTTACCTGAAAAGATAAGTCTTCCAATACAAAACCAAAACACAACTAAATACCTTAATGAATAATAATTTATTTGTATAGAACTTTCACCTTCATGCTTGTACAGACTGATTGAATTTCACTAATTTCAGTAATTCTAGAGTAAACAATATGAGGTACAAGTCACAGAGTACAACTTTTTTTAGTTTAGTGATATCCTTAAGTATTTAATAGGGATTCTTTATTACCATATTATATTCTTTTTAATACCATATTCTTATATTCTAATATTTAATAACTGTAGTGTATTAAATTAATCTCTTTTATATAAACTGGTAATTATTGTAAATTTAAATTTCCACATAATGAAGATTATTTTCGAATATTGATATTGCTTTTAACCAGTGTTTTTGGGTACCCTAAACTCAGTGTTTTTAGTCTCAGAACAATGATCAATTATTATCAACTGAATAATTTCTAATATACAAATCTTATATCTTTTTTGTAGTTAAAAAAATTGATTCAGATTGGTGTTAACATTTTCCCAGAGAGACCTTAAAGCTTATATATTTACTTTGACATGAACCAGTCATGTGTTTTCCATTTCAGATTATAATCTGATGTTATCCCTAAAATTTAACAAATTCTGAAAAGGAAATATGATTTTCTGCTCATATATTTAATTTAGGATCATTTTCTGCATATCTTGCTCCAAAGTTTTAAATTAGTTTTAGAGCAATATCAATGCATCCCTCCTATTGAACCAGTTTTTATAATCCAAGCAGATTATAGTTTCCTGTTTTAAAATATTAATTTCTTTGCTGTGAAAATATGGTTGAGCCATTAGGTAGAGGGACTATTTCATTGTCTATAAATTTAGGTAAATAAGGTCTTTTTTTAAATAAGGTCCTAATATTAAGCTTGGTGGTACATCAAATTGTTCTGGCTACTATGAAGTGTTGCAACTTTTTTACTTTGTCCTCAATTAATAATTACTCTTTGAAATTTGCAAACCACTTCATAACTACTACTGTTGAATCACTTTTTTTATAATTTTTTTAAGAAAAACAAAAATTATGTCTCACACAAACAGATGCCTTTGATAAATCATATGATAAAAACATCATTTTGAGATAACCATCAAAATAGATGTTATTATTTTATAAATTAGTTACTATCCTAAATTACCAACTCTAACCTCACTTATTTCTGAAACCACTTTGGAAACCTATCACACAGGTAATCATTTTCAAAATACTTACTGTTTCAATAAGCACAATTTCCTCTAATTATTAAAAAAATTATTAAATAAGTTGATAACTAGACAAATTCTTTTTCATTACATTTTCCAACAATGTCTGAATATTTATATGCTTAACAACATCTTTAAAAAGTTAACCTATGCATTTTTAAAACTGCAATAGGTTAATTCCCATTTATAACTAAAATAAATGGTACCAGGTAATTGGCACAAACTTTCTCCGTTTCCCTTTGTTATGTCAGATTGTTAAAAAAATGTTCAATAAAAACAGCTGTTCAATCAATCACATTTTATGTAAATAACCTTCAACAACTTGAGTTGTGGCTTCCGGCATTTGGCCTCCAGCCCCAACTTAGTGCGGTGGTAACTAAAAAGTTTTTAATTGTAATTTGCATCTTTACTGAAAATTTAATCAAAATTGTTAGAATAAAGCTTGAAAAATTTGCATTTTTGCCTGTAAAAAAATGTTATAACTTAAAAAAACTATTAAAGTTAGTGACATGCAGTTTTTACTCAAATATTTTAATTTGTAGTTCACATCTTTCCTGAAATTTTAATCAAAATCGTTAGGCGTTTTGGAAAAAAATTTAATTTTTGAATGTGTTTTGCCCATAAAATAAAAAAAAAATTGGGTGTGCGTCGGACCACACGGTAGAAGTTATACTTCTTTGGCCATTCTCATACACCCACTCATGCACACAAACAGACAGGATATATAAATGAAATATAAGACATTTTTCAATATTATTCAATATATTTATCTTCAATATATTATACGTGACTTCATTATTATATTATACACCTATATTATCACTATCAGTAATTTCTTCGATTAAATTTCTTCGATTAACAATCGGTTAATCGATAGTTCTTAAAAATTTGTTCTTACTTTTCAGCGTGACGCGGTTTCTCGACCAACATCCCATCCCAAAGTGTCTAACGGGCGCAAAGAAGTATAACTTCAAAAAAAGTTTCAAAGTGAAAAAATTGGCTAAATACACCTACATACCAAATTTCGTAAAAATCGGTCCATCCGTTTAGTTTCCAGCGAAGTACACATGCACACAGACAGAAATCAAAAATGTTTTGTCAAAAAACCACTTTTTTGGTTCAGGGGGCCCTAAAATTGATTTTTAAACCCACTTTTAAGAAATTTTTTGGACGATCACAACACTTTCTCTATGCTAACGCATATAGGAGAAATTAAAATTACCCTTCACCAACATAACAATTTCATATACTTTAAATTTGGACATGCGCAGGAAAAATTTACTGTTCACAACAGATGTTTATGAGTTGGTGTACCAACCAAAATGTATGTTATTTCACGAGGTATATTTTAATATATATGATCTATTCTATTTCATAGAATTTTTATTTATAACTGTGCAGTAATTGTGCACCTTCTTGACAGTTCTTAACCTGTTTTATTCTTAAGTGGTAAAAAATGAGCCTATTTTACAAGAGATTGTTTTGAACCAATGAACACTTTTTTACCAAAATTTACAAAAAAAACTTAGTTTTTTTACAAATAATTTTAAAAAGTCATATTTTTAATCTCTAGTTTCAACATTTCATCTTTATTTAATTTTTTACACAAAATATAAATTTGCTTTTGCAATTAAATTATTTTTCTGCAAAAAAATTTTTTAGAGGACTGAAGGAATTTACAACAGGAATAACTGCATGCTGTTGATTACTGCTATGCACATCTCGAACAAAGCTTTTTTGTTTCTCCAAATTGAACCGTGAGTGTGACACAGATTTTACTATCTTGGTTGACTTCGGACCAATGCAATGAGATAACCATAAAATATTAGGACTTTTAGAACAAAATCAAGTTGATGGAATCTGTCTCAGTGTGCATTGTTTAATTGAAAATATGGTTGTGAATCTTCTATCAATTTTAGTTTGCTCATTCATTCCTGAAGGATCTTATCTTCCTACTACCATAATGAATATTTAGATTTGTCATCCATAAAAATCACCAAAACATAAGTTTCTGAGGCAACTGGAGAGGAATTTACCTATCCTACCGACCAGAGTGAGCTTTTGTAGAGTTGCCACCTAACAAACTAGTTGAAACTAGAGATTCCAGGCCAACTGTAAAAGAATTAATCAACCTTTTTATATAACTAATTATTTACTAGATACACTCCTTATGTTCTTATTTTTTAAAGGGAGGGAGAGTTAAATTTACATAACTGTTCTTGATATCTAAGGAAAATAAGTCTCATCATCTGAGATCGTACACAACAATTTTCATAAACTTTGTCATTCATCTTCGCAACAAGTTCATCTCTCACACAGATGGTAGGAATTTTTTATGTCAGCAACGTCGTAAAGTTAATTTTTCTAAAACCAAATAACAGTTATTTTCTTTCTACACAATAATTGTGTTCTTCCCATACACAATACACTTTACAATGAATGTTTCGAGATTTTAAATTACAGCAGCTATTTTAATTTACAGTTATGGCTTGACAGTGCAGCTGAATAACCTCCCTGTGACACCTCCATACTCATACTGAGGCGGGCAACACAGCTGAGCAGTATTCACTTTTAGCCCTGCTCCATTGCACCTCAGCGTTTGGATTGGACCTTACTTTCTGGGTAAGCTTAGAAAATAAAATTTAATCCAACAAATGTAATGGTAAATATGAATTGCCTTAGAGAATAGTATCATAGGTACCACTATGTCATTATTAATACCATTAAAATCATGAACTCAAAAACTGCTATATTTACAATTAAATTAGAAGACACTAGTACAGTAACCTAAAGACATAAGTAAAATTTGAGTAAAGTTTTCACTATTGACAACAATGGCAGATGTTTCAGACTATGACAACTAACTACTATAACCGGAAAGGCACTGCCTCAATGTTATAGGGCGAGGCGGTGAATCAAACTGCTTCCAGTCTTACTTTCACTTATTCTGTTCAAATATTGGTAATATATGATAATCTAGTTACAATTTAAAGGTCCAAAACTATTTTTACCAAAAATATAAATTATTCCCAGGTCATATATGATAGGTGACCCAAGGTTCCAGTATAAAATATAGGTTTAAACACCTATATAAGTTGAGACAACTGAAGAGTCCCTAATAATTAAATTTCATGGGGGGATGATGTTGTTCGCATCCACAGCAAATCTTTAAAGCTGTACGTATTCCCTGGGTAGTTCTAAACAAGCAACAAATCTGGTAGCTGGACTGTCACAAATTTGTGATCTCCCAACAGTGGACCTAGACGAATCGACCATTGCCCTACTGATAACAGAAGAGTGGTGGGAGGAGTAACATAATTAAATTGTTTCCAGTCTGCTTCCGGATCACGCCGTGGACCGTGAAATGTGTCTGGTAGGCCTACCAAAAGTTTCAATGTTTTATGTTTCCGTGTGTAAACTGTGTTTTTTAATTAATTTGTGACGCATCCCAATGGGACTTATTTATCTTTTATGTTCTTTAACCTGAAGATGCCGTATTTACGGCGAAACATGTAGTTGGTATTCTCACCATCCACACTGTGAACTGTTTGACGTGAAGGTAAAGTATACCTATTTTAGTCTAATTACAACAGTTCAGGGGCTACAAAATGGATTTTAACTCCCAACTATGACAGCTACCACACAAAATAAAAAAGGCTCTTTTGAGGACCAAGCTAATTTTAAAATAATTAGTTCTGTTTTAAACAGTTTAACACTGAAGGCTTGAGCAAGGCCACTACAAAAGTATCTTGTAAACCTAACCTATTAATTTTCTAAATATAGTAATAATTTTCTATATTTTAAAATATAGAAAATTATTACTATTTTCCTTAATAGTACACCCAGGTTAAGTGTTAGAGAGGGCTCCTTAGCCCTAACTTCGCCTGGTAAAATAAGACAAACTTTATCGTTAACTTTTTGAACCTATAAACAACTTGTTTCAGATTCCACAAACTATTTTCATACAGATTACTTATAGCAAACTATACATTGCCTTACTTGCCTTCCCATACACGTAAAGTAGTGTTGACCCACCCACTCACCCATACCTTGGTATTATTTACCAATAGGCGTGTAATAGATTTTGGTTTTACAATTTAATTGGTACAACTTTAAATGAATACACGTACAATGATATTCACCCGCCCATACACGTACAATGATATTCACCTACCCACTCGCCCATACACGTACAATGATATTCACCCACCCACACACGTACAATGATATTCAACTTTTACGTACGGCATCTAATGTACGGGGGGTAGGTTGTACGTTGCCACGAAGACAATAAGATACCCGCCCACCCCCACATGTAGTGGTATTGACCCGCCCGCCCACCCCCAAACGTACAGTAGTATTGACCTACCCCCAAATTTACAGTAGTATTGACCTACCCCCAAACTTACAGTAGTATTGACTCTCCCCCCTCACTTGCAGTAGTATTGACCCGCCCGCCCACTCCCACACGTTAAGTGGTATTGACCCACCCCCAAACGTACAGTGATATTGACCCACCCCCACAGTGGTATTGACCCACCCGCCTACACCCACACGTACAGTGGTATTGAGCAAACTGTTTGTAAACCTAACTGTATTGCTGGAACTGTTTGTAAAATTGAGATGCAAGGTGGCTTTCATAGCTACTACCAATGTTAATAGTGACAATTATGTGTTTAAAAATTCACATGCGTACTTTTAAAACACTTCGTTATTAATATATTTAGAAAATTAACACAAGTAAAATTAGTTCCTACACAATAAATTCATCCCAATGCATGTGTGTATGTGTTTCATTAATGTATGTATATTATTAAACTGGATGTACCATAAATAAAGTTAAATCTCTGAGCATTCAACTTTCATCCATGCACAGTTTAGAAACACTGATTTTAAAAAAATACCTTAAAACCTACCCCCACCTACTGATACACAAACAAGAACACTATGTTTGACCCTCAAAACCACACATACATGGACAGTGGCTTTTGAGATGAGAGCTATTAATGATACTCTCATTGCAACTTCACTTCCTTGGCTCCCGGTACTGTGCAATATAGCTCCTCCAGAGATAAGACGTCAGGAGGCACTACTTAATGAATTTAATAAGATATTGAATGCCCCGCACCTCCCCATTATCCAGGATTTCCCTCATCAGAACGGTCGCTTAAAATCTCGAAACCCACCTCTACGTACTGCTTCCCAGTTGAGCAGTTAAAATTGTTCGCCCAATACTAGCTGGGCCATAGCAATGAACAGTTTTCATGGACGAAATAAGTTCCTTATTAACGATTCGTCAATACCTTTAGGTGGGATGAACCTCCCTCGTTGGAATGGATACTGTTAAAATCAGTTCTGAACTGGAGAAGCAGATGTAACTACTGGAAACACAAATGGGTATTAACAGTAAATCATTCATGTTATTGCGGGGAGTCTATCAAGACAATGGATCACATAGTTACAGAGTGCCACCTGTGCTGTTTTACAGAGGGATTAGCCAGCATAAATAGAATCATTGAGGCGTGCCTTTGAGTACTAACATCCAACTAGGAGGATGCAGAAAAAGTTCGAGAAAACCCTAAGTCCGACTAAGAGGTTGCAGGAAAAAAGTGTAATATATAATTAATTAGGAGGCTATTCTTTGTTAAACTAGTTTTTAATGTAATCATTAAAGACCAATATTTTGATAAATAAATTGTTTTAGTGCATTGTAATAATAATATAAAGTATATGTTATATTCGTAATTCATATGGCCATGGCAACGTCATGAGCTTTTGTCAATCAGCTGTTGCATTGACTTGTGTTATCTTGTTTATTTGTGATTTTTAGACTTCGATCTAGTTTAGTGATATGTTACCTTTATATTTGTGACTCAGGCAGGAGGGAAAATAAAAAACAGATTTATTTGCAAAACATGTAAAAAGGGGTTTCATCCCAACTGTCTACTGTTCCACAAGTGTTTTTTTTTTTTTTTTTTATTTTTTTACCTAAATATATAATATTGTCAAAAGTATTTGTAAATATTGTTTATTTTTGTGAAACTAAGAACGTAGTTATTTAAAATAGGCATAGACACATTAATAATTGACGTGGGGATCCTGGGTAATGGGGAGGGAGTGGAGCATTCAAGATCTTGACCCATTTGATGCTGAAAAAATAAGTTAAAAACATGTCAGATGCTAAAATAATATTTTGTACCAAAACAATACCTTTTATAGTCAGGAAACGGGGTTGATACACCAAATCCAGTTTATGGCCTCAATTCTGGTAGATCGGGGCTTCCGAAGTGATCGTACACCGGTGATCGAGCAGCACATCGCAACGAAACCCATGCGCGCCTCGAGACGCCTGCCGCCATTAGAACAGTGACAATAGTTATAAACACAACTCGATACATCACAATTATATACACACACTCTATTTACATATATTTACAGCCCATCCATCCATCCAGTACACATTGTCTTTTTGTAGCCAACTGGCTCAAAATGACGCAATCCACAAACGAAAAACACTGAAACGTGACACGAGAAACAGGCTATAATGCGGCGCAAATTCGACCCTTCTAAGGCAAGTGGCTAGGCCACACTGAAGCCTACAAGCCAGCATTGATCCGTCGACAGCCGGCGCTCGATCCGCCGCGCGCAAGCATGCTACCCCCCGCCAGCGCTCGACTCGCACAGTATGGGTTAATGAATTCTTTAAGTAGTGCCTCCTGACGTCTTATTTCTGAAGGAGCTATATTAATGTGTCATGCCTATTTTAAATAACAATATTCTTAGTTTAACAAAAACAAAACAACATTTACATATACTTATTGACAATATGATATATTTAGGTAAAAACACTTATAATTATTATCAAAAATATTTTACTTTAACTTATTTTACGGCAAATGAAGAATTGTAATAATTTGAAAAAAGGCAAAGAAAATCCTTATTTTTGAAGATAGAAGTTTTTATATTTGTATCTATGTACAATATGCCCGATTTTGAAAAACAAGTTTGAGGAATTTTTCACTGGGCTAAGTTTCAAGTTTATCAAACTTGAGAAATCAAAGTTTTCTTAATTTAAAAATAAGATTTTTTATTGGCTTGATAATAAAAGTATTATTTTTAGTTATAATATAGTTTTGGCTATAGGCTTGGTCATGTGAGGAGAAGGGAAGAAGAAAAAATGATAAGAAGGGTATGGATGGGGAAACCAGCAGGAAGGCGACCTCTAGGACGACCAAGAATAAGATGGGATGACGAAGTGGAACAGGATGTGAGAAGTCTAGGTGGAGACATCGAAATGGCAGAGGATGGAGGATTGTGGAGGCAACTTGTTGGCGAGGCTAAAAATCACCTTGGATTTGAGTGGCCACAGGAGTAAGAGTAAGTAAGTATAATATAGTTTTATGAATAAAACAAAAAATATTGATTTCTACTAAGAAATACCGAAGTTATATTGTTTTTTTTTTAACTGCTGTAAAACTGTTGATACCAACCTGGGTTATCTAGCACTACTACATAACGCTGAGCGAGCATGGGTTTTCTCGCGTGCATATTGGGCAAAACTCCTGGCATTCAAAGACTACCATTAATAGAATCAGTGATGCAGGTCTTAAATAGCTTGACGGATTGGATTTAGCTTCGTGACAGGAGATCACTTGATATTTTTATTTTCATTAATATCTAATGACTTTTGGAGTTTTTTCCAAGTATACAACACAGTTTTTATATAATTTAAAATTAATGAAGTGGCTGACAGAGAACCATTCACTACATAAATAAATATTTTTATGAGGATTTATTTTATAGGTTTAATTAGGTAATTAAAAGTAAACTTGTTTAAAAATTAATATTTTATTGACAAGTTGTATGTTATAAGAAAATTGTTGTATAAAGAGCTGATTGCTATTCACTATACAAATATCACTTGAGGTCAAGTAACCGTTAGATTACTGCTTATTAAATTATAAGTATTATTCAAATATTTTTGCTTTGGTCTAAAATAGTCACAATAAAATTGTGGCATTGAGCCATAAAAACTATACAATATCAATAAAAAAAAAAACTTGACAATTTATAAAACAGTTGACTGTATCTTTTAGAGATATTAAGGGGTTCAACTAAGTATAAACTTAAAACACTGTACTCAAGATACTGAATTGTATATCGTGTTCATTTGACAAAAACACTAACAAAATAAATCTGATGTTATAGATAATTAAATCAAAATATAAATAATACATTAAATGCACAAGGACTGAGCAGCATTAACTTACTGGAATAAATCATTTTTTTCATTTCTTGATAGGGAGAATAATAACATTTGGTACACTTTTATTATAACTGTCCTTATTCACTTTTTATTTTGGAGTGTCAGTTATAAAGATGTCAACAGTAGTGATAAGCAAAGTCCTTGTGCACCAAGTGCACATTAATAGATAACAGATGGTTAACTAAAATGAATAGTTATTATTGTCAGTTTATTGCATAACTACTCGGATGAGGTATACATAAAGTAACAAGAGGACCAAATCACTGTTTCATAGGAAGACAATAAGAATCTCGTAAATTACGATTCATCACTTTTTTTAATTAAAACGCATTTAATAAAATTATGTTTACTAATTACACAATTATAGGTTAGGTTAAGGGAACTAGACCCGGAATTCGTAAATTGGAGAGATAGGACATCAGCAGACTTACCTTAGAAGACAAGTTCACTAACACCAGAGTAGTAGTAACGTACACAAAAGAAACACATAAGTTCATTTATGTATTTCTTCTTTGTGCCTAGTGGCACTGAAAATTTGTAAGATTATGTGTTTATTTGTCTTCTAAGGTGAGTTTGCTGATGTCCTAACTCTCCAATATACTAATTACACAATTAAAAATGTATAAATCTAAATTAATAAAAACAAGCAACAATTTCTTAAATTTAGTGATAACACTGATTGTGTAACCTGATAAAATAGAACTAAAGTATGATTCACACAGATGAAGTTAATGAAAACAAAACATGCGAATTTCACAATGTTCATAAATTTATGTTTTATTTAAATAATGAAATCTTTGGTGATTTTAATAAGAGTTACGCCATTAATTGCAACCCCTTTAGTATTCTTCTTAATGAAGAAGTTCAAGAAATGAAAGTTGTTATGGTACTAAATCACTGTCATTAGAATGTTTAATTAGATTGTTTAACAGAAAAAAGCAACATTGCCTAACCTAAGATCTGTGATTTTAGAGCATAAACCCACCTTATGTTAATTGACTTAAATTTGTGTTCAAACATGCAGATCAAGCATATATTTTAAAACCACAGATATTGGTTAATAAACCTGCAAAATACGTAAATATTTTAGAGCTGTTATTCCAATTTTATCGCTCATGTCATATTTGTTCTAGAACCATACAATATGCCTTTTTCTGTGGAACAATCAACATTGCCAAGTTCATTAGGAAAAAATGTGAATAGGCATATCTTAAGTGTCAACAAAAAGATGCCTAATATATAAAGCATTTTACCAGGAATTTTGCATCAATTTGGTCACCTTTTGAGTGGAACTGAACAACAGATGACATTACAGTGTTAGAGAGCTCCATTGCTAGGCAGCAACATGTTGAGAAAATATCTGAAACGCTGTCAACAAATGTTGTGACTGCCCAGACAATCGAATACTGACTTTTAGTTATATATCAATATTGCAATTATTAAATTAGGTGTAACGAAATGTAACAATACTAATAATTAACTTTTAGTAATAAGACAGACCAAAGTATTCTTTTTTTTTTTTACTATACTATCATTTTGACTTTCAAAACCTGTTCCAAATGATTCTATAAAAAACTGTAACCATTCTGAACTTCTGTTTTATTACTCTCAACACTTTTAAAATTGTAACTGATTTAGGACTCCATTCCTAATCAAAATTAAACCGTAGCTAAGTTACAGGACTAATATAAACTTGTACAATGAAACCCAGCACAATAACAGTCTTAATTATTATATAATAAACTGCACCATTATCGTTAAGTATACCTTGACAGTGGTAAAACATTTTTGTAACAAAAGAAATGTTGACGACCCTGTGATAATAGCTTAGTTTTTATACAATAATCCTCATAAAATAATTATTTTCATCTGTTTTGAAACACTATCACAGATATATAAATATATAAGCTCATCATTATCAAGTACTATCAGAAACATTACAAGAAAAGGTTAATGATTTAAAGCCTTGTTTCATTGAAGTGTTCACCTCAAGCAAAACTGTATTTTCTTAAAGTTTCAAGAATTAAAAATTAATAACAAAGCTATCATAAAAATACGCCATTCCTTCTGCAATAATTTACATGTATTGAACAATAAAACAAAACCTAATGATAAAACTTAAATTATTAAATGATAGTCTATATTCATACATATTATAGCAATATAAAATCACAAAATATCTCTCGTTTCGCTTTAAGTTACAAGACTATTATTTACAAGGCACTGGAGTCCCCAAGGGTCAATATACACTATTTGGTAGTAACGAAAACACAAATGTACGTCTTTAACAAATGGTTTGTGTCCTGTACACATCACAACGCGGGGCGTAGCGTCTTGAGAGAGCGTGGGCAACAATATTTACAGAGATCGTAACAAGGCGGGATTTGATTGGCTCAGTCATCGTCCTTCTTCTCCGGTTTTAGTTCTACCATATCATGAAGTTGCTCAGGACTGTACCTGTAAAATAAAAGCCTCCGTCATTTAAACAACAAATAGCATTATCAGATTTTAAGTACAAAAGGAGCTTTTTATTCACAATTATTGTCTGGATGAAGCCACCGCTGTATTTGTACATTTTGGAGCTATATTGTAGTAAATTTGCTTATGATCCTCACTTGCATTGTACTTCTACTAACATGTTGTTGTTAGCAGTTCATCATCAGAAGATATATGATGTTGGTGAGGTCATGTTTATTTTAATTAATTTGATAACTGAACAGTGCGAATCAGAAATTTCAAATAAAGTAAAACAAATAAAACTAATACATGCATAGTCTAACATGAAGTGGAATCAGTTTACAGGGTAGAATGTATGTCGAACACTTCTTGAGGGGCTTAACAACAATTCATAAAGATGTCAAAGACAGTGAACATTCAGGCCATTGTCACTGACACCAGAACAGAACAGAACAAGAATCATTCATTCATTTGTTCAGAATTATGAAATATGTCGAATTGCAACATATTTCTTCCATTAAATTATCATACACCGGTTGTATAGAATTTTGATTATACTAAAACATGAAAACCATAAGATAAGTTACACATTAAAATTTTCCATTTGCAATAATCTGAAAAACAATTGCAAATGGATTGTTTTTCAATTGTTTTGCAATTCAAGGGACTCTTTTAACCCTTGAAGTGCTTGACTCCTTTCTCCGTTTCTATCAGACAATTTGTAATATAATATATATATATATATATATATATATATGAACAAATGCTCAGGCACTTTCATCAAATTTGACATATTACAAATCAAAATTTTCACAATGAAATTTTCCTTGTAATTCTTAAGTATAAAAAGACAGGTGAACTTCTTTTCTTGGACACATTGTAAGTTAAATTACGCCGGTACAGAGTACTCCATGTTACCAGAATAAGTAATATCACAAAATCAATTTCCAAAATATAAATTTTTTCAAGCATTTACCAATTTATGAAAACGAATTATCAAAATTCCAAACTTTACTTAGTACAGTAAAACCTCTTTAATCAGGCACGTTTGGGACTTGACGCTTTCTGAATTAAAGAAAATTCTGGACTATGGAGGTTATCTATAAAAAAAAAATACAGGAGGTGTATAAAAAATAACATATTTTCACAACAAAATTTTACTGTGTGTATATATTATTTAAACATGGGTTATTTAAACAATATAAATCAATATATAAGTACAGGAGAAATATTAAAATGCATTTTTAAGTACATTACATGATGAAATAAATTTGAATACAGTATGAAATACAGTACAGTACTGTACTGAAGTATTTGTGGTTTATAGCAACAGCACTTCTAGATGGCTGGAAAAAAGATCTAATATCTATTTCCTTCTTACAACTATTTTTTTTTATTAGCTGTTGAGTTGCTCACTTGACAATGTTCGTTCATTGTGAAGGAAATTCTGTAATTTGTGTCTATTGCAGTTGATGCCGGATTATAGACAATTCCGGACTATAGAATGCCGGATTAAGGAGGTTTTACTGTATTCACAATTTTGTGGTGAATAAAATTATGTATAATAATACTGTATATTAAAAATATTGGGTCATTTAGTTCACTCACTTTCTAAACTTATTACTTGACGGATATTAATGATTTTTTTTTTCAAAAGATAATTTTGATTTATAAGCCGAAGCATCACGAGCGCAGTAAATGACGTAGTTAGCACACAAAGCTTGCAGGGGTGTCCTAGGGGTATTACTTTATCCATAAAACTATAATTTTGGTTTTAAAAATTTATGTGTTAAATCCTTAAGCAGAAAAACTTAAAACTTGGGTTCTTGTAGAGAAACAAATTTCAAGACTTGGCTTGATCATTGTGTTATATTACGAGGCATGTTTTTGAAGTAAATACCGTTTTGGAATCCCGCCATTGTAACACCACGGACAGCATTCTGCGCATGTATACTGTGTACCACCATGTTGTCAAGCCATAGTCGCCAGTACGGATCCATTCCACTGTATTTAAGATTGCTTACGAGTGTTAAAATACCTCTTCAATTGAAAATGCCGCCGACTGAAAAAGACGTGTTTTCTTAATGCTAAAGGCATGAAAAAGTAGCTGATATTCATTGTGAGATCTGTGAGGTTTATGGAGAAAACAGAATGAGTGATGGGATGATACGGAAATGTGCAAGCCTTTTACAAATGGGACAGAGCATGATGAGGAACGAAGTTGACAACCTTCACTCTTTACTGATGACTTGGTTCAAAACATTAATGAAAAAGTCTGGGAAATCAGACATATTACAACTGCATCGTTATGTAGTGACAAAAATTTGACGTACTGAAAGTTATGCTTACACTGGGTTCCCAAAATGCTGTTGGAGAATCACAAAAACAAATGTTTAGCCAGTTCTCTCACATTTCTAGAGCGTTATAATCTTGATGATAACAATTTATTAAACCAAATTGTCACTGTGAAAGATCTGATGATGAATGTCAGCTGCTTTCACGCCCTTTGCATTAAGGAAACTCACACAGCGCACACTTCACAGTTGGTTTTTTAAACACTCTTTCAACCAAGGGAGGCATTTTAAACACTCTTAAGCAACCTTAAATAAAATCAAATAGATCTGTAACAGTGGCAATAGCTTACAAAAAAAAAAGTGGTACAAAGCATGCACTGAACGCTGACGACAGCGCTAAAACGGCACATACTTTGTTTACTATAAAATATAACTGGATCGTACTACAAATAGTCCTGATACAACGTGTTTAGCTATCGTCTTAGGCTGAGGCATTAGCACTTTGAGGGCTAATATTTCAAATAGAGAGGTTTGACCGGAATTTTTATTTTTTTAATAGATTCTGCGCAAGAAACAAAGTCTTTTCTTCAAATATAGGAGTCAAATGAAAAGAAATATATGTGCAAGAATCATGTAATACATAAAATAACTAGAATATTAGGGCTAGGAAACATACCCTAACATTCCTTGAAGGTCACAAACGAAGCGGTAAACATATCGCTTCCCAGCTGTTTTGTGAATGATGTTTTTGTCATAGTAATAACGAAGGCCACGGCTCAGCTTCTCATAATTCATTTTGGGCTTATTCTTTCGCACGCCCCAGCGTCGTGCCACTTCATCTGGATCCGTTAGTTTGAATTCCCAGCCATCTCCCGTCCATGAGATAAACGTTTGACAAGTTTTGTCCGTCAGCAGCTCTAGCAGAAACTGCCAAAGCTGGATGGGGCCTGAACCCTGGAAGCAGGGGCCTCCTCCTAAAACAGACCACTTCAATTAATATGGGTTTTTTATGAACGTAGGTAGATATATCATTTGATGGTTTAGAAATATTCTATAATTTGCAATAAATTCTGAATATATCGAATGGGCGCACATTAGGTACACGAATTGACCTGAGTCAGGTAGCCAAGGTCTGCTGATGTGCGCAAAATACACTAAGTGACTACTAGAGACATTCCTGAAGTGCAAAGACGGGGTCTCCTTTGTCGTAGTTCCTAGAAGTGAGCATTTAAGATTTTATAAACGCCCAAGCCGTTAGAGTGTCCATTAACTACGAATTCTCTGTAGTTTAATAATTTACCAATTATCAAACTAAACGCTAAAAATTAAAAATGTACACACTGTTTACACTTTGTTTCACAAAACAAAATTAATAAAAAAAAAGTACTAATACTTTATGTTGGTGATGTTACACCTTAAAAAAATTTACTTTGGTTCTCATCTTAGAAAATTCATTAAAAAGTTTATTTTTTTGGCTTATCTGTAAAAAAGGATATTTTGAAAAGAAGCCTTATATATCGGTAGATCTAGGTTAAGAGGCAGAAATGTCTTACCAATTTGATCCTGGCCAGAATAACCAGCTGCTTGAAGCAAGGCCTTGCTTTCGTTTGTGGGTGGGGGCATGGGCAGAGGTTCTCGAGAGTGAAGGAAGGCAGGATGGTGCAGGTGAGATCCGCTCCCACTCATCTCTCCCCACCCACTCTCACACACACTGCCAGGCACTGTCTGGAAGGGCGAGCTGTCGTAAGGTGAGTAATTCTCACTGTATCCATCAAAGTGGGGGTACCTCCCTATAACATACATTTCATTTAACTTGGAAAAAATCTTGGACAAGTATATCCATATTCAACAATCCACGTACCTCATTGTGACACGAGTGATGCCTGGGCCAACTTTTTACCACACTTAGAATTGCTAATTTATTTCTTGTTGTAATACTTTTTTAGGTTGTATCCTTGCTTGTATACACCTATAGTAGTAAAACCTATCTAATAGGAGTATTTGTACCAGTAATTAGGTTAGTTAGTGAGGCCCACAACCACAGCTTGTTTAAACTGCATTACATTTACATGGGACTACAATAGCGCTCCACAATGAACCACAAAAACAGCTGATAATTTCAGATACAAAATTAAACAATGGATGGAAAACCTATATGTGTGTATATATAAAATCAATGGTTCTATTCAATAAATATTTATTATTCTTGTTTAGATGGAAAAAATTAATTAAAAACTGTTGAAACTAAGAAGTTATGTATGATACTTAAATATCAATATTTAGATTAAAAATTTTAATTTTTTAAGAAAACATATTACTTGATAAAATAAAACTGGAACAATTGTTCTGTTATGCTGTCTCATTGATAGATTCTTTCATAAACATATTAGTAAACACAGTGTATTCTAGTAAACACAGTGTATTCTAGTAAACACAGTGTATTCTAGTAAACACAGTGTATTCTAGTAAACACAGTGTATTCTAGTAAACACAGTGTATTCTAGTAAACACAGTGTATTCTAGTAAACACAGTGTGTTCTAGTAAACACAGTGTGTTCTAGTAAACACAGTGTGTTCTAGTAAACACAGTGTGTTCTAGTAAACACAGTGTGTTCTAGTAAACACAGTGTGTTCTAGTAAACACAGTTATTGCATTCATCATAATTTTTCTAGGTATATATCCAAATTTCCAACCAACAATTGGATATATTTTCTCTATGTAGCTGGAAGACTCTTACTGCTCTTCAACATATCAAGTATTCTAAAACAATAACTTTCTGTTTCATTCACAAATAATGTTACGCTTCCACCATACATTTTACTATTTTAGAACTTTGATCATTTAGAACACAAATTATTAGCATTGTAAAACTACATACAAAAAACTATAAATAAATAAAAATTAATTGGAAATGAGAAGACTGAAAAATTGGTTGCGTGGCATGAAAAGTTATTCCAAGTCCAGCGGACATTTCTTCTAAGTCCAAAAAATAAAAAAGAAGGGTTCAAGAGAACTGAAGCTGCAGTGACGACTTCTGAGGTAGTCAAATAGAAGGTATTGATGAGCTCAAGGTCAAGAGTGATACCAGGGTCAATCGTACAGGGCAACAAAAACAAAATGGCTGTGGTAACAGATTACCCTGCGCTGCCACTGGAGAAATAAGAGAATGAACTTGATTTTAAATTTTGAAAATAAATTTAAAATAAATGATGAATAAATTCATAGAATTCATAAAATGCAAAGAAGCCATATGAATATGTAGTGCTGATCAAAACCTTGGTAAAAACCACAACACTCAGATAACTAAAAGTAAACAATATTGCTAATCCAATCTAGCTAACTTTTGAACTACCTCACTAAAACTATTACATTATAACTATAATAATAGTTGGGCTTTAACTATTTACTTCCTTAAACATACTGAGTTCTATATATTGTCGAAAATTCTACAGAAATAAAAGAAAGTAAAAAATATACAATAGTAAATGGAAAGTGCCCTGAATACATATGAACAAAGGTTATAAACAGATGAATATGTATTAACCATTTGTATGCCAAACAATTGAGAACTGACAACAGCACAATCAAACACACTAAAAGCCTTGCGGGGATAAGACTGACTGCATTCCAGCGTTGGCAGTACAGGACAAATAGATAGCATAGTATTTGTATATTGGAGAGATAAGACATCGGCAAACTTACCTTAGAAAACAAGTGTGTTGGTGAACTTGTCTTGTAAGTTAAGTTTGCTGATGTCCTACCTATCCAATATACTAATTCCTGGCCTTGTGCCCTTTAACCTTACCTAATATCATAATATTTGGAAATACATGTCGAAAACACAAAGAGATACTTGCCAAACAATTTAATCCGTTCGTTTTGCCATATCTGTGATTCTTGTGATTAATCAAGTTAACCAAAACTAGCCTATCATCATAGGGCTAGAATACCCTCTTTAAGGACAGCGGTACAACCAAACCCCCTCCCTCAACCAAACTGAGGGAACATATCAAGACAGTATCACTGACCAACAAAACGGTTTCTTACATAATCCAATCGATACATATTCTAATGTATGTGTTGAACAAGGGTTTGTGAGGTTTAACAAATGTTCAGAACGTGAAGAATTAACTTTTGTATGAGAATAATGTTGCAGTGCAAATTAACAACTCAAAATATCATACAATTGCACTTCTATCTCATGAATCCAAAATACTTTTCAATATTACAAAAACAAGATTGAAAGGAAGAAGGAGAGCATTTTGGATTTAGAACAAATAGAAGAACATTAACTAAGTTAAAGCTGGGATCCGAAAGAATTTTCTCTAAACTTACTAACATTTCTAACTTTTATAGACCTAAGAATGGTTTTAGATTAAGCAAACTGATCTATTAAAAACATTAATTGATAGAAAATAAATTTCAAAGATCTTAATATGAAGTTTAAAATAAGACAAGATTGTCAGACAAGTATATGAGTAACTCTCAGCTGCAACTTCATACTCAATGAAACAGAAACAGGAGTGAGAATTAAAAGATAAAATACACCCAGCATGTAATTTTCTGAGAATACTGCAGAGAATATAAAAAGTAAAAATATTTAACCTATAAAAACATGAATGTAATGTTGAATTAGATTCTCATCAGAGAAACTACATTAACATAAATTGTTTAATCTACTTTCTCTAATAGATTAAAAAATTTATTAGAGAAAATATCCTAAACCCATCAATACCAGTGTACGTGTATGGGTGGGTGGGTTAATACCACTGTAGACTACGTGTATGAGTGGGCGGATGTTTCAATTCTACTGTCCGTGTTAATTAATATTTTGACCAATGTTAATAATGAAAGTGAAAAATGCCTTTAATAAAGGGGCGAAGTTAGGACTGTAATTTATTGAGGATCTAGTGTGTTTTTACACAAATGGATGATAAAGAAGAGAGCAAACGGCCTTAATACTGCTATATCAATCTCACACAAACAGAAGAAAGACATTCAAACAGTTTTGATCATAAATAGGCATGTCATATTCTCAAAATATCAGTCACTATTCTTCAGGCAAAATATACTTGACTGTCAAATCTCAATAAAAGGAATACAAGAATACCCAAGAACATCTTTCATTGACTTGGAAGATTGGAAAGTAATTGGAAGTAAACCAGAAAAAAAAATCTGGCGATTAAGAAAAGAATTATTGCTATATCAGACGAGATCATGTTGATGTTTCCCAATTTATCCCTTAGAAACAAGCATTAACTGAAACGGAGAGTATTAACAGATTGGTTCTGTCTTATATGTTAGTTGGTGTGACACAACAGTCCATTTAGTGTTTAAGTGCCTTTCCTTGTTTAAGAAACTCAAGGTTACCTGGTCGTGGGTGGGGGTAGGTCTTGGCGTACTGTCCCAGGTGGTACTTGTGTTCAAAGAGCGGAGGCCCGGATGGGTGTGTGGTGCTGTACAGTTCAGGGCTACTCTCCATATAAGGACTCTGTTGAGGATCTAGTGAGTGGTACTCTGAGGAGTCTGCTGCCTCATACTGGTGTGGGGGTGGCACACTGTAGGGAGGTGTGGGGTCCTCCCCCTCTCCACCCCCTCCAAGCAAGGAGCTCCCCTCACTCAGTGGTTGTTGTGAGTAACCACCTACAACATACACTTACTTTACTACTGGCAGGGATTCCAAGTTTAGAGCCTTACAATTACGTTTTCTAAGACAAAAATTCCCACCTCTCCTTTTGATAACACATACTTTGTGGTGTACACCTTCAGTTTTCAACAAAAAAAATAGTGTTATAACTATAAACAGCGGAAGAACCACAATGCTAAATTTAAAGTTATTAACTTTATTGAGAATAATGTTAAATGTTGTTAGTCTATATCATACACAGAACTATTTTGAAGGCTAGCTGCAGAGAGCCCACACTTTTTTAAATGTTATTACAATTTTTAAACTCACAAATATCAGCAAAAACAACAATAATTTACAAAAACCAAATTTGTCACAATATAAATTGCAAATTTCCTATCAGTCATAATTATTTAGGTCTATCAGAGAGCTGTGCTTGTCAGTTGCGGAGCTATTCCCATCACTTACTAACAAGACAGTGAAAAGAGGATGGTATATTCAAAAAGTATAGCAAGCTTCGCTGAGCATAGAGTAGGTCTTGTAATCTCTAATTCACAATTCAATTAGTTCAGAGCTTAACAGTAAAATTACTTCAAAATTGTTTTGGATAGCAAACATTTTTATAAACATGTGTTATTAAGGTGACAGTTTCCCAAACTGCCAAGCCACTGCTGGGAAGCCAACAAGCCCATTAGTAAACATGCAATTTTACCTTCACAGGCTAAAACATGCTTTCTTATTACGTGCAGTTCATGTTTATTATTATCAACACTGTATGATCATTAAAGGTCCAATCTAGTGGACCATAAGTTCATATTATGACATGTTTAATTAAAAATAGTCAGGAATTATATTCAAAGTTACTCATATTTGACTGTAAACAAATTATAAAAAATACTGCATTCTTTACAAAAATCAACATATGGTCCACTAGAACAGTTCATCATCTATCAAATAACACTTCAAGTGTAACATACAATCACTGGACAGAATCATACTACACTTGTTGTATACTGTTTCCTACTTTCAGTTTATTAAATGTCAACAGAACTTTAAAATATAACATGATTTCTTGTTTTTAAATTTAATTTCCATTTTACATGTTATTTACTTTCCGAGCAGTTTAGGAAAAGACGTAATATTTAAGGAAAAATAGAATTAAATTAAAATCTAGTACAAATTTCAAACTACATAAAATCTTAAAGTTTTTGACTTTCTTAGATTTTTGAATAGTTATTGAAAAATAGTTTACGTAAGTAATGTCTCATCTCTTTCTAACAAATTTCTATAGTTTGTATTTTTTAACGAATTTATTTAATAGACAATCTTTTTATTTATTTAATAGACATCATAAAATAATAATAACCATGGGACACCCCTGCACGCTTCGCATGCCAACCCCGTCACTACTGTGATGACACCTTGGCCTTCAGCCTCAGCATATGACTTTTGCCTACAAATATTAGTCATTAAACCGTATTACGTAAAACTATAATATGATTTTTAATAGATCATATGATAAGATATAGCATAATTTAAATTTCTCAAGCATATAACAGATCTATTATAACATTCT
This sequence comes from Stictocephala bisonia, assembly GCA_035578905.1. Classification (NCBI taxonomy): domain Eukaryota; kingdom Metazoa; phylum Arthropoda; class Insecta; order Hemiptera; family Membracidae; genus Stictocephala; species Stictocephala bisonia. Next base: position 355,907 of record JAQJVL010000561.1, on the reverse strand, counting down.
CAATATTATAAACATCATTATTTACGTTCTGCATAGCTGTTAAATGTTTATTAATGTCACTATATATATTTGAACAGCTGTTTCTTTTTGACTAATTTAAACTATCTTCATGTTATTCTTATGGCCGAAAAAAAAAGTTATACTTTAAACTATCTTCATATAATTTGAGGGATTCCCGTGCCTTAGGAGATAAATATTGAACATTGCCGACATTATTTCATAACTGTAAACTAAGACAAACTTTTAAACACCTCAATCGTTAAAATTGATCATGAAATAAGGGAGAGTTGCTTTAACAAACAACGGCTTTACTTATTATGTATTATGATTCTTTTACAAACATTATTTTTATATAATAATTTACATGATTAAGTGTGCAGGAGCCACTATGACATTGATACTCACTCTCTTTGTGCTGGTAGGGGTGTCTCAGGTAGTGTGGTGGTGGGGGGTGCTGTGGCGGAGGGGAAGTGTCATCTCTGTCCTCACAGGCAGGACTCCTCAGCTGGTTACTGTATCCTCCTGTCGACACACCAAGGACACATATAACACTCCTTCCGACATGTATAACACTAATCCTCTATTACATGCACTAGTGGCCAATTGCTAGGTTTGCCATACATAAGGGCAGTTTGAATTTAGAGACTGATGTCTGAGTTTCTGTCAGCTTTTTAATAGATTGTCTCTATTTTGCCAGGTTAGCTACACTAGTCCATAAAACAAGGGAACACCCCCATCGCTCACTGCGGTCGTGGCACCTTAGCCTTCAGTTGACTTTTGACAGTAAATATTATTAGGTACACTATTTCAAGTAAAACCATAATATGTCAATTTAATTACAATACATCATTCACTGCACTTGTGTTGCTACATTTTTATTAAATATTAACTCAGCCTATTTCAACAGTTCTCATTTAATTTTGTTTTTATATTTACACTGCAACAACTGTTAAATTCTACAAAGATCATTATTTACATTTGAACATCTTTTTCTTTTCGATTTAATTAAATCTCATTCCATGTTATTTTTATGGCCAAAAAACATTCTGTCAGGGCTTCCCGTGCCCTTCAGGGCGAAAATATTATATAATTAAAACCTTATTGCACAACCACGAATAGGGGTGAATTTTTTAACCCCTCATCGTTAAAAATTATCTAAAAACATGGGAAGAATCATGTTAACAAGAAGCGTCTTCCTGTATAAGTGTATAAGTATAAGTATATAAGTGTAAATTAAATCCAATCTATCTTTTATCTCGCTTACATACATTTTTACTAATAGATTGCAAACATTACAATTTTGTATCAGTTCCCTTCTTTGAAGTACACGTCAGACAATTAGTTCTTTTTCACAGTCTGAATTGTTGCTATACAAGTTCTTCCCTTCAGTTATTTTACGAATAACTACGAATAGAATACGGAATAACTTTTTGGGGTAGTACTTATGACACCAACTTAAACATAATATATTATCAACAGAAACATGCAATTAGATTAATTTTAAAGAAAAGTAAATTTGCTCGTTCCCGTCCTCTTTTTGTTCTTCTTTTGTTTTTGTTTTTTCTTATTAAGCTCTTTTCTTTAATTAGCCATCAATTGTTATTTTACTTAGTTTATTCGTTATTATAAATTCATTGTTCTGTAGACTAATGTTTACAGTGGAAGCACCAATTTTAGTCAACAATCGTTCTAATTCAATAATTTATAATATGAACTAAAAATCTATTAATGTGGCCGAAAAAATTTAAAGTTAGTAGTAATTTACATTCACTATCTGAACGCTTCTTAAAAAGACATTTATTTTAAGAAATAGGAACCTCTAGATGGGCAAAAAATGCCTTGGAGGCCCTAAATTTTCTCCTTTTGCTTATACAAAACACACACTTTAAAATGCAATGTAGCCTTTAATTCTAATAATCTTGGATACACCATCATTCGTTTGTTTTGATATGGCTGATCAAAGTAGAATCTTGTATATATATTTGTTTATATTATGTAGATATAGTTTTTCTAAAATATATACTAGTTTTGTTTTTCTTTTATATATTTAGTGTTATGTTGACATCAGTCTTGGCAAGTACAGTGTTCCAACTTGGACAGTTCTTCTTTTTTTAGTTATTTTTGTATACCTGGTGAATTTTGTTTAATAATGAATGTTATTCTGTAGCAAACTGAGAAAATAAATTCATTTATTTATTTATTTTATTTTATTTATTTATTTTACATTTTATTTGGTTTTATTTTTATAAACAAAATTACCTTTTACTAGGTAAATTTATTTGATTAACTACTGGTTTAACTTACATTTTTTACTTTCTTATAATCTGAAGGCTAAGAATAATAATTATTACTATGCATTTATAAAGATGTACAATAACAAACTGTTCTTGTGTGAGACCTAATTAACAAAGCCCTTGAATCTATTAATGAAGGCAGAAAAACATCACTGTCATATATGTTTTATAAAATGTTTCTCCTAACCCAGACTGAAGATGTCTAAGCTCCAGTTATGTGGACTGTGGTAACCCTACACATTGTCCACCAACCACCTAGCCTTAAAATATCTTAATCACATCTGACAATGTATTCAGGATTTGGGGCAGTTTATAGTAAAACATATTAAGTAAAATAATAACTAACAGCTTATTTAATGATAAATATTACTATTAGCATATATTCAAAAAAAAAATCAATGGACATTATTTCAGACCTTTATATTTAGCCTAAATAGTATTTGACAACTTGATAGAATAATGATTCCACTTTTTAATTTGTCTATTTTGCTATGTTTTTTAATAAATCAATAAATAAACAACAGTGTTGCACATTTTAAAATACAGTAATATTAAATATACCTTATATGATTTAATTTGGTAAATAACATAAGGGCACAGAATGGCAAATAAGATACAGTTAAGTAGAGCGGGAATTGCCTTTCAGTCAGAATGAAGGCACTCGTTGATAACTCTTTAATTTCGAATTACTGTAGAGTTTACAACAACAAAAAGTACGCGCTGAAGATCCGGCCTCCTGGCTGGCCTACTAGTCATATAAAAACATTGACTCTGAGCGAGGCGGTCACAGACAGATCGTAAAGGGCGATTGTTTACGCGTTTACGGAGTTTTTGTATTTTTCTATCTCTTATAATTAATTAGACCAGTATTTAAAATAAAAACAACAAATAGGTTAAGAGTTTGAAAGTTAACAAATTAAAACGTATATCAATAATAACAATGAAATATATCATGAAAAATTATAAATCAGATAATAACTTTAATTGAAATTAAGTAACTAAGAAATATAACTTCTTACTGTCACTAAGAAAAATATTTCTGTGATTTCCCGTACCGTTAAAATACATATAATTTTTATTTAAATTGGTTTAGAATAAAAATGACGAGTTGGGATTTATTCTACTCGTCAGTTTTATAAAACTCATGGATGGTTCTTCTAAGACACATTTGTCGAAATCGTCTAGTTCTGTCGCTGTTCTTTTTCTCTTGTATTTTTTGGGAGTTGTGAACGAACGCTCTCCTTTCGCTGAAGTGTCCAATAAATTTTCTATTATAAGAATTTCCTTTATAAGAGTTTTTGAAATGCCACATGCAACTGCAGTTCGTTCTAACGTTTTTTTACAGGTATTCGTTGTTCATCTCTTAATTTGGCCTCATTCGCCATGAGCTCACTTACTCTCCAAATAATTTCCCTAGCCTGACTTCTAGTAGTTTTTCCTTGGGCTACTTTAGGAATAAAACGAGCCATAGTTGAGGCAGGAACCACTAGAGCAATAAACTATTTAGGATTTACGTTCACTAATTTTACAACCTTAAGAGTCTGCAGAGGCTGTCGGCCATGTTTGTTTTAATCTCATTAGAACGATGTTTTTTCGAACCGGACAAATGATCACGCGTGTCCAAATTTAACAGTTATTTTTAAACGGTCTTTTCCAAACAAATTGCATTTAATCAAGAGTGAAATTACTCGTTGAACTGCTTTGTGGATTCATAATTAGTTTAATAGAATAAATATAAAAATTATTTAATTTGAAGTTTTTATTTTCACCTATTTTTTAAACCTAGGCGTACGTATTCATAATATCAAAAGCAAACCCAATGCGCAATATGATAGCATTTTAAATGACACCTCATACACAACTTTTGGTAAATAAATAATGATAAAAATATGGATTCAAAATAACGTTGTTTTTATGAGAATTAAACCAGTATGGCCGACAGACTCTGCAGACTCTTAACACACTTAAGGGACACACAAAAAAACACAAACTGACTTATTACACTAGAGTAGTTACATAAAAACAAACTTTAAACCAACTAAATAATTGTTAATCGTACACTTGAGTAAAAATTCTTAACACGCTAAACCACAAGCAAATATATCGCGCAGTCTGGAAACGTACTGAATGTGCATCAGTCGATAACAATTAACGTAACTTATTTTAGAAGCAAGCGTGGGAAAGTAATGTTTCCAGGACTGCAGGCATATTGGGCCCTCCACCCGTCTCCTCCCTATCACCGCTCGGCGGGCTCGAGGCCGGACCTTCGCCGGCGGTCTATACCTACGGATTCAATTTTAATTACTAGTTTACCATTTAGTTACACAGCTGGGTTTCAAAACGCTTACTCTATCTTGTCCATGGCTGAGAATACGACTGATCGTACTAAGCGTCAAATATCTGGTTAGTTTGACTACTATTTGATTAGTTTAATTTGGCGTTAACAGATTCAATTCCACTCCAAGTTCTTCTAAATTATAAAATTCGTTGCATCGCTACCTTCCAGACGCCATTAGGAAAGTTAGCAATTCATAATTTAACTAATTAAGAATCCACCTTTGATGTTATAACTTAAGGAAATTACAAAATTTCCATTCAGTGGTCGAATTCGCCTTTCAACACAATTTTAATTGTCCTTATTACATTATTAAGAAGCCGGAGCTCCAGGGACATTGGTAAAACGAGGTGGCATCCGCTATCAGTTTCCGGTGATAACAACAGTGTCCTTGGATTCACCACATATCAGCCTTTTCTTATATATCCTTTTATTACACGATGTGAGACAGCAATAGTTTAGCCAATGAACATTGCACCAAAAGTGTTTTTATGGTTTTTATGGCACGTCATACCTGCATAGATGACCTTACAATACATAAAACATAATTTAATGTATTTTGTAAATACATTAAATTATGTTTTATCTAAAGAAGAAACATGGAGTTTTTTACAACAGAACTTAAACATTTTTATTAATTTAACGATTTTATTAATATCTTTAACTTTAATAAGTCATTAACTTGTCTGTTAAAAAAAAAAACAGAGTACAAGAAAGAAAACACTTACCAAAGGTTGGGTGACAAAGGCTATCCGAGTTTCGTCACAGAAGCTAAAAGAGTTAGATAAAAAGAAAAACAAAATAAATCGACCGAATCTTTTAAGTATTATACAACATATAAGAAATTGTACAGAAAGATCATCAAAGCTGCCAAGGCTCGATACATATACAAACGACTGAGTACTAGCATTGATTTTACTATACATAGAAGATAGTTCCATCCAATGTTAAATTTTGAGGCACGGAAAATGGGAGCGACCGTGCTGCAACCTGTCGGAAATTGCCTCCAGTTTCGACTGTTCGGTTGCACAACCTGTGAGCAGTAAAGGAACTAATCACTCCCTCTTATTCCCCCATTCTCTCTCTCTTTCTCTTAAGACTCGCCCGGAAGTACTGGTCTACTGCTGTCTCCCCTCCATCTTGCCTTCCGTCATTGCTGATAAACGATCACCTTATCGCAATCAAGTCTAGCCATCCAGATGTTGTACATTCCAATACCCTTCCACCTCTACGTACTTACTACAGTATCAACATTCTTTCTTTATAACTCAACCAGATGTAGATGAAATTAAGAGTATTGTTAAATTAATAAACATTTCTATTATTATTTCAACTCAACACTAGTATTATGTTTTGAACAATTGATTTTGTACATAACATGTACATATGGGACAAAATTGATATATACTGTACATCTCAAATATAACCTTTCATTACCAACATATTTTCACTTTGACTAGAGAAGTGAGTGAAAGGTGTAGGTCAAACCTATAAAGCAAATGCATGATTTTGTTGTAGGTTATTATGGAGTCTATTACGGAGTCTATTATGGAGTTTAAATCAGTGCTCGAGTTGCGCGCAATACCGATTTCAGATAGTCCGTCCAGTCTTGGCCGCTCAAAAATGCAACTTAGACCACAAGCTATGCTATAGAAATATTTCCGTAAATATCACAATTCGTCAAAAATAACTTGAATTGTCTGTCACTGGTCTGATTGATTCCGAATAGCACCAAACTTATACTACAAAATAAGCACATATCTGATTATTCTGTGCTTATAACTTCTTGGTTATTGGTAAAATATAATAATTATCTATATCAGCTGAACTTAACGTTCAGTTTTTCCTGTAACGTTTTCCTGTAACGTTTTAGGTGCAGCTCGGATGTTTTGTCATAGGACCCTCTTCCTATCTCTCATTAGTGATTTAAATTATCACCGTAATTAATGTATGTCCTAATTAATCTAATTTGTAGCTAAATAACTGTAAATAATATAATTTGTTTGACTTTTATTTATCTTTTTAACCGCAGATGTTTAATATAAGTATGTTTGCCATTCATTTAAATGTTAATATTAAATTACAATAATTTTTAAACATGTATAGCCTAAATAACTCCCCACAGATTTAGAGTTGAAGTGTTTGGCTATTAATAAAGAGCCCTGTTCTTCTAATTAGGATTAATTTAATTTACCTTATTTGAAAGTGTATGCTTATCATTAATATATATATATTTGGTGGTGGCTTCAGTTTGAAACCATATTATTAAAGTTATGCACAAAACCCAAAGTTACGTATTATTTTTTAACTATATTATTGTTAATTTGTAATAGTTATTTGTTTATATAGTTTTGTTAGTTCTGTTTTGTTAGTTATTTATATAGTTGTTAGTTCAATGGAAACATATCACAACAGTGGAAAGTAATAAATAGTTTGACAGGTGAGGCCTCAAACAAGAAAATAGAGCGCATTGAGTTACAAGACAGAACAATCACGACAGACCCAAGCGTTATCGCAGATGAGATAAACAAATACCTCATCGCTGTCCAAGCCGACCGACCTCGTACAGTTCCCACATCGACTCTCCCACCTATTCGTTCTTATCCACAATCATTCTTTATAGAGTCAACTACTGTAAATAAAATAAAAAAAATAGTGAAAAATTTAAAAAATAAAAAATCAACAGGTTTTGATATGATTAGTGTTCATTTATTAAAATTCATTATAGATGAAATCGCTTCAGTACTGGTAATTAGCGTCAGTTTTAGTACTACCCTGGCATTTTCTCTGAAATGTTGAAGTTAAGTTCAGTTTTTCCAATATTAAAGAAAAATAATTCTTTAATTTTTAATTAATAAAAAATAAAACATAATTATATTTTCAGGAATTTTAATATTGATATAACATAAAATGATTTTTTTTCTTGACTAGAAGCCATTGTCATGAAACACATGTACAACTCTCTTGTTCACGTTTTTGAATTATTTGTGTCAATAGTTTTAGATTATTTTTATACTTTAACTGAATTATATTTTCAGGAATTTTAATATTGATATAATATAAAATTATGTTTTTGTTTGTTTTGTTTTTGACTAAAAGCCATTGTCATAAAACACATGTACAACTCTCTTGTTCACGTTTTTGAGTTATTTGTGTCTATAGTTTTAGATTATTTTTATACTTTAATTGAATTATATTTTCAGGAATGTAAACACTGCAGGTGCCGATTGTGTGTCTTCTATTATGCAATTATATGTATTGCTAGACTCATATGTTTAAATGTTTTTTAAATATATATTTTTTCTTTAATCAAACTGGTCACATAACTCGATATAGTGGCCAGTTAATTTCCAAATAAGTACTATGTAAATAGATAATTGCCATTATTAGTTGGAAATAAATTCATTTATTCTTGGCATTGTTTGTTCTGTTTATTCTCACTTGTGTAAATAAGTCATATTCGAAGTGCTATAATGAAAAACGCCACAGAGTGCGGCTATAGTTTATTTTATTATTATATAGACTCTGTAGATACTTAAAATTAGTTATTTCTTATGTTATTGCTGGTCACGCTACTTGTGAAGTGTTACCAGTGTAATTCCAGAGTGTCTTTTCCAGAGAAATTGAAAATATAAATAAATTGCAATTTATCCATACTTTCACATCTAGTAAAATAATAGAAACGTGCATGAAAACCAGATGTGTTAACTTTAATTGTATTCGCCTTAGACAATAAATATAAACATAAACATAAACATAAACATAAACAAAATTTACAATAATTTCAACCTGATTAAAATAATGAAAATTGACTAAATCAGTAGTCTAGTTAGTTATATTCTATAACGATAATATTTCCTAACCAATTTCAATTGACATTGAGATTGTTTTTCTCAAGAAGTAATAATAGTCATAACTTTATAATTCTTAAAAAAACTGACCATTCACCAAACAATGAAATATTTTACAAACAATCATGTAATTACTTGGAACCAAAAAATATGTTAATGTTAAAGACAGTAATAATAAAACAGACATTTATAATAAAAAGATAAATAATGCTATTTTAAAATAAATGCCTATACACAGATTGTCAGGCCATAAGATGAAAGCTATTTTTATCTTGTATACAAGTAGATTAGTGGTTTTGTTATGATTTTTTCTAACCCTATCACGACATTTTAATCTAACCTGGGTTTTATATTTTGCCCAGTATTATTCTATATAAATATCATAGGCCTATTTCAATATTTATTTTGCCAAAGAAATAAATAATGTCACATTTTTTAATATTTCACTATATTAAATATTCCTGGAATATTTGCAGATTAATTTCATAATTGAAATGGGAGTCATTGATTGGATTTGAAAACAATTTATTTTTTAATCAATTACCGAATACGAAAAAATTAATGATTTAGTCCAACAGTCGATTTAATCACCTAATCGATGGTTAAAATGCAATGAATAAAGATTTTTCAGATGGGCTATATAATATGAAAATGTTTACTTAAATCAGCAGTAATTATCGCCAGCATTGCCGATAAGTTAGCGGTCTATTCAAGTGTGTCTATTTACAAATACATGGTGTGTTAATCATATAAATCAATATGTTGTTTTAATTTATTCAGTTATAAATATTTCTTTATTCAAAATGAATGTCAACTGAGTTTTACTGTAATAGTATCAACACAGTATTCTATATTATTCGAAAGAGATGCAAGCAAATGAAATAACAGACAACCCGGATAAAAGTTGGCAATATTTATCAAAGCAGGACGTTGTTTGTGTGTGTGACTAGAGGAAGGAGAGGGCGGGGCGGCTGTCTGGAGAATGGGAGAGTGGGTTGAGGAGGGGAGGGCGGGGCGGCTGTCTGGAGAATGGGAGAGTGGGTTAAGAGGAGGGAAGTGAGAGAGAGACGGAAGAGCGTGCGAGAGAGAGAGAGGAAATAGGGCTATGCGCAGCGCAGCGTGGGGCCTCAAAACAGTTTTGGGGCCTCGCCACAACTCTCCCATATGGATGGAGTATCTCTTTATATAGTAAAATCAATGGTACTAGTAACAACCTGTCTAAATATGCGTGGAGAATAATAGACGCAGATTGGAAAAGCAAACGGGTTCAGTTCCCCTATGATATGCCAAACCCTGAATCTTTCAATGAGTTGTTTGCCAATCTAGGTAAAGAGAAACAAGCATCGATAACATAACCCTTGCTACAGTGAATGAATAACGTAAACTGCCCAAACACACTCAGCTTAAGTCCTACAGATCCAGTCGAAATTTATAATATTATAATGAATTTAAAAACACTAATTTAGCCGGATACGATGGGATAACTCACAGAGTTCGTCGCCACTGTGCGAGATACATTTGTAAACCTCTTTCAGAAGTGATTAATTTACCATTGTCAGAGGGTTTCTTTCCACGAGTTTTAAAACAGGCTGTAATACGTCCAATATTTAAAGAGGAAAAAGTAATTCTCCGCAAAATTGGCTACCAATTGCGAATATTTCAATATTTTCAAAAATATATAAGGAAAAAACACAACAGATGCCATGGTTAATTTTGGTATGAATGGAATGTTGCTTATAAGCCATTAATCCATTTCAAACTGAAACGAAATATCTTGGCCTAACGTTCGATCAACATTTCAGGTAGACTCCACACATTTGTTAAAAATTATCGTCGCAATTATTTGTATTGAGTAGATTTTCTAAATTAAATAACATTTTTATTAAGAGACTTATCTACAGCTCACTTATAGAATCTAGATTGAGATACGGTATAATACTATGGGGTTCTGCATCCCGTACTGCTTTATTGAGTGTTCCGTTTACAGAAGAGAGCAATCTGCATAATGGCTGGTGTGAATAGAATAACTTCATGTAAAGAAATATTCAAATCATTTCAAATTTTAACTTTATCATCTCTGTGTGTGTGTGTATATATACACATGATGATGATAAAGTTAAAATTTGAAATGATTTGAATATTTCTTTACATGAAGTTATTCTATTCACACCAGCCATTATGCAGATTGCTCTCTTCTGTAAACGGAACACTACAGAAGAATATCTTGTGTTATATTTATCCGTGTATTAGCCGGTTTGGAAATTTGCCAATTAAAATTTTTAGAATAAGATTTCATATATATATATGAAGATAAAGATATTGTGATCAACACAGGTAAACTTCCCATAGATTAGAACTGACAGCTTCCCTTCCCCAACATATGGGGCCAAATTTATTTAATAAACTGCCAATTAATATAAAATCACAACAAAACTTTAAGATATTTAAAGCCTCCCTGCAACACTTTTTATTGGATGGAGCTTTTAACTCTGTAGAGGAATTCTTAATAGGTGAATATAATGATTAAGAATAAAGACGACATTTATTATTTTAGATATATATATATTTGCTATTTTAATTAGAATAACTTAAATTTACATTTACAGTAACTTTAATTGTATATTTGACCTTTGTAATACAATTGTAAAAATGGTCTACTACAAATAAATATTTTTATTTAAGAATAATTTTAACTCTTGCGAACAGTCTGCTTCACACTTTAAGGGTCAGTCCTCGGGCCATTACTTTTGTTGTTGTTTATAAATGACATCAGTCTTGGAGTCAACGATGCTGATATATATCTGTTCGCCGACGACACTACTTTAACAATGATAGGGCCCTGCAGTGAGTTGCTTGAGCAAGACATGTTTGTAAAAGCTAACTGCCTGATAGAATGGTTCGGTGGCAATCGTCTTCAGTAAACTCCAGCAAGACAACATTATTGGAATATTCCATCCTTAGCCATGACAGGGTAGGTTTTTCTTGTTTCCTGGACGAAGCCCAAGTACAATCGTCTGACAGTGTGAAATTCCTCGGAATTATAATCGATGAGAATCTTAACTTCCATAACCACATCAAAAAGGTGTCACTATCCATCAGCTCTGGCATTTTTATCCTGCGAAGGCTTTCCCTTTTTACAGACATAAATCTCCTCCTGACTGTATATTACGGTATCATCTATCCTCACCTGATGTATGGTGTTCCAGTTTGGGGTGCTCAATCAACCAGAACCGAATACTTATTCAGGCTCCAAAAAAGAGCCATCAGGGCAATTTTTAGACTGAAAAAAACCGAATCTTGCAAACAAATTTTCAAACAGAAAGGCATTTTTATTTTCCCTTCCATCTATATTCTGGAAACCCTTTTATTTGTCAAAAAAATCCACAACTTTTTACCACATCCGCCCATTCGCATAAGTATAATAAATCCGAAACAAACTAAATCTGGTAATCCCGAAACACAAAACTTATTTTTCTGAAAGACACCTCTTACAGGCTGGAATACGTCTGTTTAATAATTTACCAGACCACCTAAAACAAGAACAAAAATTGGTCAAGTTCAAACGAATTTTGAAAGATGAACTAGTAGAGATAGCTATATATAATGTGAATGAGTTTTTTTCTATCTTAAGTGTACTGGTAAGGTAAACATGTTCCTTAGTTTTAGTGAAATTAAGTTATTTTGAGTTATTTTAGTATTGTAATGACAATTAGTATTGTATATAAGTGACAAATGCCCATGTACAATTTTGTATTCTTAGCATAATAAAGAAACTTGAAACTTTGCCGACGGACGTCTACGAGCATTGAAGAATATTTAGCGTAGAATATATTTGTCTAAATAGGAGTCGGACCATAATCTTTTCAGTTTTGTGTTCAGTAGCGCTGCCAGAACTACTCTTGTCGTCGGACGTGTTAGGTGGCGGTACGTATTGCTGTAAAACTCCTCCATCATAGTCTATGCTGAGACCGTCATTTCAGTTTTGTGTTCAGTAGCGCTGCCAGAACTACTCTTGTCGTCGGACGTGTTAGGTGGCGGTACGTATTGCTGTAAAACTCCTCCATCATAGTCTATGCTGAGACCGTCATTTCAGTTTTGTGTTCAGTAGCGCCGCCAGAACTACTCTTGTCGTCGGACGTGTTAGGTGGCGGTACGTATTGCTGTAAAACTCCTCCATCATAGTCTATGCTGAGACCGTCATTTCAGTTTTGTGTTCAGTAGCGCCGCCAGAACTACTCTTGTCGTCGGACGTGTTTGGTGGCGGTACGTATTGCTGTAAAACTCATCCATCATAGTCTATGCTGAGACCGTCATTTCAGTTTTGTGTTCAGTAGCGCTGCCAGAACTACTCTTGTCGTCGGACGTGTTTGGTGGCGGTACGTATTGCTGTAAAACTCCTCCATCATAGTCTATGCTGAGACCGTCATTTCAGTTTTGTGTTCAGTAGCGCTGCCAGAACTACTCTTGTCGTCGGACGTGTTAGGTGGCGGTACGTATTGCTGTAAAACTCATCCATCATAGTCTATGCTGAGACCGTCATTTCAAGTTTTGTGTTCAGTAGCGCCGCCAGAACTACTCTTCTCGTCGGACGTGTTAGGTGGCGGTACGTATTGCTGTAAAACTCCTCCATCATAGTCTATGCTGAGACCGTCATTTCAGTTTTGTGTTCAGTAGCGCTGCCAGAACTACTCTTGTCGTCGGACGTGTTTGGTGGCGGTACGTATTGCTGTAAAACTCCTCCATCATAGTCTATGCTGAGACCGTCATTTCAGTTTTGTGTTCAGTAGCGCTGCCAGAACTACTCTTGTCGTCGGACGTGTTTGGTGGCGGTACGTATTGCTGTAAAACTCCTCCATCATAGTCTATGCTGAGACCGTCATTTCAGTTTTGTGTTCAGTAGCACTGCCAGAACTACTCTTGTCGTCGGACGTGTTTGGTGGCGGTACGTATTGCTGTAAAACTCCTCCATCATAGTCTATGCTGAGACCATCATTTCAGTTTTGTGTTCAGTAGCGCCGCCAGAACTACTCTTGTCGTCGGACGTGTTTGGTGGCGGTACGTATTGCTGTAAAACTCCTCCATCATAGTCTATGCTGAGACCGTCATTTCAGTTTTGTGTTCAGTAGCGCTGCCAGAACTACTCTTGTCGTCGGACGTGTTTGGTGGCGGTACGTATTGCTGTAAAACTCCTCCATCATAGTCTATGCTGAGACCGTCATTTCAGTTTTGTGTTCAGTAGCGCCGCCAGAACTACTCTTGTCGTCGGACGTGTTTGGTGGCGGTACGTATTGCTGTAAAACTCCTCCATCATAGACTATGCTGAGACCGTCATTTCAGTTTTGTGTTCAGTAGCGCCGCCAGAACTACTCTTGTCGTCGGACGTGTTTGGTGGCGGTTCGTATTGCTGTAAAACTCCTCCATCATAGTCTAAGCTGAGACCGTCATTTCAGTTTTGTGTTCAGTAGCGCTGCCAGAACTACTCTTGTCGTCGGACGTGTTAGGTGGCGGTTCGTATTGCTGTAAAACTCCTCCATCATAGTCTATGCTGAGACCGTCATTTCAGTTTTGTGTTCAGTAGCGCTGCCAGAACTACTCTTGTCGTCGGACGTGTTAGGTGGCGGTTCGTATTGCTGTAAAACTCCTCCATCATAGTCTATGCTGAGACCGTCATTTCAGTTTTGTGTTCAGTAGCGCTGCCAGAACTACTCTTGTCGTCGGACGTGTTTGGTGGCGGTACGTATTGCTGTAAAACTCCTCCATCATAGTCTATGCTGAGACCGTCATTTCAGTTTTGTGTTCAGTAGCGCTGCCAGAACTACTCTTGTCGTCGGACGTGTTTGGTGGCGGTACGTATTGCTGTAAAACTCCTCCATCATAGTCTATGCTGAGACCGTCATTTCCGTTTGTACGTACGCAGTGTGCGAGTCGCCCTTATCTAAAAGTCAAATATTTACCTAGCGATGGAACAGGAATGGCTCTTGCACAAGTGCTAGATAGCACATTGGTCATTGCTCGCGGTTCACTAATGTAGATACACTCAAGGAGGCCTAACTGATAAAATAGGTGGGCCAATCGCTCCACGAACAACGCTGAATACGTGATTTTCTACTTCAAGGGAAGTGACGTTTGATAGATAATAGGACCTGTTCTAGTTCACCATATTATGATTTTTGTAAAAATTAGTGTTCTATGTAGGCCTATATATTATTTTACCGTTAAATATAATACTTTGAATGTCATTCTTGACGCGATTAAATTAAAACAACTAATAATATCAATGTTCAGTTCACGAGACTGGACCTTTACAAACCACGCAGTCACTGTATTACAGTGTTCATTGTAACTCATAACATTTAGCACGAACTGTACAGTTGAAATAGAAAACTACTAATACATGTATAGGACTGTCGACTTTCCAGCAGTGGCTTGGCAGTTTGGGAATCGGCCACCTCAAATAAGAAATTATAATTAGGCATATCGCCTAATTATGATCACTATAATTTAATACGATGAAGAGAATAACAACATCTTTGTCTATCAAAATTCTTGTTTTTTATTGTAAATGGTAAATCATTACGGGCAGCAATGTTGGCATATAAACGATGTAAACCCCTACATCGTTTATTGCTTCCTTACCGTAGCGTAGAGGATGAACAACCGAACGGTATTCATCATCTACGAACCAAAGTATCGTACTCCAACTGTCATTTACGTAATTTATAAATATTCAAGAATATAGTACTAAGACAGACTATATTACTTTGTCAAGTTACGAACGTTTGATAAGCACGATTCATTTATTTGTAGGGCCTATGATGATATTTTAATTCTAAAACAATTAATTATTGTTTTTAAAGAAAACAACATGTTGCAACAAATAAGTTATATGCAACATAGAACAATACGAAAGAAGAAACCAATCAAGAGAATACTAATGAGTTTGTGGGATAACTTATTTTGAATAATAATTTAATAAATTCAAAATATAAGTTACCTCATTCTCTTATGCTAATTTATGTTGCTGTTGAAGCTATCATAAATATCAGGGCTGGGCCTTGTCTTGGAATAGTGTGGTGCACTGTAAGATACAACATTCTAAACGTTAAAATGAACACACATTGCAGGCTAGCCTAACTTTAATATGCTTAAACTTGTCATAAATTTAAATGGTGATAAATAGTGATTGAAATTGTCAATATATTATAGCTAACACATGAAGTTTTTCTACAGTCTGAAGATTGACGTAAAAGAATCAGAAAGTCTTAAGTGCGTAGAAAGCAGAGGCCACAGAATTTATGTGTAAAAAAGGCGTCCAATGCATAGTCTAATAGCACTTTATACCTTACCAGCAACAGGCTAATGTAAATATTCGATAAGCAGCTAAGTGAATACATTAGTGCTACGGAATCAACATACAGTACGAGGAAAATTTTCCAATCCGTTTTCTATAGAATTGAGAGCCAGGGAATTTACCGAAAACAGCAAGCGGGACTGTATGAGGTGAGAGGGGGCTGAGGCCATCGCGTCGCCGTGATTGGTGTGTGCAGTGGACCAATGGCGACACGCCCCGACACCTCTCCACCAATCACAGCCTCGCAGCCTTCTGGAGCCGAGTCACCTCACTTCTCCAGCATGACATACATGGGAGACACACTAGTGCACACTATTTACAGAATATAAGAAATCCGTGTTCTCATCTGTATTATATCAAACAGTATCGTAATGTAAAAATTAGCCTACATCAAAGTACAGCTAGTAAATTATAAAGCCGAAACTACTTTAACAATATTCTCGAAACGAACTCCAATATTAGATAAGAAAATATTGGCATTAATATTAATTAGTACATGTAATAGTTATATTACGGCATACATTTTTTGTCAAAGTAGCATACAGTATTTACTTTTATGGTTTTGTTAATGCATTCTCAAGTTCGTTACGTTCCAGGTCAATAAACAGCATTATAATAACATTTCATTGACGAAACCACGACATCTTTGATGATAGAAGACTTTAAAACATAGGGAGAACTTGATAATCAACTACCGCTACTAGAACAATTTTTTTTATACATTCACACTTAAGTTTTTTAAATCGAGGAAATTTTTTGAGAGAGCAGTGAAAAAAGAAACAGTCTTTGAAAAACTATTTTGATCAACTTAAATTATTACTTTCTGTTTCTATGCATGCCAGTGGGAATCGGCGTTAGGTAGGAAAGTGAAAACATGATCTAAAGGTGGAGGCTCAGACGTTGCATGCATGTAATGGCCAGCTAGTAAACACAGGCACGCACACCGCCAGGCCTTGGGACTCATTGACCAGTGACCGTCTCCACTCGTGGCGTGGCTCCCTGCCAGGGCTTCATAACTCACTACGTCAAGCATTCTTCCTTGGGTGTCTTGCTAACCGGTATAACGTGACGATATAACACTTATCTTAAAAATTATGGAACATATTTACAATTGTATTTAGGTTATATAAATACAATCAAATTAAATAATAGCTAACATTTTGCGATAATTAATATCTATTTATATTAAAAAATCTGACATGAAAATCCGTCAAATATAACTTTCTCAGTAATTTTATTGTGACAGTCCACATATAGATCAGTTCAAACACTCGACTCACTATGTACTCAAGAGGTTTGTTGTTTGTACAAAGCCCCACGCCCTCGTGCCGCCACACAGTCTGTCATGCCTTGCCTTCAATGACACAGAATGCCAAGCAATGACAGTCAACAGATCAGTTCAAACACTCGACTCACTATGTACTCTAGAGGTTTGTTGTTTGTACAAAGCCCACGCCCGCCGTGCCGCCACACAGTCTGTCAAGCCTTGTCTTCCATGACACGGAGAACCAAGCAATGACAGTCAACAGATCAGTTCAAACACTCGACTCACTATGTACTCTTGAGGTTTGTTGTTTGTACAAAGCCCACGCCCGCCATGCCGCCACACAGTCTGTCATGCCTTGCCTTCAATGACACGGAATGCCAAGCAATGACAGTCAACAGATCAGTTCAAACACTCGACTCACTATGTACTCTTGAGGTTTGTTGTTTGTACAAAGCCCACGCCCGCCGTGCCGCCACACAGTCTGTCATGCCTTGCCTTCAATGACACGGAATGCCAAGCAATGACAGTCAACAGATCAGTTCAAACACTCGACTCACTATGTACACTAGAGGTTTGTTGTTTGTACAAAGCCCACGCCCGCCGTGCCGCCACACAGTCTGTCATGCCTTGCCTTCAATGACACAGAATGCCAAGCAATGACAGTCAACAGATCAGTTCAAACACTCGACTCACTATGTACTCTTGAGGTTTGTTGTTTGTACAAAGCCCACGCCCGCCATGCCGCCACACAGTCTGTCATGCCTTGCCTTCAATGACACGGAATGCCAAGCAATTACAGTCAACAGATCAGTTCAAACACTCGACTCACTATGTACTCTAGAGGTTTATTGTTTGTACAAAGCCCGCGCCCACCATGCCATCACACAGTCTGTCAAGCCTTGTCTTCAATGACACGGAATGCCAAGCAATGACAGTCAACAGATCAGTTCAAACACTCGACACACTATGTACTCTAGAGGTTTGTTGTTTGTACAAAGCCCACGCCCGCCATGCCGCCACACAGTCTGTCATGCCTATCCCTTAAATGACACGGAGTGCCAAGCAATGACAGTCAACAGATCAGTTCAAACACTCGACTCACTATGTACTCTTGAGGTTTGTTGTTTGTACAAAGCCCACGCCCGCCGTGCCGCCACACAGTCTGTCATGCCTTGCCTTCAATGACACGGAGTGCCAAGCAATGACAGTCAACAGATCAGTTCAAACACTCGACTCACTATGTACACTAGAGGTTTGTTGTTTGTACAAAGCCCACGCCCGCCGTGCCGCCACACAGTCTGTCAAGCCTTGCCTTCAATGACATGGAGTGCTAAGCAATGACAGTCAACAGATCAGTTCAAACACTCGACTCACTATGTACTCTAGAGGTTTGTTGTTTGTACAAAGCCCACGCCCGCCGTGCCGCCACACAGTCTGTCAAGCCTTGTCTTCAATGACACGGAGAGCCAAGCAATGACAGTCAACAGATCAGTTCAAACACTCGACTCACTATGTACTCTAGAGGTTTGTTGTTTGTACAAAGCCCACGCCCGCCGTGCCGCCACACAGTCGGTCATGCCTTGCCTTCAATGACACGGAATGCCAAGCAATTACAGTCAACAGATCAGTTCAAACACTCGACTCACTATGTACTCTTGAGGTTTGTTGTTTGTACAAAGCCCCACGCCCGCCGTGCCGCCTCACAGTCTGTCATGCCTTGCCTTCAATGACACGGAATGCCAAGCAATTACAGTCAACAGATCAGTTCAAACACTCGACTCACTATGTACTCTTGAGGTTTGTTGTTTGTACAAAGCCCCACGCCCGCCGTGCCGCCTCACAGTCTGTCATGCCTTGCCTTCAATGACACGGAATGCCAAGCAATGACAGTCAACAGATCAGTTCAAACACTCGACTCACTATGTACTCTTGAGGTTTGTTGTTTGTACAAAGCCCACGCCCGCCGTGCCGCCACACAGTCTGTCATGCCTTGCCTTCAATGACACGGAATGCCAAGCAATGACAGTCAACAGATCAGTTCAAACACTCGACTCACTATGTACACTAGAGGTTTGTTGTTTGTACAAAGCCCCACGCCCTCGTGCCGCCTCACAGTCTGCCATGCCTTGCCTTCAATGACACGGAATGCCAAGCAATGACAGTCAACAGATCAGTTCAAACACTCGACTCACTATGTACTCTAGACATTTGTTCTTTGAGCAAAGCCCACGCCCGCCATGCCGCCACACAGTCTGTCAAGCCTTGTCTTCAATGACACGGAGTGCCAAGCAATGACAGCCAACAGATCAGTTCAAACACTCGACTCACTATATACACTAGAGGTTTGTTGTTTGTACAAAGCCCACGCCCGCCGTGCCGCCACACAGTCTGTCAAGCCATGTCTTCAATGACACGGAGAGCCAAGCAATGACAGTCAACAGATCAGTTCAAACACTCGACTCACTATGTACCCTAGAGGTTTGTTGTTTGTACAAAGCCCACGCCCGCCGTGCCGCCACACAGTCTGTCAAGCCTTGTCTTCAATGACACGGAGAGCCAAGCAATGACAGTCAACAGATCAGTTCAAACACTCGACTCACTATGTACCCTAGAGGGTTGTTTGTACAAAGCCCACATTTGCCGTGCTGCCACAGTCTGTCATGCCTTGCGTTCAATTGGACGAAATGGAAGCCATGACATATTTTTTTACAAACATATAGTATCTGGTTCCGCCCTTTGAAAGTATACGTAACCTGGTGCTAATAGATTTTCTATGCATCCATCATATTCCAAATTTGCTATCTAGATTTTGTAAATACAGTATATAGTTTTATACAACTTGAATTAATCGTTGTATTTAATTCTCGAACAAGTCGATAAACAGTAACGCACGTTTATAATAAATTAAATAAATAAAGGCTGCGCGCAACATCGCCCGAATGTCATGCGTGCAACTTAGCCCAAAGGTGGGGTGATGCCAATCTGAGTTAAATATTTTTAAAATGAATTATCTCCCCGCCTCATAAAACCGCAAGTATTTGCGATTACTAATGTTGTAATTATTTATAAAGACATTGCTAACAATAATTCTGCAGTACTGTTTGCTTGGGCATTCTAGCTTACTCTATTAGCAAAACTCATGTTAAAATGTTATAAAAAATTAATAAAAAAAATTCGTTGCCCTGGCTAGACCTCTGTTAATTATTAATAGCCTACTTAACTGAAAATAAACGAAAGTGGGTCTTGTAGCCTATGTTGTAATAAAGAAAACCAACTTCCGGAGGAAATTTGATAAAAGTGAAAATATTTATATACCAAAAGAAATCATTCATACTAAATACGTTCAGTTATTACTGGTTTCTCCCTCCCATGTTTTGCTAGCTGCGAAGAGAAATGGAGCGTGAGAACACAAGAAACCGACTGTTCCCTTGCACTTGAACCAAAACACAATTCTCTCAAGTTGTATTTGGGGGAATATTTTCAGAAAGGCGACAGGAAGTGGGTTATTAGATTAACGACAAGACAGAAGCCGGGCCGACTTAAGTTAAGACAGACATGCCGACAGGCAACAACTGCCAAACTTAGTGAACAGAACTTTTGATAGTGCGGTTAATAAATAAAAAATAAAAAAACAGATACGTTTTCCTTTTGCAAAATTCGATCCCCGCTTTCCTAAATTTTTACGCAGGTTTTAACAATTTTTTTTGTTGAAAATATTAAGAGTGCAGAGGCTGTCGGCATGTCGGTTTTAATCCCATAAGAAGAATGTTATTTTCGAACCAGACACACGATCCCGTGTATCCAAAGTGCCACACGTAATATACGTAACAGTGTTTTTAAATATGATTTTTTCCAAACAAATTGCATTTGATCAAGAACGAAATTGCGCATGGAATTCCTTTCCGAATTCCTAATTAGTGTTAAAAAAATATATAACAAATATTTAGTTTGAAGTTTTTATTTTACCTATTTTTTAAAACTAGGCGTATTTAATCGAAATATCAAAAGAAACCCCAATGCGCGTTATGATAAACTTTAAAATAACACCTCTTACACAAATTTTGGTCAATAAATAACGAAAAATTATAGATTCACAAATAACGTTGATCTTATGATATATAGCCAACGTATATATAAACGAACGTATATATATATATATAAACCAACGTAGCCGACAGCCTCTGCAGACTTAAAATTGCTCCTGAATTGTTTTTTTAAATGACTAGGCTCAATTATAGACTAACAATGTAAAATATGTTTTAATCAAAGCTTAAGTTCCCGTTATTTTCAAGAAGACATTGTTCATTCTGTCATTTGAGCCTAGTTGAATTCCGCGTAGGTATGTTCAGGAGTTATTCACATGTTTCAAATTTGTTTTGAAACTTCCATACAATCGTAGTAAAGCTCCAATCCAATATTGCAAGAGGAATAAATCTTGGTTTTCGCTCAACAATTACGCAACAGGTTCCTCAATTATTCAGTGATTTGTGGGCACTATATCTATACAGGGTGTCCCGTAAGTAACCAGCCAAACTTCTGTAGGTCATTCCTTGGGTTAAAACAAACAAAAAATTTCATGTGTACAAATCGTCTATCTCGCTCCATTATCCGGCTATCTGTCTGTATGTGTTTTTTACTAAAAACTTAATATCTCAAAAGTTATTTAAGATAAAAGCATGAAAATTGGTATGAATGTTGATATTTACATTATGCATGTACTATTTAAATTTCATTTTTTTACAACAATCTTTTTCAAAATGGCGGCCATTTTAAATTTTTAAAGCCAAATATCTTAATAACCTTAAATTTTACTAAAAACTTGTAAATTACAAAAAAGTTTAAGAATTTATTTTTATAAATAATTATATAAAACGTTTTAAGATTGAACAACTATTAACTGAGAAATTACAATTTGTATCAAAATTGAAAACTAAAGTTTTCAATTTTATTAATATCAAGCATATTTTTATTTGATAAAAATTTTAATTTCTCAGTTAATAGTTGTTCAATCTTAAAACTTTTTATATAATTATTTACAAAAATAAATTCTTAAACTTTTTTGTAATTTACAAGTTTTTAGTAAAATTTAAGGTTATTAAGATATTTGGATTTAAAAATTTAAAATGGCCACCATTTTGAAAAAGATTGTTGTAAAAAAATGAAATTTAAATAGTACATGCATAATGTAAAGATCAACATTCATACCAATGTTCATGCTTTTATCTTAAATAACTTTTGAGATATTAAGTTTTTAGTAAAAAACACATACAGACAGATAGCCGGATAATGGAGCGAGATAGACGATTTGTACACATGAAATTTTTTGTCTGTTTTAACCCAAGGAATGACCTACAGAAGTTTGGCTGGTTACTTACGGGACACCCTGTATAGGACACCGAAAATGAAGTTTATTGGCTATGGTACTACAAATATGAAGGACCTTGTGATCCGTGTCAACGATATACCACATGTGCCGGGTCTTGGATAACCCGCCAGTGAACGTGTGCACGCGAGGTAACAGGTGTCGGAGGGGCAGGTGTACAGACAACCACCC
Organism: Stictocephala bisonia; assembly: GCA_035578905.1. Lineage (NCBI taxonomy): Eukaryota > Metazoa > Arthropoda > Insecta > Hemiptera > Membracidae > Stictocephala > Stictocephala bisonia. Next base: position 333,255 of record JAQJVL010000561.1, on the reverse strand, counting down.
GGCCTCCTCTCTCTAGGTGTTGTGTTATCCGGCTAAAAAACGGAATTCCAATTTCGTAAAATAAAAACTAATAATGACGCAAGGAACCAACAGTTGATTGGTATACGGCTTCTTATTCGGTGCAAGAGTTATGTAATTACAAAAAATAAATACATGTAAACACGAAACACGCCTTCCTCGTTTTTTATTATTCGGAATTGTTCTTTATCCTTCCCATAACGTAAATATTTTTCTTAAAATGCCTTCCCCACACTGGATGCGACGTGTTGACTTGCAGCGAAACAATAGTTGACTTGCAGCGAAACAATAAGGTCTATGTGGAGAGGCGTCGAGGACATCTTTCAGTTGCATTGTTGCCACTGGCTGCAACGTGTTGCGAGTCACTTGGAGAAGTCCCTACCAATTAATTGTAGTACATTATATAACTTTAGTGTCTAAACAGCTCCCACAAGTTGATCAGCGCTTAGTGTAGGAACTTTATTTACACCAAGTTACAAGTTAATTCTAGTTTGTTTTAATTAAAGAAATAGATTTTTTTAATCATAATCGATTAGTTCTATTTAAATACTATACTCCATAAATTATTTCTTTCTTTAAATAATGCTATATTACAGCTGATGCTAATTACTTACAATATAGCATTTAAAATACATAAAATCTTGCTATTACATGCAGAAACATGGATACAATTTTTAATCACTTAACACGATCACTTTTTGATTTGTTGTAGCAGCTTATGACTATAATTTTAGGAATAAATGTTTAAGCATATGCTAAAATATAATGGTGGTAATAATGACGGTAAAAAAGTTAATCATTAATTAATTAACAATTGATAAAAATAAAGTGTAGCTTATGCGTTTTTTTATGTGTAACTAAAAAAAAGTTATAAAGTTGGCCAATAAAATTAGTCAATAAACTTGAAGTGTACGTGTGTTTGGAGGGGTGTTTTGTCCTGCAGTAGTGCGGTGCCAACCTACAGGAGCAGCGAGAGTTGTGGGAAGACAAGTCCCATTTGAGATAACAGGCCACAGTACCGGTTATCGAGATTGCCACTCGCCAGCGTTGCAGGTAGGCCTACATCAGAATACTGTCTGCTCGTCTTTTACAACTTCCGAGTATGATATACCATTAGTAGAGATTCCACATGACTTGAAATATAAATATAGCAACAGTTTTTCTTTTAAAGATTTTTCTATCTGTGAGAGGTAATTGACACTCACAATACAATTTTACTAATACTATACAATTTTAACCGTATACTAACTTTGATCTAGCAAGAGAAATGGACTAGAATTGTTATTTAACAAACCTTGCATTATTTTAAATTGGTTCGCCACCTAGTGTATAATCAAACCGTAGCCTATTATATATATGTCCTTCAGTTCTTCTAATAGGCCTATATGTCAGCACATTTTTAACATTAAATTTCAAATTATTTTTACTCAAATCCATCAGAGTCCACATCTTGTTGCAACTAAGAACTACTAACTTTGTGAAGTTTATTATTTAATAATTTTAACTAATAAATATTGTCTTTAATTAATAAACATTTACATGGACAATAAACAATACTGTTTTTAGTTAGTATGAAAAAATGTTGATAGAATATATAGGCTATGTTGTACATCTCAGATATTTTAAAGCATCATATATTTCAATCTACATAATGGAGGTGCCATCATCGATGTAGAAGTTGTAATTAACGAGTAGTAGACATCGATGGGTGCCATACTGTAAGGAACGCCCGTCCACCTGTCTGGGGCCCCAGGGGTGGCCGCTGTGGCTCTACTGCACGTTATGTAATGGTAACACTAGAGACGGCACGCGTGTTGTACATCATACGTCCTAGCTAGCCATAAATCACTCCCTATTGAGGAAGAACGTGACATAGACTGAATTAAACACGACTTTTTGAGCCTAAAATACACGGTACATGGGCAAAAAAAGTCATATAAATTATACATAATATTTCTAATATTTATAGTTTACAAACTTTGATATATTATAAAAGGTTTTCTTTAGCAATAAATTTTACTCTGAAACTATTTGCTTTCATATTGTTTTTTAGAGGAACTGGGGCGAGTGTAACTATCTGATGTCGCTTATAAATAAATTATTTTCTGAAAAGGAAGTACGCTACGGTGTTGGCAAGTTACTTTTATTGCGTTACTTCAATCTTAAAAAAAGATTGAAGTTATTTTAAGGTTGTTGTGCTTCATAGAAAAGAATGGGGTTTTTAATAACAAATGTTAATGTTAATGAGTGTTAAATTCCGTATTTTTTAAAACCTTTTTTTGCAAGTTTTTTTAAAATTTAAATATGATCCAAACAGCTCTGTTTTGAAGTTAAAAATGCTGCACACTGTATAAAAACATTGTGGGTACACAATCCCGTAGTTAGCTGTCAAAATGTGCTGACCTTCAAGATGAGACGATAGAACTCGTAGTACGAAAATACCTGAACTCACCAGCCTACACGCCTAGTTACGTGCCTGTCAAAATGTGCTGACATTCAAGATGAGACGATAGAACTCGTAGTACGAAAATACCTGAACTCACCAGCCTACACGCCTAGTTACGAGCCTGTCAAAATGTGCTGACCTTCAAGATGAGACGATAGAACTCGTAGTACGAAAATACCTGAACTCACCAGCCTACACGCCTAGTTACGTGCCTGTCAAAATATGCTGACCTTCAAGATGAGACGATAAAACTCGTAGTGCGAAAATACCTTAACTCACCAGCCTACACGCCTATCTACGTGCCTGTCAAAATGTGCTGACCTTCAAGATGAGACGATAAAACTCGTAGTGCGAAAATACCTGAACTCACCAGCCTACACACCTCTCTACGTGCCTGTAAAATCAAAGATTGTTGTTTATAAGCAAGTTAAGATATTTAACAGTATCCACTTAGTTAATAATTAACAATTCCTCCAACAGCCAACATAGTTCGTTTATATAGACTATTATATAAATCGACTAAACTTGTTTTCTCCACGTATATTGTGAGTCTATTTGAACCAAACCACTGTTCACTTCTACCAAGAGGCTTTGTGCCAACAATTATTTCTTACTAGGCTCTTTTCAGTCTATTACAGAAGTATCATCGGCAAAATTCTTAGATCTGTCTTCGATACAACATAATTTATAGTCCTATAATTGGTGAATAAAAAAAGCAAAGGTCCAATAACAGACCCTTGAGGAAATCCAGTTTTCAATTGAGTTACGTTTGAGAAACTATTCTGGAGAATACCGTATTTTCCTACATGGTCCATGGTTGTTATGTGTAGAACAGTGTCCAGCTGGCTGACGAGTGACACCGCGATAATTGTGTGACTGGCGGAAACTGCGCGCGTCACAAGGACTTGTTTCGACACCGAATTGTCACTCGCTGACTCACCTCTTGACAACTCTTTGGTTACTTAAAGTTCGCGGAATAATTATGAAAATATTAGTTTACAAACCCTATTAAAAGCAGAAATTTAAAAATACAGAATATTCAGGAAGACTTGGCCAGATAATAACGACTTTCATTAGTGAAGGGATTCTACCACCATAAGAAAATAGACAACGGGTTTCTGAACCCATCCCAATGGAAGTCACGTGAAACAATATATTCCAATAAAGACCTAATAGCTAAACCCATAGGTTGGAATTGACTGACTAAGAGAGAAAGACAATAGGCCTATGTTACTACTCCCCCAAAGTCAAAGATGTTGGTCGACCAGACGGTGGGCAGCTGTCGGCACGTGCGGTGCGCCACTCGGCTGACGCCAACACCTGTTGGCAACGGTCGCTCGCCCACCTGCCTCACACAGCTAACGGGGTACATCGACTGTACGTAAGAAGTACTACGAGCAGAACAATATCCTAGAGCGCGGGATACAAGTTATGGATACACCACTTCGACTGCTGAAATTAATGAAACAACAGACGATTGTTTAGAATTTGTCCATCTATTAAAGGTAAAGATATCTTTGGTACTTGCTGCCATGGAAGTTTTGTCTTACTTATTAATTTTATTTAGAATGTAAAATAAGTAAAACAAGTCACATTCTATCATTATGAGATACTTGGATGACCATATTTATGAAAGTGTTCTATCTTTACCCAAAGTATAGAATGCTGTTTACACACTTGGCAATATTTCTCTAGAACATAATCTCCTTCTACAAAGAGCATTTCCTGCAAAACGCTTAACTAACCCCCTTCTCGGAAAATCAAAATAATATACAGCATATTGCATATTCCTTTAATTGGTTTTGATTGTTGTTAACTCTTTGGGCTTGCAGCTGTAAGGTTGTAGTGTAACGGGGGAACGACCATAGGCCTACTTGTGTCACAACTGAACACTAGGAGCTAGATGTCACCAGACCACTTTCACCTCACTGTCACGCGAGGTCCAAGACCACGAACACAAGGCCCACTGACCCCTCAAGGGACGAAATAAACAATCACACTATTTTCCGTTTTTGCTCTGTCATGTATCATAATCCAAGGCATTAGGAGTGTAACTGTTTTAGATGGAGAACGAGAGTAAGAAGCAATTGGGGCCAGGGTCGCCGCATTGGACACATGTCGACGCAGATGCTAAGGCGTTCGCACCTGCCCATGGGCGCGAGAGTAACGTGCGGTGTGGCACTACTCACACAAGTGACATCGGAATTTATATATAAGTAACTTAAAAAAAGAAGGCTTGATAACTGTCTGAAGTAGTATTCTTGAATAAAAATTACCAGACTAAATAGTCCTCCGGCCTTTTTACATATAGTTAACGGTTTATCTTGCACCAAACGCGGTTATCTAGGTAAAGAGTGCGTTTCCTTGAGAATCCAAATCGCAAGTGACTTCCTGTTACAGTTTAGTTCAGTCCAGTGAGTCCTGTTGGGAATGAATGAAGGGCGGGGCAGGTGCCGGATTGTTTTGAGCGAGCGGATATCCTGAGGAAGCTCTACCGCTATCGGCGCGTGGCTCCTCGGACCATGCATCCTACACGGGACACCTCTTCGGCACGCGCTAATTGTCACCGGAACACTTAGAGTGCCGTTCAAATGGTGACATTCTTGTCGCTGACGACAATACAGGGTAAGCTAGGGATGTGGCCACTGGGCTACGATCTGTTGCTGGCTGTAACCATTGAAATGTAGCGTAATTTTAGGTTGCATTGATCAATGAGGGCAGCCACACAAAGCAGTAAACTGTCGCTCTAGCGCCTCCAAATATATCAATGCAACCTAAATTTACGCTACATTTTACTACATACTGCCAGCGACAGTTTGTAGCCCTTGTGTTTGCAGCCTAAATGTCACAGAAGTAAAGCACTACTATTATCATAGGAGAATCTTATTCAATAATTCTTAGCTTTAACTTTAAGACACTTCCAACCATAGAAAATTATAAAAATAAACTATCCAGTTTTCTCTAAAATGTTATCTAATTTAGTGATTGTGACTCATTAACAGAAAAAAATGCGCTTACAGTAATTAGGTTGACACATTATGACGACAACTTATCAAACTGGTCTTTGTTCCAAACCTATTATAGGTGTATACTGCTTGTTTGTATAAAGCGTGCATCGAACTATTTTAATTTTTATCATTGAAAACTAGTTTAATGACATATTTATAGCCAATTACTTTTCCGTAAGTAGCAACTTTTAAACAATACTCACAATATTGTAACACACATACTTCAACGGATGCAAAGCTCACAATACTAATAGTGACCTTAAACGCGGCTGGGCACACCGATATGAGCGAGAGAGCGTGTTGTTTATGGAACTACCTCAACGCAACAGGCTTCGCATGTTTACTTCAGTCATCAGCTCTGGATATCTCCGAACCGACTACCGTCCGTCAACGACTGATTCCCATTCCCATTACCATTATAGCGCGGTTCTTCTGCAACCTATAGACCTATGATAACTTCGTTAATTTAGAGAACGGTTGTTTATGTTTAATTTTTTGTAATAAGGCCCTTATCTAGGGCTCCTCCTGAACACTTATCATGTTATCTGAACAGCTGTACTGAGCGTTAACGTCTTTACCGATTAGATATATTTTAAAGTTTGTATTGAAAAATTATACCTCAAACAAGAATTGAAATACATTATGCATTATAACTAATATGATAGTACTTAACACAGTAAAGTAAATTATTATCGGCATCGCTACTTAATTAAATAATTATAGCGTACTGATACAAATTCCAAAAGGAAATAAGCAAATAAATTCTTTACAAGTTCCAATGTAGGGTACGTGGGCGGGTCAGCTTGACAAGAGAAATACGGTACAATAATACACTATAGTTTGAAATTGAAACTACAACTACACTGAGCGGTAGGGGGATATAATTGGTTTGTGAGTTTGATAGTGTTCGTGAAAACGTGGCTTTAAAAAAATAAATAAATTTAGTTTGTTTTTTAAGTTATTAGTCTATTTTTATTTTATGTAGTTTTATTTTATATTCAAAGATAATATAATAATTACGTAATATAATACATATATAAAAACTAACAAGTGATGAGCATCTTTGTGTCCCGAACGTTCAATTACTTGCGTGTATTACAACAAACTACACCTCGAACACTGATGGAGAATATCACCAACAGCAAGCCAGCTAAGATGAAATTGTTGGATTAATTCGAAATGCTATTTAAAACTGGATATAAAGTAAACTGAATAAATAAAAAATCAGTATTTATCAAAACCCTAGCACAATAAAAAATAATGTTGTTATAATATATTCCAATGATAAAAGACAACCGATGTTATTGACAGCCAACTAAGTAGGCTGTCTTATGACAAAGTATTACAATCCATTTTAATCTCAGTATCCTGGCATGTAGGAACACCTCGAGGATTACAAGTGCGTTGCCAACATTTCAAATCAACACTTTAGAATTTATTATACCTAGAAAATAGAGACAAATAATTCAACACAATCTGGAAATTTATTTAATTACAAGGTTGAATTGGACTATAAAGGTTATAAAGCACACTTCTATTTTTAATTAATTACTATAATAAAATCAAATGTTAATTGTCATTTCTTGCTTTTACACAACGGAACATCAAAGTACTTGGCCTAATATCCATCCGTCACGTTTTTCAAATTTACTTTCCCAAAATTCAAATTTATATTTATATTTTATCTGCGAACCACCGGAAAATAATTGAACACAACAATCTACAGTCTTACATAATAGTCTATTTAACTTTGATTCATTTTATTAATATTACATTTTTAATATTATAAAAAAGCAAATTTAACTGTGAGAACTGCTCAGCAAACTTGTATTAAAACATTTCAATTTATTACTATTATTTTCTCTAATGTTGAAAGTGTCGGCAAGTCCTTATAAAGGCAAGGAAGACTCTATTACTTCAACTCCATTATAAAGGCAAGGAAGACTCTATTACTTCAACTCCAAACTCATTGTTATATTGAATAAATTGAATAGTATCCATACATGTTTATTGATTATTTTATTTTATTATTTATTTATTCTTAAGACGCCGATCGTCAAGATATGGGCGAATATGGATTTCGAATGAGTGTGAGGAGTGTGGATGAACGAGTGTAGTCATTGTTACTATCTGAGTTCGACTTATCTCAGAAAGAATTTAGAAATAATTAGAATTATTTCTAAGTATAACAACAATAAACAAGAATACACCTGAATACTTTTTGGATAAAAAAAAAAAAATACGAAATTGTTTTGGTGATAAATCAACATAGGCTATAGCATTCGTCAATGGGTTGCAATTAAATTTTGATTCACTGATATGTTTTAGTGTCGCAAATTTATTCTATGTTTTCATAAAATATTAAAATTGTCTGCGTCAGTAAAAAAATTAACAAATAAAAAACCAAAGACCCATCCAAAATATAATAGTACCAAATTTTCTTCACTTGGTAAAAGCTTAACATAAAAGGTTATCTAGGAAATTTCCTAGATAATTTTAAAAATATAAAAACGACACTAACTAGTTGACAGTACTTCGTTGACAGGCCCGTTAAAGTCTCTGATAGCTTGTCTGTAACGGTTCTTGAGCTCGTGCCTCAGTGTATGTGGAGACTAATGAGTGGAAATAGCAAATGTAGTCCTGTCGTAGAGTCTAATACAATATAACAATGTATTTAAAATAATGTTCGGCTTTTTTCCTCCTAGTTTGTCTGACATGTCAAGCTCATAGTTATTAGCCTATTAATTATTTATTTACTTAATTTCAAGTCTGTTTTCCGCTTATCAATTAGTAAAACTTAATTTTATTTGTTATTTTTTAAATTTCATTCAAATAATTACCAGCAGTTTCTTCCAAATTTTGGTTTCAATTATATTTTGAAATTTTGGAAATTTAAATTAATTATAAATTTTAATTGACACAATAACTATTTTTTGAATTAATCTAAATTATGAATGATGCACTACGTACAGCCTTTAACCCTCCGATGGTTTAATGTCGAAAAATCGACCTTTAAAACGTATCTGCCATGGTTTAGAGTCGAAAAATCGACCTTCACTATTTTGTGTCTTACGGGTGTTCATCCTTCACTAAACATCCTATATCATATGTCATTTGAAACAGCTAGTTCTACTGTTTAGTCTGGTGAAGGTTTTATTTGGATGGCGTGGATCTAATATCGAAAAATCGACCTTTACAACGTATCTGCCATGGTTTAGAGTCGAAAAATCGACCTTCACTATTTTGTGTCTTACGGGTGTTCATCCTTCACTAAACATCCTATATCATATGTCATTTGAAACAGCTGGTTCTACTGTTTAGTGTGGTGAAAGTTTTATTTGGATGGCGTTGGCCTAGACTAAACAAAATACAATTCCATATTTGACAGTTCCAACTGTCAGCCCGCCATTGTTGTTTACTACTGTGTCGCATCTTCGTTGTTTTGGTCGTAATAATGTTTCGTTTTTAGTGGTTTTTACGTGAAAATGTCTGAATTACATACGAGTGAGATTGATAGGGAGTTGTTCAATGATTCTGGAGACTCCAAATTACAACACTTCTGGAGACCATCTAGGGGTAACAGGAAAAGAAGAGCTCCCATCAGCGGGAGTGAGTCAGATTGAGCGGTTTTCACCATTGCGCCTGTATATAGTTTTTTGTACATAACTTATTTATTTTAGTAATGAAGTCCTTTAATGCCCATGTAGGCTTAATTCTTAGCACAATATTTCTGTATAATTGTTTTATTTATTTTGCAGGTTATATTTATGTATTGTTTTCGTGTATCAAATTGGAAGTAAAAACATTAATTCATTCACTATTCTACAGAAAATCGTCAAGGCTCTGTTCGCTGGCAAGTACTGTAAGTCGAAAATACTAGACTATATAAAGAGTAGGGAGTAATATTTTATTTCCGTCTCCTGAAGGATTTATTAAATTATATTGGGAGTTTCCAAACTGTGTAATATTTAGGCGATGTAATAAACAATTATTGTATTCCTAATATGTATATTTACGACTTTTTGAAATTGCACGAACCACTATTATAATACGTCCCCTAGGCCTTGAACATGGAGCTTTATGTTTTTGGAGTCCCTAATTAGTGTGGATCTCCCACAATATCAAACTGTTTGGTAATTTTCTGACTTTGGAAGAACACTTAATAGCATATACAGCATTATATAAACCCTAGACCGTATATACGCTAGTTACTGCAGTCTCGTGATCTACCTGGAATGTACGTAGTATTGTCCGGGTCAGGCAGCAGGAAAGAAGTCGGGCTGTCGGCGTAAAAGGCTTCCTGCGCGGAGTTGACCACGTCCACGCTCTGAAGCACCATGACGACACACGATGTACGCACTCGAGCGACCAACACTCAACTGACGGGCGACGGGCAGTGCTGAGTGAGGGCGGGGGGGGGGGTCTCGGGCCGCCCATCTTGCCCCACTACACACCGCGCGCGCGCACACACACACTCGCGCACGGGACAAAGGACCTCAGGGTACATCAACTATCAGGGCCGAGGACCTGTGATTAATAGCGACAGCCAAGGCCTCCAGGAGTGGTTGCAATGTAGAACCACTTTAATTGCTCTTACTGCTGAGCAGTCTCTATCTAACATTATAAAAACCCAATACTATTAATGTATCTGACACTAAACTTCTGTAGGGTACATGGAAAAAAATGAGAAGACTTATAGCATCTAATATCCAAAATAAAATACTCAATAACACAAAGAACGAAGAGATTCTAAAGCAAACGGTAAAATCCATAGTACGTAATAGGAATCTCTATTACAATGGCAAAGGTTTTCAGCATATCGATATATCGCAAACCAAATATCGAAAGAAAAATATCGATATATCGGGTAACCGATTGTAAATGAATTGTCTGTTTAAATTTATGCACTAATTTTTATGTCATGACAACAACAAACACTCAGTATTTAGAATAGCCTACTGAAAGTAAAAATTAAATCTATTTATCTACATGAAACAAGTAGTGGTCTGTGGGGTTGAATGAAAAAAATAATAATAATTATTATAACTTTAATTAATTATTATGTTAATTATAAAAGAACAGTGTAATAATGATTTGTAAGGTGACTGCCTAGGCATCTTAGTCAGCTTCAGTTACCCGTTTCACCCACTGGTCTAAAATAAACTACATTTTAGTGCGTTTATCTCCCGCAAAAATAAACTAAAAAGTTACTTTTTTATATCGAGCATGTTTTTTACGCATAAGTGGCAATTTAAATATGTTCTTTTTCCGTGTCATGATGATTTTGAGTATTGAGAATAACGTTAATATTATTTTAGTAATTCGATATATCTGACCGAAATGTTGATATATCTGATATTAACGGAAAGAATATATAGATACTAATATATCGATATATCGACACGTATTTATCGACATTTCCGATATATCGTTGCCATCCCTAAATAAGAAGCGCAAACATAAAAATTATTTAAACTGAGTCTTAATATATAAGCTCGGATATAGGATCATAAACTTTACTAATCAATAACTCATTTTCAAAACCATAAGTTAATGCAAATCTCCGGCTGCGTAACTCAAACCATTGTGAAGACATCATACAGCGTGTAAATATGTAGAATCCCAGAAGAATTCGTAATCTTTCTTTGAATACGCGAAGATTTCAATACGAGAAGTTTAATTAAATAACTAATGTTGACTGGGAAGGATGAAACTATAAATTTGACAACTATCGGAAAGACAGTATTCTAGCTGTTTTCAACACATGTGGGATATCTATGCTACAAAGGAGGTGGGGGGAGGTAAAAATGAATGAGACGAGAGCGAGGAGAGGAAGCTGGTAGGACAAAGCGACCAGCACTCCCGCCAGCTTCCGGTCAAAACGGAAACCAGATCACTCATTATATCGGCCGTGAATGAATTAACGGAGACAGTGTTGGGCACACGACATGACGGTCCTACAGCTGCTGTATCACCACTGACAGTGTTGGGCACACGACACGACGGTCCTACAGCTGCTGTTTCACCACTGACAGTGTTGGGCACACGACACGACGGTCCTACAGCTGCTGTATCACCACTAACAGTGTTGGGCACACGACATGCGGATCTACAGCTGCTGTATCACCACTGACAGTGTTGGGCACACGACACGACGGTCCTACAGCTGCTGTATCACCACTGACAGTGTTGGGCACACGACATGACGGTCCTACAGCTGCTGTATCACCACTGACAGTGTTGGGCACACGACACGACGGTCCTACAGCTACTGTATCACCACTGACAGTGTTGGGCACACGACATGACGGTCCTACAGCTGCTGTATCACCACTGACAGTGTTGGGCACACGACATGACGGTCCTACAGCTGCTGTATCACCACTAACAGTGTTGGGCACACGACACGACGGTCCTACAGCTGATGTATCACCACTGACAGTGCCGACTGCTGCTGTACTTGGACGAACTGTTTATTGTTGCAAACAGTTAGGGGAAACGATTTCTATTTGAAATGGACAAAATTACAAGAATGTATTACTGTTGAACAATAGAATTGCTATAGCAACAGTCAAACACTGTATATGAATAAACTATTACAATTTGTATCAATTAAAACATACATTAATACAAAAAACTGCACATCGAGTTGGACGATTGCAGGTCAAAGTGAAAATTTAGGCAAACACAACTCCCCCTTCATTCATTCTCGCCCATGACACCAAGCCTTACTCAAAATGTAAATTTAAAAAGGATCATCCCAGCGACTCGCCATTGACTTGTAATTCGAATAAAATGCATTCGATAACAAAAATATTTTAAACGAGCCTTCAAACTTTATTTCGCTGTTGACAGTGTATAGTTCCTCAGACAGCTTATTCATCAGCCTGACGCCTGTCTGCATTGTTGACACGGACTTGACAGTCAGTTGTTCTTACCTCTCGTATCATATTGATGAACATTTCTTCCTTGAATCAAAGTGCACTTTGATCGGCATTAAAGAATACACACAGGCCATAGGCGTGATTATATTCTAAACCATCTCAAGTTTCGAAACACAAAATTAGATGGCATTTTGTTTACGAAAATTAGACAATTTCTTTCCTTAATATGGTTCAAAACAAGTTGAGCATATAGAAAAAAACAGAGATCGCATCCTCTTGACCACGGCGAACGCCTGTGCTTTGATTACAACTAATGTGCATTTAAAAAAATCTGTACTACTGTATTAAATACGATTATCCTTAAGAGTTTGAGGGGGAAAAGTAGGAAGACTGACAACGGTGCTGGCCCTGCTATTCGCTAGGTGTATTCTCCAATACACTATTACTTCTCCATATAACTACTTGACACTCAATTACTATACTGTATTGAACGATTGGATGCGATCTCCGTTTCTTTCTTCTATGTGGTATAACAGAACTATGTTCCAAGTTACTTCACAAAACGTGAATCACAAGATTGACAGGAAAGAACGTCATATTGGTTAATTGTTATTAAAGTAAAACTAACAACAGTTCTCGTATCTCTAAGTGCTAGGTACTGTTGAAGTGTTCAACGTATCGTATCTCTAAGTGCTAGGTACTGTTGAAGTGTTCAACGTATCGTATCTCTAAGTGCTAGGTACTGTTGAAGTGTTCAACGTACCGTATCTCTAAGTGCTAGGTACTGTTGAAGTGTTCAACGTATCGTATCTCTAAGTGCTAGGTACTGTTGAAGTGTTCAACGTATCGTATCTCTAAGTGCTAGGTACTGTTGAAGTGTTCAACGTATCGTATCTCTAAGTGCTAGGTACTGTTGAAGTGTTCAACGTACCGTATCTCTAAGTGCTAGGTACTGTTGAAGTGTTCAACGTATCGTATCTCTAAGTGCTAGGTACTGTTGAAGTGTTCAACGTATCGTATCTATAAGTGCTAGGTACTGTTGAAGTGTTCAACGTATCGTATCTCTAAGTGCTAGGTACTGTTGAAGTGTTCAACGTATCGTATCTCTAAGTGCTAGGTACTGTTGAAGTGTTCAACGTATCGTATCTCTAAGTGCTAGGTACTGTTGAAGTGTTCAACGTATCGTATCTCTAAGTGCTAGGTACTGTTGAAGTGTTCAACGTATCGTATCTATAAGTGCTAGGTACTGTTGAAGTGTTCAACGTATCGTATCTCTAAGTGCTAGGTACTGTAGAAGTGTTCAACGTATCGTATCTATAAGTGCTAGGTACTGTTGAAGTGTTCAACGTATCGTATCTCTAAGTGCTAGGTACTGTTGAAGTGTTCAACGTATTTTGATTCCAAGAAGTGAGACTCCGACTTAATTAGCATATCAGATTTCGATGTCATTTTAATTACTCACACAACACCAGACGGTTTGCATAAATGTCTTTCGTTCCGGCAGTAAACATTAGGATTGTAGTAGAAGAAAGAACAATACAATTTCAAATTCAAAACGCGAGGGGCGATATAAAACGTGTATAATGTCAAAAGATAACAAAGGATTTGAAGGAGAGACAAGGGTCCGTCGTCCGTCACGGCCGGCGTGGTAGATATCAGCTGATAGTTGGGGCCAAGAGGGAGCCGCAAACTGTCCGCTAAATGGTCTTCAATGGCCGCAAAAACTACGCAAACAAACACGACGATTGCCATCTAGGATATTGATGCTGTCAACGTCGCCGCGGGGCGCCGCATAACTTGTGAAGGGCCACTGGGTCGATCTACTGACAGGAATTGTGGCTTCACCAAACAACCTTCATTAACTGCACTGTTTAGCAAGCGTAATAGACTACGAATAAAAAGACGCTAACAAAATCACCATTAGTTGAAGCAAAACATAAATGCACTTCCGGACTGAGCACGTCTAAAGCTTACTACTACTGTACTTAACCATTACAAATTGTAATTTCAGTAGACAACATATTATGATAATGAATATTTGTTTCCTTTTAAATAATAAACACATAAATAGTAACAAAAAAAAGAGGAAGTCACAACAACCAAGTACTGTATTTTGAATGCATTACCTCCTGTCAATCCATTAGAAAGCTGAAATGTTAATACAATAATTAGTAACACAAAAAATCCAATTACAACTGTATATAAATAGTATTACTAAATAGTCTAAACATCAGCTTGTTGAGTCAATGATAAATATGGGATAAGTGCTAAAACATAATATTTGATCAAGATCCTTCTAGTAACTTTTCTTAACAAAATATAACTAAAAAAAACAGTACATGTTAAGTTAAATGAATTGGAATTTTTAAATAATTAATTACTAGCCACTGTCAAAACAATCCTCAATTTATATAAAAATGTATTGTTAAAAAACAATTTGCAACAATTTCAGTTTAGTAATGGACTCATGATCTAATATCAATCCCTATAATTTTACATAAATGGTAGGGGTTTAATTTTTCTACATAGAATGTCAACTGTCCTTCTATCATCTTACACTTGACAACCATCATTGACGATTTAAAGACTATTATGAATAGCATGAAAAATCAGTTTGACACAGATTATCTCCAGATAGTTTTCTTGCATGAGTGCCCCAAGAATTGTTGATGACAACGCCGCGCTATTTCTTTACAATCACTTGAGCCTTGAACAAACAAACCACAATGATGTGCGGACCCTCCACTCGGAGAATGCCGTTGGAAGGGCCTGCAGGGCGCAGCCGCCTTGTGAGGAAGGAGGGCACGCAAGCACAAGGCGAGGGGCGGTCCTTACTACTGCTTAATGCTTAGAAAACCCAATCAAACCCTAAAAATTGTAGAGTGGAGGAGTGTCGCACAAGAAAACAGGAAGCCGGAACAAAAGCGGTGCCACGTGTGCGATTGAGGGGGCACTTTGCAGATGCTCCCGGAGGTTAGGGCCGGAAACCGGGCGTCGGGTCGCGTTACAGCCCTTGGGCTGGCATTTGCGAGCCGCTTCCTGGTCCTAGAGCTCC
Source organism: Stictocephala bisonia (assembly GCA_035578905.1). Classification (NCBI taxonomy): domain Eukaryota; kingdom Metazoa; phylum Arthropoda; class Insecta; order Hemiptera; family Membracidae; genus Stictocephala; species Stictocephala bisonia. The sequence goes on along the minus strand of JAQJVL010000561.1, from coordinate 317,844 downwards.
AGGAGACAACAACCGCCCACCATTCAAGAGTACTGACTTAACACTCAAAATTACAGATCGATGTCTATTACAACCGTACTTTCATAAAAATGAACAAGGTCAATCATAATGTTGTTAACGACTCCTGATATGTCACTGCCCTACTATAAATACTTGCACAAATTAAATTGTGCAACAAATTTGTCCATAAACACATACACATTATAGCAAAATTCGCATCAAGCACTTGAAATTCATTCCAAATTAGAGGTAGCGTAAATTTTAATTATGAAGGAATTTCAGTAGAAAAAGTGGTCTCCAGCTATTTGGCATACATTATAAATTACTTCTTCCTGAGCACTGTGCCATGTTTTACCCATTACAGCATCAGTGAAAGAAAAATCTGTGAATGTTTGACAATCAATTTTGATAAAAGTCACCGGAAGTCCTAATTTGCAACAAATAATGTGTTAATAATCAGCTTCTGTCATTTTTCTCCTTTGAAATGAAGAACCTTGGAAACAGGTCAAAACATTGCTAAAATGCAAGAGGAATATCATAGAAATAAAACAAATTCTAAACGGGTCGTTGATTATCAAGACTGCAATGACTCACGGATCCATCAACATCATTGCTTTTTATTTTGATCCTGTACCTGTCAATTAGCAAATTTATTTACTTTACCTAAAGGTTGGCGATAACATTAATTTGCTCACCACTACGAAACCAATTAGTTCCTAAAGTTGCGAAATTCTTCTTCGATTATGGGCAATTTTGTAATCTTTTCTGTTGAAATCAGGAGGTCGCTTCTCTGTTTTTATACATGACGATAACAACATTGGTGTAAAGTGAACCAGTTCTGATAGTTGGAGCGAGCAGCACTATCCAGGCGTGTCTGGGCTCCTCCCAGCGGGGTCCAACAATGACCAAGATGGCGGTCATCACCTCGACCATTAACATACCTGGCCGGTAACGGCGTGGTACATCTGTCTGTAACCCTCTCCCCCGTCCACACTCCGATAGATATGTTAATTAGTGACGGTGAGTGAGAATAAAAAACTTATAAAACCAGTTTTTATCATTACTTCCGAGATTAGTAGATGCTCCAAAACAGCTTTTCTTATTGTGGTTGCAATCTGTATAACACTAAATTTGTGTATTCACTGCTCAGGAAACCGTACCCCCAGTCTAGCTGCCCATAAGGCGACTGGTTGAGTCTTCAGTTGGCCGTCTTACAGTAGGCCTATAACTATATAACTATCAAGCCATTTCTTAAAAGTCGATATCCAATAATTGTACATAGTTATACAGTCTTAGTAGGCGGGCTAAAATATGCTTTTTATTTCAATAGTACGAGTGTTGTTTATAATATTATCATTTTAATTATCATTACAATGAGTTTTATAGAACATTGAACGATTATTAAAGGTCTCAATTAGTGAGCCCCAAGTTGATATGAATTTTAAAATCGTCAATAATAAAATACCAAGTTTCAAATATTAATACAAAAAAAACTAAACTAAACCTAATCTACTTCATTTGTTTACCAAAATCAACTGAACAGTTTACTGGACTACAGTTGTTTTTCACCTGTCCGACGAGACACTAAGTGTTAAGGTGTGTGTTTTGTCATTATTACGGACAGAATCCTTGAAATATAATAGAAATCCTTGAAGTTTTTCGTTAAACGAAACGGCTCCTTCAACAAGGATGAGGCTTGAATGTATAACACAAGTGAATTATTCATAATCCAGATATATAACTGATAACTAACGATTTCTTAGTTTTTTATTATCAACAATTCATTACAACCCGTTCGGTGACAAGAATTATTCTCCCCAGAACTTTATTTTTTTTCTATGTTCTCTTTCTCTAATCCTCTGACGAACTAATTACAGTATGATATATGGTGCTCAATTCATACAGCATAATGTATGGCTTATCGCTTCTATCTTTCTTATTTGCCATTGAATTAGTACAGTTTGTTGAATTCTGAAAGACACTTTCTTTTAAGAAAGAAAGCCTAAGAAAAAGCAGGCATTTCCATCCGTAAACTATTTAGCTGATCAATGGTCCATGTCTGCAGGACTTCCTTCCCAGTTTCTTCTCAATTTCTTGTTTTCTTAATCACACCACTCCTTGAGCTCCTTTACAAACCGAACGAATCTCTTTCAGTGCAAACACCCGGACGTAAGTCATGGCGTACTGTGGATGGGGATGTTGTCCCAGTTGTAGAGGCACTAATCACGTTCAAAATGATCACGGCTTAAGTGCAAAATATAAAATCCAAATTGGAGATGGAAGGACAGTGCAAGTTGCACAATAATGACTTTAGTTAGGCCGATTAGTACAATATTTAGGCCTTGCGATAAACTCAAACAAAACGAAACAACTGAACGGAATAAATGGCCTTGCAGAAGCCATCAATAATGCTTCCGTATGAGACTAATTGAAACTGAAATAAAACAACAAATTGAATAGTAAAAAATAGCTTAACACGCGTAAAAATGAATACCAAAGGCGCATTGAGGGCCCGGGAAGAATCAGCTAGAGCTTTATTGGGAACAGAAGAGAACATAGCCATGGAGTGGCCGTAGCATGGCTGATGCCCGTGCAGCCGCCATTGTAGCGTCCGTTCCGCTCACTGCCTTCAGTGCTTTGTATTGTAATCATGCGAAACTCGGTACCATCCACCGGTCCCGTTCTAGCCCTCCTTCGCTTTATCTTCCAAGGTCCACTCAGTTAGATCACTTCGCCTTCGCCATACATGCGCACCTCACCTCTGAGGCTCGATTTAGGGAGCTGCTGACACAAACTAAACTACACATAACGGTTGTATAACCACTTCTGTCGATCGATTAATACAAATCCTGGAACCATCGTTTCAAGATGAACTAATCGCCTAATAATATTAGTACGTCGGATTTTATTTTCCATTCCATAATATAGCTATAATGTCATTCAACGTACAAAAATTCGATATTTAATACAAGTAGCATGTAAGTTTTTAACGTTTGTTACTTAGGCCTAAATGTCAATGAACTAATTTAAATATTATTTGAAGAAAATGTAAAGAAGAAGAGAGAGGAGACACATGTTTCTTCAACGTATCTGTACAACATATTTAGAGGGAGGGAAGACTTAGAGCCTCTTCTTCCGTATAGTATTTGAACCAAATAATGAGGTGGGAGAGAGGAAACACTTGTTGTTTCTATCTATATAGGCCTACTATTGTATACCAACCATATAGAGGGGGAAACTCGGTGCCTCTATCTTTGGTATATTATCAGAACCAACTAATAATATAGAGAGAGGGGAAAGGATCTCGGTGTCTACCTTGGGTACACTTCCCGGACCAACTGAGAAGAGGAAGGATGAGCCCCTTGTTCCTTCTATCCTCTATACACTACTTTATACTATAGAGAGTGAAGAGAAACTCGATACAACTATCTTTGGTATACCACCCGAACCAAATGATGATACTGAGAGGGGGTACTCGTCATCTCTAACTTTGGTATACATACCACCCGAACCAACTGATGATACTGAGAAGGGAAACTCGTCGTCTCTAACTTTGGTATACATACCACCCGAACCAAATGATGATACTGAGAGGGGGTACTCGTCATCTCTAACTTTGGTATACATACCACCCGAACCAACTGATGATACTAAGAAGGGAAACCCGTCGTCTCTAACTTTGGTATACATACCACCCGAACCAACTGATGATACTGAGAGGGGGTACTCGTCATCTCTAACTTTGGTATACATACCACCCGAACCAACTAGAAGGAAGGAATAAAACTTAGCTTCTATCTTCTGTGCACTGTTTTTACAGTATAAAGAGAGGGAGAAAACTCTGTTCCTCTTTACTTCGCAGGATATCAGAACCAACTTGGGAGGACATTTGATGCCTACATTCTTTGAATACCAGTTAGATAAGCGGGGAACTCTGTGACTTTATCCTCCGTATACTATTAGATCCTACTCAGTATGTGGTACATCAGCCACGTTTACTGTACATCTATTAACAATCCAGCGTCTTAAACAATACAGTCTGTATACGGTAGGGTGGCGCACGGACCCGCCAGCTACCTGTGTCGGTCCTTTCCTCCCCCCGGCGCTCCCGGCTGTTTCCTTAATGAGTCACCAACTAGCCCCTCTAATAGAATTATTAACTTTTTTACTTTCTCATAATATATCAATTTTAATAGAACATTTGTAAAGTACTAACAAAACTAAGAAAAGTGATATAAAACACGATGTGCTTTGATTATAGGTAGAGTTTTTTTTTAATATAAGTAGAGTATAATAAGATATTACTACTTCTTTATTAGTCATGACAATAAGGTTGCGATGATTGATGAATAGCGGGTACTGTAACATTTCAATGTATGCTTTAAAACATTTTAATGTCATTAGAACTAGTAATAAAATATAACGAATGGTAAAAAATTAACTGCAATCTTAAAATATTGTATATTGGTTTTAGCGCGATTTTGTTTTATTTCAGTGTCACACGGAAACAACATGGAAGATAAATGGAAAATGCTCAACTTCTGGACACTAAATACTTTGGCTTGAAGAAGATTACTGGGAGTAATATAAAATAATGTTGATTTATTAATCAAATAAACTGTAAAGTATGTAGTGTTGCCTATTTAATGATATTTTGGCTGATTAAATAGTATGCGATAACATAGTTTTAAATTATTCTACCTTTTTTCAAAGAACTCTTAAAATAATATTGTATCAAGATTAGGGAATTATGAGAAATATAAAACATTTAACAAATCATACAGTATTCCGGCTAAAAAATAACTTTCGACCATTTCGTTATTTATAATCAAAGCACATCGTGTTTTATATCACTTTTCTTAGTTTTGTTAGTACTTTACAAATATTCTATTAAAATTGAGATATTATGAGAAAGTAAAAAAAGTTAATAATTCTATTAGAGGGGCTAGTTGGTGACTCATTATGGAAATAGCCGCGAGCGCCGGGGGGAGGAAAGGACAGACACAGGTAGCTGGCGGGTCCGTGCGCCACCCTACCGTATACAGACTTTAGGTTAAAGTTGTCTTTTCACTTTCTTGCTTTAGGAGAGTTGGGGGGAAAAAATATAAAAAATATTTACTTTTTTAGACAACAATATTTATTTTACAAACTTTAGACAACTATGTTACTCTTTACATCAAGTGGCTACGTTACGTTTTAATTGTAATAGCTAAATGTCACCAGATAAACCTATTATTTCTGTATACGGTAATCTCGCAGTGCAGTACAAACTGTTGTTTAAGATGTGGGCCTCTTAAAAAAGTCTTTCAAGTTGACCTTCCTAAATAAGAAAAACAGCTTTCGACCAATTCTATCGTTATGTTTTTGTTGGCTCTCCTAAGTTCTCGAATACGAACGTTAGTTTTGAGAAAGAAACAAAACTAATCCACCTTTATAGTGGATAGGCCAACTTCACAAAACAGAAATTCCACCCAACAAAATTTTTCGCAGATAATCAAAATTTCTTTTTAAATAAGTGTGCGGGCTGGTTATGTGTTTTGTTATGTATGCCTACCCACTTTAAAAGCGATGTAGTTTCGTTATATTCTAGAACTTACGACGAACTAACGGTAGAACTGATTAACAGTGGTTAAGCTGTTTAGGGCAGGTCGACTTACACAGACCTCAAATATCGGCTAGTAACTCAATCACCAGTAGTACTTGCTAGATACAAGAGTGTATCGACGTTTGCACAAATCTCGAGTGTGGCCGACACCTATAGGTACGGCAAGACATTCACTCCACATTCCTCCTTGAGGGGTTAATCACTTCCTCGGACGGCACGAGCCAGAGGGTGGGAGCGGAAGTGCTACCCCCGAGTGGAGCAGCGCCTCACCTCAGCGCACCGGAAGGACATTCCCGGACAGGTTCGGCCGGATGTTAGCTCACGACAACTGGTCGAGTATCCGGCACAGTCAACCTACACTCAGTCAAAGAGTTATCTCAGTTTGGCGTGATTGTACTCACGTTTCGTATGGTCGTACCACTATGAAAAGTGAAAAAAATAAAAATTATGTTTGTCGTAAGTAAAAATTTTAAAAAGTGGCTGTCGTTTAGTTGCACCTGTGGTTGATGGAATTTAGAAGAATCTCAACTATAATACTTAACATTTTAATTGACACTAACATATTAAATAAAGTTTAATGTTTTAACAAATGAATTTAGCAAAAACATGGTTTCTAAAAACCCTAGCGATAATACTAAAGAGACACAGGAAGAGGTGATTTCAAAATAAATATAAAATGTAGTTTCATATATTGACTTTAATACATAATAACAGTAGATTTCAACAATATAAACCAATAATTCTCTACAGTATGAAAATTAATTAAGGCAATTGAATTAAAAATGTGTGTCTAAATTCAGAACAATATTAACATTATATTCATTCTAAAGAAAAAAAGTAATTATTATCTTTTCTTTATAATGTGTAAGATGTGGCGTTATGCATACTACTACATTAATGTATTTGCTAACAAATAAATACATTTGTAGCAAATAAACAATCAGTTACATTATGTCGATTTAAACTGACCACGGCCCGGTGTAACTTGACGCAGTAATTAGGACTAGTTTCAAGTCCTGATATGAGCAAACAGAACAAGCTGATGCAGACAAGGCCCTCGTTGTGAAGGGACAGACCTTGTATTTAGCCATCCCCTGGCTCGTGCATACCGGATACTCCCTGTTGTAGCTTTGAACGATTCCCTCAAGAAATTATTATTATTCACTAAACAGTCCTTCAGTATAATGTTATATGTATTACACCAGTGACTATTCGGTTCGTACAAGGATGCATTAAGGAGTATTAAATTTAACATGAAGTAGAACAATAACCAGTTTAAATTAGTTTTCGTCAGTTTTAAGAAAAAATATTCCTTAATATTTAATCGATCATATTCCATTTACAATCATAGCAAGTACACTTTGACGATTGTTAAAAAGCTATGGTAACTTTTTTCCACAGCGCAATTTACTTTATGTTAATGGCATTGTTTCATTGTGCATGCAAAGATTATGTCGCGTGGTGTAAATATTCCATATTGAGTCCTTGAGTGATGTCTGTACTCTCTCAGTCCGCTGCGTCAGTCATTGGATGGTACAACAGCTGCTATTGGTTTAATTATTAGTCATAGTTAATTGGGTCATAAGATATTCCTTACAATACAACATACTATTTGGTTTGGGCGTTTTTATATTTTATAAAAATAAAATGTCTGGACCGTCTGGGTTCATTTCATCAAAGACACCCACTAAGGAAGGATTTCTGGAAATTCCATTCAAAGGTGTAGAAGCAGCCCCTCAACTTACCCTTTTTCCATTAGAGTAACGTATGTATTAATTTAATACGTTATTTCAAACAGCTGATAGAAAAAACATAAACACGACAAAAGGGCTTGACTAATTGCAGTTGATTGCACTACTTTTCATCCCCCTAAAGAAGACTTGTGGTTTTTTTAGACTATAATACTTTGTTATCTAGGAGAACGGCAGGTAGACTATAATAATTTGTTATCTAGGAGAACGGCAGGTGGACTATAATACCTTGTTATCTAGGAGAACGGCAGGTAGACTATAATACTTTGTTATCTAGGAGAACGGCAGGTGGACTATAATAATTTGTTATCTAGGAGAACGGCAGGTGGACTATAATACCTTGTTATCTAGGAGAACGGCAGGTGGACTATAATACTTTGTTATCTAGGAGAACGGCAGGTGGACTATAATACCTTGTTATCTAGGAGAACGGCAGGTGGACTATAATACCTTGTTATCTAGGAGAACGGCAGGTGGACTATAATACCTTGTTATCTAGGAGAACGGCAGGTGGACTATAATACCTTGTTATCTAGGAGAACGGCAGGTGGACTATAATACCTTGTTATCTAGGAGAACGGCAGGTGGACTATAATACCTTGTTATCTAGGAGAACGGCAGGTGGACTATAATACCTTGTTATCTAGGAGAACGGCAGGTGGAATATAATACCTTGTTATCTAGGAGAACGGCAGGTGGACTATAATAATTTGTTATCTAGGAGAACGGCAGGTGGACTATAATACTTTGTTATCTAGGAGAACGGCATTGATGTAATAAAATATATTGATATGATGGTTTAGAGAAAACCACTGAGGAAAGGGTAAGCAAGCACAGAGAACCCCCTAGCACAGCAAGGGCTGTCGGCTAGTAATTTAATACAAATCAAAGTAGCTCATTATTTAACCTACGCTGATGACAGACATTACAAACAAGCGTGCCAATACCGATATTACGGTCATTCTTGATGAAACACAAACATTTACGAATAAAGGTATATGAAGCTGCGCCTATATCAATGGTATTTGCAATATTTGAATGTCTATCAAAATTAAAATTAATTGTCAACCACATATAAAACTAGAAGGAAACGATTCCTACCAGTTCCCCTTGCAGAAGTGGTATACCGGATGACCGACCGTCAAAAACTTCCGATCAATCGGAAAAACCACGTTTAACTCAAAAAGAAAACAATTTACTTTACAACTTTTATGTTACAATATTTTATTTTAGTGCTTATAGTTTTAGTGCCTTTTCTCATTGTTTTTTTTAGATACAAAAAAAAAAAAAAATAATAATGATTTAAGATTTTACTTCAAGAAAGAGGACTACATTCTACCCACAAACATAAGTATTGTTCAGAAATAACTACCACATTTTCGTAGTATAATAATTTATATTTGATGAAGTTTGTCCCTCTGCCTAAGATATTTATATGTAGTTTTTTATTTATTTTTGTATTTATTAACAAAAATGACTTGTATAAACTAGTTTAAAATTGTTTTCATCCCAATATTTTAATTTGTTAATTTCTTTTGAACGATCTTATTACTAGCTACATGTTTTGTCACGATACGAGTCTTTTATCTGAAAAGTGAAACAAAATGCTATAAAAATGATTAAAATGTGTTTAATTCAATTGCTTGACATTACAGAGAAGCCAATGTCTTATTTAAGACGTAAAATGCCCAAAAAAGTACAAAATGGTTAATTTGGAGTGGAACGAGGAACAGTTCGCACATCATAATGTGTGATATGAGAGGCCCTCGTCAGGCTGGAGCCGTCCTCACTGACCGAAGCTGTCACCCTTATCTCGCTTATCAGCCCGATACGTTATCTCGCTTATCGCTCTGATAGTGGTTGGTTTCTAACACCATCTCACTGCTCCCCGGGTTAGAAAATAGGTCAAAAGAGAGGCAGTTTTAACGAGGTTTTCACAGAACCTGAAATGTTGCCACCGTTCAAGGGGCGTAGTGACAACTTGAACAGAAGGAACGACAACCAATACTTGGGGATAAAGAATTTACTTAAGATATGATAAGATCATACACTCATAAGAAAACTCTAGTTAAACGGAATGAGGAATTATTTCATAAACAATATTTAGCAATATATTAATTAATTATTAACATATAACATGTAATAATTAATCATTATTCATTAGTAAGACGCCGATCTCAAGATATGGGCGGAGATGAGGGGCGAATGAGTGATAAGTGTAGATGAACGAGTGTGTAATCATTGTTACAAACTAAGGTCGACCGTTCCTCAGAAAGAGCTATTTATTAATAGTCCAATAACCAGGACAACTATGGGACTTACAGCTTTACGTGGAATCCGAACTATGTAGTGTTGGTCTGATTTTCAGCTCACTGACAAGCCTGACACTCAGTTCTCTTCCCTACACAGAATTCGGACACTGACTGCCCTTAAAATGGACACCCAAGACTTTTCTCGAGATGACCAGATCATGGCAACCATTGAGCAGACGCCGTGTCGGTATTAAGAGGACTGATCATTGAGCTGTCGCCTACAACCTCCTCAGCACATTGTCCTCAAGTAGCTGGGTTACATCACTACGCCACCAGTGCCGACCGTATTAACCATTAACCGCATATTAGCCAATAAACGGTATTGCTTATTTAAGAAACATTTGTTTTTTACCAAACATCCACAGTAAAACAACGTTTTAAGATTTTTATTATTGTTATTGTTATATTGGCTTTACTAAAGTTCATTATGTTTTATCGCAAACTACATAACGTTATTTTTTAAGTAGACAACTTTGACTTTAAATATTTAATAAAACCATTCTTTAAGCGATAAAGATAAAATATAATAAAACTTTATAATATTGTAAAGCTAAAAGTACAGAATTCCTAATCAACTATCTAAAAGTTGTTTTATTTCGATAAAATGTTTCCTATATACAGGGTGGCAATTAAGTCTTAGGACAACTTTTAAACGACAAGAGATGTCACAAGCAAATTTGGCATACTGGTGATAGGATGCTACTTTTCTGTGTCCATTGTGATCATATGTCATCTTTGGCGGACGGCCCGTTAGGAATAAGAGGAAAATCTTTAATGGCAGCCTATGTTGATTTGTACATCATTTCAAAGGCCTAGTTAAACTAAAAACAATGCCGCAAATCGGACTTAAAAAGGTTGATCCAGTCGGATGTAATTGCTGTTCAAAGTTTAAAAAATGTTTAATACATTGTATATTCGAATAACAGAAAAGTTACAAGTTATAGGGAATACTTACATGGAAAAAATTGAAGTGGAATTTAAATGCCAACAAGTATCAAGATATGGTCCAAAATGAGATAGTTCCTGCTCTACAAGCTAGTCTTGGCGCTCACTTCTTAACATGTTTTTTTCCAACAAGATGCCACACTATGGTGTTCAAGTGAAGCAATATTTAGATACAGTATTCTGTCACCTGTAGATTGGAAGACGTGGAGTGATTTAGTGGCCGGCTCGTTCCCTGACCTAACTCCACTGGATTACTTTTTATGGGGCCTACTACTCAAACTCGGCCTACAGATCTGATTGATCTTAGACACAGGAAGCTCAAGCTATTACACGAGAATACATACAAAAAACAGAAAATATCTTTTATGACTAGTTAGTACTTTGCCAGACGGCAAACAGGTAACATTTTGAACAGCTACTTTTAAAGTAGTTCAGTAAGTATTCCCTTCAACTTTTAATTTCTGTTATTCGTAAGTACAATGTACTAAACATTTTTTAAACTTTGAACAGCAGTTACATCCGACTCGATCAACCTTTTTAAGTCCGGTTTGCGGCATTGTTTTTAATTTTAACTAAGCCTTTAAAATGATGTACAACTCAACATAGGCTCCATTAAAGATTTTCTTCTTACTCCTAACGAACCGTCCCCTAAAGACATCTGATTACCATGTTCACAGAAAAGTAGCATACTATTACCAGTATCGGTATGTCAAATTTAGTTGCGATATCTCTTGTCGTTTGAATGTTATAAAGTCGGTCTAAGACTTAATTGTCAACCTGTATAAACAGGTAAAAATTCGATGTAATGTTAAGTTGTCTGGATTAAAAAAAGTTTATCATTTTAAATTCACTTCACACACTAAAGAATGCAATGTTGCTCTATTGTTAAAAATAAAATGCTAAACTTGAGCAAACTACTCACTTGTGTATTTTATTTAATAAAAAAAGGAACATTAATTGCCGTATTACTCCCCAAGAAAAATGCAGTGTCCGACAAGATGCAGCCTATTCTGCAAAGTAATAAATTACCACTTATCAACGCTAAACCATTAAGTCGGCTTACTACACTAATTTGATGGTAAAACATCTATTCGCTAATTGCAAAATAACGAGCGATCCTCGGCCTGGAATACGTAACTGGAATGAAATGTCAGCAAGGCCAGCAAAAAGACGTTAAATCCAATCATCGTGTATGATGCAATCAATTAGGGGAATCGTAAATTGAGTGGGTCCGATATGGCGGGCACTAATTAGTCCGTGCGATGGTCGGCCAACCAGTTTGGAGTCGACAGGTGTTCACGGGGTGCCTGGGCTCGACAATGACAATATCGTTGAAGTCTGGACGTAACTTATACATTAGATTCATAAAGTTGTCACTTTGAATGATCATCGAAGTCAACTATGATGGCATAGTGCTGTGATTCAGCTACAGTGGAACTCCAATTATCCGAACTCCGATCGCCAGGAAACGTAATTTGTAATTAATAATGTAATTAAATGCCCTTTCTCATTTAAAATATTGCTTTTTCATCCCAATTCAACATACATAAAGTAATAAAATAGACTGTTTACAAAAATCCAATATCCTAATTTATTTGGATGATTGGAGTTTTACTGTACTTAGGGGCTAATGCTGGTGGTATTGTAGGCTATAGGCTCTGATATCAGTCTTCTTAACATCGACATGGCATTCACTTAAAGAATGCCATCGTCATGGCCTCCTACAGAGAATTCTGGAATTTACTTATCAGGGTAGGGCCTACGTTGTTGCGCAGAGAGAGAATCAAGTCTCGGGTTTATCAGTTTGCTGAAATCAGACCAATAGTACCGTGGTTTGGATCGCCAAGATAAGCTGTAGACTTTTTAGTTGTCTCAGTTATTAAGCTATTAATAAATATTATTTTTGTAGGGAATAATCAACAGCAGTAAATAACAATGACTACACTCATCATTTACACTCGTTACGCTTATTTTCCTGACGGTAATTCCTGTATCTGACGATCACCGTCTTCCTAATAAATACATATGTATTATATAACAGACCTACACTCGATTTAGTCTTGTCTGATTTAGGCCTTACACACAACAACAAAATCATATGAAGATATTTAGGTCCAGTAATTGGGTTTAAAATTTATATAATAAGGATTTATAAAGCGACGTTCTGGCTTTACTTTATTTTACACTTTGTAAGTTAAAAATAATCAGCACGACTTTATGATTCAACTTACCAACGACTGTTGTGTTAGGCAAGTTCCTTTATCAAACCTAGACGTGATTAATAAATAACGGAGTAGCCAACAATTGAAGTGTTAATATAACTAAAACGCAACTCTTTCCACGGTATTTAGCCTAACTTAAGTATAATTGATAAACCTTCTTCAAGATAACTTTTTTTTTAAATCTACATCTAAAAGGTATTTTGAAAAATGTACTTCTAAAGAAAATTATTAATTTGAATGAATTATGGCCAATGTTTATATGTATAATGTATCCATACAAACTAGATACATTTAACTCCATATTTCTAAAAATAAGCAGATACAACAATGAATTACAGAAAATCAGATAAACTTGTTAAATAAGATTTAGTACCTGTGATATAGTCTTTCTTCACAATATATTTTGTAAGCTCTGGTATATTAGCCTATCTATTCTTAAAATTATATGCTAATATACCAGGTATTATATGCAAGGGTTGATATGTGTTTTTACAGGTTACTATATTATTTTATCTGTATTGATATTTCGACGATAACGATGATCTGATTGCTCCTTGGCGATTCAAAACTATGGCAATGCTTTTTTGTAACACACAAACTTATATTTGGCCTGGACTTACATTTTACTAGCTGGGAAACAAAGTACTGTATTTACATTAGGCCCTAACTAATGAAACAATAGTGCAAATCAGTTTGTAAGAATATCAGTATTACTCAATTGTTTTTCTGAAGGGTCACTTTTTAAAATATCTTGATAAATTGCAAACCGTACGTTTACGTTTATGCGCTATTATACACGAAACAGTGGATTCCACGACATCAGCAAATGTACGTGGAAAGTTAACTTCCTCGAGGATATAATTAGTAGGGAAATAGTTACTGTACGTATCCTCTCGAAAATTATTAGTAACCAACTGAGCTTGTCTTTAAAATAAACGGCCATACATTTACAGCCTAAGAATAAGTACGTACCTTTCCAAATCATCTCGGCCAGCACACTCTAGACGGCGGAGGCATTTGAAAACCCAAATTACGCGGCACGAAGTACGGCGCGGGAAGTACGCGACTACACAGATGGGAGAAAACAACACCTAACACAAATTACGGTAAGGTGTCTGTGGGGGGAGGGGAGGGGAGGGGGCCAAGTACCGCGAGGGCCGCCTACTTTCTAGTGGTTAGTTCTGCTAGACTGACCTCCAGGTCCGCCATCTTGGCATCGCCACTAGCTTCGTTTCTTCACTCCTCGTTTCCGTCTTCGATTCGATCAGTGACTTGTTGATTTTTTAATTACAGTGGCAAAAAACTAGTGAAATCGATGGGCGTTTCGAGTTGATTTGCCAGCATCCGCCCTCGTCAACGACGTCGCTAATCCGCAACCAATCGCCGTATTGTGCGAGGGGTGCGCGCGTAAACCGTCAGCCACTATCCGAATATGTTGTCAAAAGTTTCGGCAAATTGATTCGTGAATCGTAGCTACGACTACGACAAATGAAAACAACAACGAGTAAATTAATCATAGTGCGTCAATAATAAAAAATAAATAAATCAATAACAAAAATAAATAAGACCGTGAATAAAGAAACAATCAAGAAAACTAAGAAATAAGAAACGTGTTCATGATGGGGAAAATAATTTAAAATGTGAAAAATGAGGATACAAATTCCATCATAACTTGCTACCAATTTATAAAGTTAAAATTCATTTAAAAGGTTAACTGTGTGAATATCTTAAATTCAATGACTGAGATAGATAGATGACTACTTTTCGCTGCAGGCCAGTGGCCACCTCGGCACAGATGACGCAAGCAGCGAGCGATAGCAATCTGCTCATCTGCCCAGAGTTGCACAATTCCCACACAACACCTCACTTTCCCTCTCGTAACCGGCTGCTACAACAATTGTTCATTAATTCTGTTCCACTGAGTTCGCGTTCATAAACAGAGCGCTGCGCCGCCAAACACTGCGCACGCGTCTTACATCCCGCCGGGCTGCGCAATGTGCGGCCATATCGCACGCGGTGATGTAACTGGGCTCGCTGGCTCGGCACTAGTTGTTTGTTGATCGCCAAGAGGGAGAACTAACTAGCCAGACCCCTCTTCGTTGCATTATTGTATGAATGGTTGACATGAAATATATTCAATGTACACTATTCATACAATTTCGATTATCTATCCAGTTTCGTCACGTATAATTTCTTCGTAAGTCCATAACAATTGACATTCTTCTTTTACAAATCTAATCACCATGAAAAAAACAAACATATAGTGACGTACATACGTAAAGATCTCAGCATCCTTTCCACATAACAGTTTAGATAAACTAGTAAATATCTAACGGCTTTACTGATGATAGACCAATATTTTTAAAATCTTTATAAAAAAAACATAACTAAGAGTTAAAACAATCATTCAAGGTAAAAGTTTAATTTTTTACATTCAATAATTTGTGAATTCTTCTCCCATTACAAAGTATTTTGTAATTTAACAGAAAGCAAAACTTGATGCACAGGCTAGATGGATGGAAGGCTGTTGAAACTGTTCCACTGGTATTGATATGATTGTATTGACCAGCACGAGTGTGCCTAGACCACCCTTCTCCCACCTCCAATACAAAGAGTGTACTCACCGTCATGAAGGTAGTTGGCGGCGTGGGCAGGGGTAGCGGGCGCCACGGCTGGAGTGGCAGGCGAGGGCTTGTGCTGCTGACTGTGGTGGTAGTCGTTCAGCAGTTCCCCCAGGTCAGGTACGCAGGCTGAGTCGTACAGAGCAGTGGCCTGGCCTGGCTCCTTCTCCACTTCTACAGAGCAAGGAAGAATATCTGTTAGGTGCTTAACATATAAGATGAGGAATATCTCACAACAGCTTAAGATCGACAGTCTGTAAGAGGGCAAGTACGGCAATTAACAAGTTAGAAAGTAGTGTGCGGTGTAGGCTATATATAATGCGACTTAAAGAGAATCAAGATCGGAAATGTGTTGTTTATAAAAAATGCGTAAAAGTCATAAATGAAATTTTGTTATATTTGTGTTATAGTATAAGGATGGTTCACTCGATAGAGATTACAGTCCGGATATTATGCCCCCTGGTAAATTCCAAAAAAAGACATCCATAAAAAAAGAGTAATGTTTACATAGAGAAGAGAAGGACCTTGGATATATCGCATGCCGGACGGTGGATGTATTGTGGCGGGCGGTTGTATAGGGAGGATATCCTGGGCAGAGACTCGCTGTGCCAGTCGCGGTCTGGAGGGATGCTGAGCTGCGCGGTGACCGACCTACTGCTGAACCTGTAAGTGTCTTCACATATACTCCTGCACTGCCACTACATTGGAACATTCATCCTTCAACTTGAATGGTCTTTAACACACCCTACTCACTGTACATGTTGAGTTAAGGTAGCGAGGAAACGTGTACATACAAAATACGATAAAAATACAAAGTAACATAACTTCAAGTAAAGTTTCGTCTGATTAAGATTCCAATACATTTAATTTACAGCTTAATAAGCTGTATTTCACAGTAAGAAGGCGATTCACTAGTCCCCACGAAAATCTGTTTTTCATGTACACAAAAACTAGAGTCGATCTAAAAGTGAAGTAATAATGACATTGTCATAACTAAAATCAAGTTAACATTGGTAAATAATAGATTATTTAAGTTAATTGAATTAAATGTTATGTCCTAATAATCCCTATTTAACGAAACTGTAAAAGGAAACAGGCAAAATTAAGTACAGTAGTACATGTTCCTACTAATCAGAGGTTATAAGGAGTCCTTGACCCGACTGAATGGTCTGATTCCACCTGACCTCAGCGATCCTTGAGAACTCCATGACAAGCCAGTCTCGTGTCGCACCTAGCCATCGATGCCATTCTACAAGTAACTCGGCGTTCATTGTCTATTTTTATTAATACAAATTTTTATTGAAACGCTAGTTGACATTACTCCAACACGGTATACTCGTCATAAGTAGGAAATGTGACGATGAACGTTCGACACATCATGTCGTAGACGGACAAAGGAGTGCTAATGACCGCGCCAGGAGACACTGCCGGCCATAAACAGAAGGACAAAGGCGTGTAGCGCCGTGTTCCATTATGATCCCCGCTTGTACATTTCCCAGGCACTCGACATATCTACAGCACTAAACTGCATAATTAGGACAACTTGGACAAAGCCTTTGTTGTGGAGACCAATAATATTTGGCTATAAATCCTATACTTCTACGCACACATACTGAATAGGCTATAGAGAACTTAAAAATCCACCTCTTCCGTTGTATTTCAGAAAGAAATAAAATTTATGTTGACACAACTAATATAAAGAAGACATTAGCCAACTAATAACATGCACACAGCTATGTACTTTAAATCACGAATGCTGCGGTCTGATTTTGAGCAACAAATTCTTTGTGTTTAGCTTTCCTTCATAACTATTGGTAACTGCTGCGAAGCTGTACATTCATGTATTTGCCCTTGTGATTGGAATTATTAAACATGGGCACTACTTAAGACTTAAAAATAATAAGAGATGTAGAAAATGACATGAGCGTGGTTTGTAAAATATTCACTGAGTCACAGGTTTACAGTGCCAACCTAGTGTGTAACAGTGATAACAGTGCCACAGTGACGGCGAGTACTGTTCGACAGTGTGACAGTTTTAGAGTGAAAGTGCTAGTAATTACACATATTAATTTAACCGAATGTTGTATTGATGTGAATGCTGCGATACCTTGAAACACGTTCTTGTAAGTACAATAGATAAGAGGAACATTGTTTGCATATAGTCAAGCTAGTCTATTGCCTAAGATCCATGCGTTTGGAGATGTTTATAATATAATATTACATTTATAAACTGTGATATAAAAACAATTGTTTTTAAAATTCATATATCACATGATTTAGAATTTGGAAAAAATGCTGTAATATCGCTTTATACTCTCTACCATAACTCATGGCTCCGAAAGATTACAACGTTTTATTTTATTTATTTTATTATTTTGCGGTTATTTTAAAAATCAAATTAAGTTTGCACAAATTTTATTCAGTCAATTTTTACCACCAGAAAAGAAACCACTAAGCATTAGTCACCACAATCATATCATCTAAAGTTTTTGAAAATTCCCAAAAATTCTCAAGTCCAATCACTGCTTACTATAATTAACTTAATTTATCTCACAACGATCAAACTCTTTTTATGGTACTGAAACAAATTAATGTAACATTAAAAATGTCTGATCATATCTTTTGTTGGATTGTAAACACAGTGTTTTTATTCATGTGAGACACTTAACTCTCGGCGAGGTTGACGATATTGACTCTTGATTCATTCATTAGCAAGTGTCCCACCAAGGGAGGGAGGGAGGGACGCGGTCCACGGACCAGTACATCACCATTACCAATGTAAATAGCAAGCAGGAACAATGGCCCAGCCTCGCAGATCACATCGATGAGCAACAATGGGCATCCGGTAGGACCGGAAGGGGCCGAGGCCTGCCGCCCTCGCCGACCGGAAGTGCCCGAGCACTACAGGTGACATCAACGTATGTAATAAGTCCAACAAAAAGTTGGTTTGGTGTTAAATATACGGATCTGTTGCAGATATAACTTGGTAATATAGGGTTATAAACAAGGGAAAACCAACCGGAGAGACTGGATGTAAATAAAGTATGCAATAATGTTAGCGCTTTGTAAAAATAAGCTTTCAACCATGACTGAAATGATAATCACCTGCCCGAGATTGCGTTATTTGCATGATAATTGATAGTAAATTACACGAAAGGAATGATGATTATATCATGCATATTTAGACTGCATTTTCAAGGTTATCGCAAACAATAATTATTAAAAAATCAAACTGAAAAACACTTCACGATATTATAAATTAATTAAAATACATAATATAGTAGTGCGTTCCAAGAAAATATCAACTTCTGTAAATAAGAAAATATTTATTTAAATAAAACAAATACCCAAGACAATAAAAAAATACAACCAATCCTAGATTTGTGGTCTAATGGCCCTTAGAATTAAGTGAACAGAAATTTAAATTATATAATTTATCGTTTTCAGTCACAGATTATACAGTCAAAATCACAGATGGAAGAGCAATATTCAATCACACAGTAGACCTTGGAAGGCCCGTGTCAAGGGGCAATGTATGCATTTCCCGCAACACTTGCGTGTACCTCGATTGCCGCAGCCCCTTTCTTCCTTACACTACACTAGAAACTGCTGCCGTAAAGTATTTATTTACCTGCTTTAAAATAGCAATAATATACACGCATCTAAGAGGTAATAAATATATCACTATGTAACAAATAATCAATATATAATAAACTATATAAAATATTAAAGTAAAAAGAACATTTCATTTACAGTGTTTCACATAATATAAACCTAAGTTATAAAAAACTATTGTCATTCATAATCACAAAAACTAAATACAACACAAAATCTCATCCAGTAATAAATAGAGAAAAGTCGTTTGAAGCTTTCTAAAAAGAAGCTAATAATAGTAAAAACCTAAACCGTAAATAGTTTTATTTCTGTCAATTATTATAAGAAATAAAAGAGAAAATATAAAAGAAAGTACTGTAAAATATTACTTCGCCTCATTAAAACCTGTAATCTGCGATAAATATTTTTTTACATCAGCAATAAATGGTTTTATACATCTAAGACTAGAGCCATGACAGAACTAATTATTAAACTCACGAGAGTGAAACGAGCTGAAGGTTGCAAAAACATCTAAATATTACGTAACACATATAATATATTCTTATTGTATATTCTTGTATTAAAACAATTGCTCATACTAAATTAATATAAGATTCTCACATCAGAGTAAAATACACTAATTTCTAAGTTTTTACTGGGGGTTTTAAAATTCTCTACCCCTACTAAAGAGAAACACAGGCAGTACCGTGCTTCACAATAATTTTCCTACTTCAAAAAAACTCACAACTATTCCAAATATTAACCATTAATATAAGAATTGACATTGGTGTTTGTTTGGTAAAAACAGTAGGCACACCACAAGTCTCGTATACTACAAGCTCTCTTTACTAATATTGCAGACTAATTTTACAAATATTTTAAGATAGACTTGTTTGAAAAGAGAAGCATTAAAAAAATGGACTTTTTAGCTGTTGTCAAAACTTTAGATAGGAATCACAGCACGGAGTTAAGGACTTAAATGTGACGTCAAGGTATCTATTCACTTTTCAATTTATATTGTGCTGTCAAAAATTACATGAGACTTCATAAATAGTGATATATTTAATTTCATGTTCTAAAAATATATTTTAGTAGGTATATCTAATCGTTCGATAAAATAGGAAGACAATCAAGTTCAGAATGAATTCGAATAAACTAAAGATATATTTAAGGATATTTTGATTAGAAAAGCTAAGTAATTTTGCTAATTGAAATGAAATTTAATTAGTTATAGAATTTAGATTAGGATACAGCATTAAACAATATCATATCAGACACTTATTTTCTATGTTCTAACACTCTGCGTTTTTCTTTATATTAAAAAAGGCAATTGTTAAATATATAAAAGACTCAAAGGGTCGGCATAAAATCTTAGAAAAACCATCAACCCATACATTTGAGAATGGGTTGTCTAATATCAACATGGCGACAGCAATGATCATTTCACTTAGCTCAAGCTTAGCTATATTTAACCACAGAGAAGAAGGGAGCAGAGGTCACATTCAACAGTATGCCTGCACCTTGTCAGTACCTTCCTTATTCCCCCAAAATACACAAGAATGAATGTGGTAATTATTACTACAAATTTACAAAGATTTTATCTGTTTATAGCTTCCTCTGAGGCGCTCGCTGTGGCCATATGTAAGGAACCTCTGTTTCTTTTTCTCTGTAATTCAACCCACAGTAAAATCCTTTAGCATCACAAATGTCTGACCTTTCTGTAACAGTTCCAGGTGTTCCCAAAGGATGTCTCCGGTGAAGGCGGGCGCTTTGGCCAGGAAGGCGTCCTTGCCCATGGCCAGAATGTCCTTGCCTCTCATGTAGAACTGCTGAAGGTGGACGCCCTCCAGCGAGAACTCCCGGATGGCCCAGCCCAGCCAGTGGGCCACGTGGCTCTCTGTCCACAGTCGGGGATCTGCAAAAACAACAACAACCGAGTGTCACACAGGCGATACATGACTAATGGATATTTTACACATCCACCTCAGGTTTCAGCGTAAAGTGGAAACAGGATAAACTTAGCGCGCACACACACACACACACAGTCACATTAAAACATGTATCAGCAACTGTTTTATCAAAAAAACAATATTAACATAAAAAGAAACGATTACTAGAGATGAGCACAAATTTTAAAAAAAACTCCCAAAAGAAAAATTAATTTGATACTTCAGGTGATAACTTAGAAGTGTATTCCTAAAAAAAACTTCGCTTACTATTGAATTGGACGATCAAGTCATGAATGTGATTTATATAATTCTTCGAGGAATTCGTAAGTCTGAATTATATAAGTATTGATTAGTATTTATATCTATTGACTCGTATACATACACGTAACCAGAGTAGACGTCCAGTGTCTGTATTTACGACCTAATTTGAATATAACTTGTTAACTAAAGTGACTGGTCAAGTGTGAATACGTAATTAGATTCGTTCAGCAGATGCCATTAAAAGAATGTTAATGGAAATTATTAATGAATGCAACAGCTTTCTATAATGGAATCAATGTAGAGGCGCTTATCGGCGACGGTAAATCGATCGTTGTGCGGTCAGTGCCACTTCAGTTTCCTCCCAAACCCGCCGTACGGAGGAAACACTTATAGTTTCCCGCACATACTATAAACGTCATTAATGGAACGTACGCGAGGGATATCCGCCAGCTTCCAAGACGTGCGCACTGCCATCTTCAGACCGGTAACGAACAGGGAAAATGGACTGTTTCCGGGGATGTAGCGGACCACAGGCGCCAATAAACGGAAGGAAACTATCGCCATGTCCAGGAGGCATGCATCAATGAGCGCCTGGGTGCAGTACCGTGCTTTCTTTGACGTCAAGAGTCTGTAGAGATAATCGCCGTATGGCATTTATAAACAATAAGAGCAATGTTAAATGTACTACTGAACTGTTAATTAAAAAACAGAATTGTCGGACAATTTTAATTATTACAATTGAAAAAGCACAAAAGCACTGAGAAGAACGAAACAGAGGTCACATCAATTAGTGCGCTAAATGTGTGTCGAGTTATATATCGAGCAGTTATTTCTCCAGTTTGCCGGGGTGATGGCAGGACCAGCACCTTGTCAGTCCCCCCCTGTATACCCCCAAATCCTCAAGGATAAACGTAGTAATTATTATTACAGATTTATAAAGATGTTCATAACTTGTAATCTATTTATGACTGCCACTGAGGCATTCGCCACGGCCATAAGAAAGCTACATCTCTTTCTTTCTTCTATGCGGTAAAAGTTACTAGTGTATTAACTTTTAAAGTTTCAAAAAAAATATTGATTTGTGATCAATTAAAAAATTAGCGAGTTTTGGTTTACTAGTTCATGTTTCTTAAGAAAATATAAACGAACAATGAATATTTTTAAAATTGGATCCACTAGTAAATGAACGCTCTTACAAATGATGCAACAATTATAATTTTCAAAGATCGTTATGTCACATCTGTACCGCATTTAACATTACTCTTATGGGATGCAAATCAAAATGGCGACTACCTTGGCAGACTCTTCACGACTACGGAGGAGCTTACAATCCATCCACTATCAAGCATAGTTTAAAATAATAATATAGTTTTACTTTTTAATTTATTACAGAAATATTCCGGGTTACATCATACACGGTCTGATAAAAAAGAATTCCAATTAAAAAACAATGAGAAAATATCTTTCATAATACATTGCAATTAATTATTTCTGCGGGTGGAAAAGTGAATCTTGAGCAGACAAAATAAGTAATTATTAATACTTGGTAAGACAATAGCGGCTATTATCCAGTTCCCAGAGTCAAAACACACTTTAGACTTGATAAATTGGCTGAGATGATCTCACCATTGTTCGACAGGAATGTGAACTATGCGTATCACTGGACGAACGCTTTGTATTACGACAGTACAAGGGCTACGGAAAATTTCACAAAGACGGAGTGGAAACGAACAATTAGGTTCGACTATAAAATAAAATAAAAAATTATTTACAAACAGTAATTCACTATTTAACTAAAATTGTAAAACCTCATCATCTATTTCCACAACGAATAATAAAAATCGTCAATCATAAAAAGATAAAAGAGCATTTCACCTCTTTTTATTCAGAGGCATAAATTTTCAAACAATGAAACAAACAAAAAGATGAAATTTTATCGTTGAAGGCCTACTTTAGATTTGGATAAATTTCAAACTAAATCGAAAGTGTAAAGTATTGGAAAATAGAGCATAACCTTGACATTGGAATCTATTGGATGTTCGGAGGGGAGCTAATGTTTTTTACACTGAAGGTGTTAGTACAGTAAAAGTGTATACAAGTTTCGTGTCTAGGAGGTTTCTAAAATAAAATGCCAAGTAAACACAACTCACCAGGTTTCTTCACAATGGTTTCTACACAGTAATTCTACAATCTAAAATTAGTAAAAACCCCTGAGTATAGAACTCTAATGCTGGTGAGCTCACGGAAAACTTTTCTAGTCTTCTCTCCAAAATTCAGATTCTCCCATAAACATTTTGACATGGTTTACAAACCGTACGTAACAAGATTCACACTTAGCAGGTTTTGTTTCCCACACCCACCTAAACCTAAGCAGTCACAAGTTTTATTTCAAAAACCCAAGTCTTCTCATCGTAGAAATCGGTCTAACAGAGAATAATGACACAAACTCTTAGTCTTACATTTTTTTTCAGGAGAGGAATGGACCTATGCATTTATAATTCTAGACTATGCGAAATAGAACTTCCAATGATTTGCGATTAGTTTTTGAACTATTCTGTATCTATTTAATTACAAGTTTGTACCTACTGAATTTTCCGGCGAGACAGCTCAACAGCGGAGGTATCGGACTGCGGAATGAAAGGTTTAGAAAGGATAGAATCAACTGCACTATTTCTAGGATTGTTAATGCCGTTTAATTTTATATGAATATACACTATTAGATTTACTAAAACCACAGTTGAGACCATGAGCTGTTCTAAAAACTAAGTTTAGGCGAGAATCGCTACATAAAACAACGTACCGGAAAGACAATTGCAATTACGAAGTTCAGTACACTGAGACACGACGAGTCAAGTACAGCAGCAATATTATTTATTATACCTGCGATCTCCCGTCTATTCCGAGTTTGCAGGATATAAGAATGAAGTCTCTCCTACTAATCAACTTCTATTCACTCTCGGAGAAAGTTTACCTCAAGTCCCCCACCTGGCGGTGAGTGACAACCGTGGTATCGACTCATTGTCGGTGCTCAGCCGGGCTCGTGGCGGCTGTCAGAGGCTGTCATAAATGACGGTGGGTGCCTCCACCGCGCACCATTGCCTCGCCAGTCACTGAACCCAGTTGATGCGGTCCCATTATTACGACAACTGTCAAAAACAGTACGACGAACAAAGGATGTTGATCGTCCACAAGGTTTGAAACCTATTTCGGAGAAATGACAACTGATGTAATAAAAAATAGGCGATAAAAAACAAACAATGTTCCCTCGTCTTAAACAATGGGCTTTAACGGCATCAGCGCTGTTGCACTTTTGATTGAATTTGGTAATCTGTTGACAAAACGAGCGAGCTACAGCTTGTGAGGGTAAATGCAAAACTACTTCCCAGTGTCTTCCAGTTCTGTAGCTATTCCTGCCTCTAGTTGCATAAGGGTGTGGTGTACCGCTCTGCCTACTTTGATTCCATTTTGACTTGCAAAAATAAATGCTTCCAAAATGTAAAGAAAAGTAGTGTCAACAAATTCAGGATATTGAATCGGCGTTAGCACAACTCTCTGCACTGGAGTTTGGCAACAGTTCGGAGGATTAATATCTGGAAAACTTGTGTTTGAGCAACCACCCTAAAGTGCAGGATATGTAGGTTCGTTAAATCGTATAATGCATTCATCAGTATCTGTATCCACCACAATCGTGACAAGATACATGGGAGCTGTAATAAACTTGAGCCCTCAACTGTGCCCGGTGTTGCGCTTACTTTGTACATTCAAAAATGGCGGCCATTTGAAATATTTTTAGATGAATTAAAAAATATGTTTCAGAAGTAAACGTTATAATAGCATTTTCCTTAAACTGTACACAACATAATACGTCCTTTTTTTTTAAAAATATTGTTCATTGTTGTGTTGAATAACTTTATAATAATCGAAGAGAGATTAAAGGAATAAAAATGTATTTGCTTCCTCGCTCGGATTGTACACAACATACACGTGGGCAGTTTTTCAATATTTCAGAGAACACTTTGTAAAATTGTCCCAAGTCGCCTGTCATCAAACTGTCTTCTTCCGTTTAATTAGTTCCTCCCGTGTACATGACTACTGATCAAACTGTCTTCTTCCGTTTAATTAGTTCCTCCCGTGTACATGACTACTGATCAAACTGTGTTTCCTTAGTATCGGCCATGCTGTTTTTCTCAGCTTGCCGATGGACTCCTCCACTCGCCATACGTGTGTCGAGTAGTTATTTCTACAGTTTACATGCGGGTGGCGGGGCCAGCACCGTGTTAGTTCCTTCCCTTCTAAACCCCAAATCCTCAAGGATAAATTAGTTGAAATATACTAATAACTGCTACTTAGCCGTTCGCTGCGGCCATACGAAAGATTCCTTTTCTTTTTCTATGTGGCTGACATGTTACAATAAAGATGTCTTCCTTATTTATATCCTGAATGTCAATTCATTCCGATAAAAAACGTTGATATATGGAATCTTACTTTCTTTTTTTTATCGTATGTTAAACTTTACACTAACTGAATGTTAAGGCAAAGCACGCTGTAATCAGGACAACTGAAGGACGACGCAGATATTACAGGCAACAGCAAGTGTATTGATAAACAAAATCAACTATTTCTGGCCCCAACCCTGTAAATCGGACTGGTCCAGTCAATCACTGTTACACAATAGGGAGGTGGTGCCACAGCCGTGACGACCGACCATTGTCTGGACCTGATTGGCTTCACGGCCTACCGACAACCAAACACAAATATGTACGACGAGAGGTCACGCCGCCATTAATTACTTTACTTGCACGTTAGGACTCAGTGATAGACCACTCATCATGTACCTTCTACCAACACTCCTCCTTTAACATTGAGGTTCAGAGGTATACAGCCCTAACTTCGCCTCAATAAAAACGTTTTTTTCCCATTTCCATTTAATTTAATTTTCACATTCTCTACATTGGTAAGAATGTTGGCTGGGGCGTATAACTGAACCTTTCTACAGACAAAATGCTACTAACATAACCAAACATAACCAAGGATTTTCGTGTTGTTTTTGGCTTTATCACAGAATATAATAGTTAATTATAAATTGTGAAAACAGCTTTAAGATTACATGAAATATTGGCAAGAAATATGAAATGAAACTAATTTGTAATGACAAATATATTTTTACTTGAATAAAAGGAAAGGCGAACCATGTCTTCTGGTTTTGTCACTCTGGATTCAAACACTTCAAATGAGCGATAATTTTTTTAATTTAAAAATATTAACTAAATTTAAACATTTGTCCAACAATTTTCCTACCTTAACATTTCTTCCTACTTAACGCCCCTTAAAATATATAACTCCTTAAAGCTTCTTAAAAACACCCCCTGCTGCTATCGTATTGAATTATTATCTATAAAAATGAAGTGAAGAGGTCGTAGCTCGAACTGGCGAAGAACTCAATGAGACAAGCTATTCTATATAGATTAAATGAGATTTCAGTCTATATGTGAGTTACTTAGAAAAGTGCACAATCACGCCTGTGAATCCAAAGACATCCACTCGCTTCAGCCTGCCGGTGTTTCTGAGTGTTGGTAACGCTAACAGAAATGTTTTCTGTTAAACGTGTCCTTTATTTATTTTCCGGCATATGAGTAGGCTAACCAATTATAAATATTTACAATAATAATAAAAAAACAGTAAAGCAATAATAGAAAATAAATATCAGCAAACAGTAATTACAAAACAACACTTTATTTATTACATAGATCCAAGAAAAGAAGAAAAGGAAATAAATGTTTATATTTTTTCAATTAATTTCTAGAAGTACTTCAACAGCAGAGCTATCCCTGCAGTCTCCAAAGTTAACATCTTACTCTTGTGTTTTGTTGGTAAATTCTCATTGTACTTTGCCTTAAAATCAGCTCTTACTGATAGTGCAACTAATTGATAGTTTTAATTCAGACAAATTAAATATTCCTCTTCATATCGATGTACGGGTGTTCAGTTACAAGCTTAGAACAACGATTTATTACAGTACAATCGAAATTAATTAGAAAATCAACTATAATAGTTTAATTATAAAGTTAACTATTTTTAAAATGACGTTGTTACTCTGCCCAATCTGTACATTGTATTCATTGATCACGGACATCTTACCTTCGTTATCGGTTACGTAATACCAAGTGCTGCCGTCAATAAGCAATGTGAGCAATGTGCCTTCAGTATCGTTGATGGGTATAAAGTAGCTGTATTCAAAAAATTGTAAATCAAAACTCCAATAAATCTAAAAACACACACAAATGTGCGTTTAGACAAATAAATGTACAGTTTACAGGCTGTGACTGGAGGAAACCTGAACCATAAAATTGAAACCAAACAAAAACCCCGACACGCAGTAAAGGCCAACCGACAATAGAAATCACGGACTGTCTTTATCAGTGTGAACATTATCGGTGGGAGGGGGGTGGATAGAGGTGTGGGCAGTGTTGGCTCGACACAAACACCAAACACAAACACGGTCCTCGACACAAAGCGAGCCGCCACTCTCATTCATAAGCCGCCGATGGCCTGCTTTATCCACAGTCACTGCAAAAGTGATCATATGATTAAATAAATATATTTGCAACACGTATCATAAAATTCATAAACTTTACCACGCTTCAAACACGCTTTGAGTGTGGCCTATCTGCCTGTGGTACGTACGTTTAGTTTTAACAGAGACATTGATTATTTTACCAGTTTTAAATCGTGTACCAAGCAGAGAACGTTTCCATGAACAGAAAATAGTATTTATGAATTAGTCAATAGTCCATATTATTGGTGCCAGAAAGAAGAATGCAACTATTTTTGTTTGTACTATAAAAAAGGACAGTAATTTGTATGTGTTTTCTAAGTTTATATAAATAGCCAAAACTGTTCTTCTACACAGGAGAGTTAAAACCTTTAGCTGTGCGAACTGTTAACGTAAATATCTTCTCACAAGAACCATTGCCGACTAAAAAGAAAATTAAAACTTAACGGAGAGTGGAAAGCCATAAATGTTCAAACAAGCATCTGACCATAATATAATGGCCAATGGTCACTAACAAACCACCTCCTAAGTCTGGGCAGAATATATACTCAAAAACCCTACGTACCCTAATGTAACTCCGTTTGGTTTGTACCACACCTGAACTGTATACTGAATGACGTAAACTTACTTAATGATGTTCTACGCTACGCTATTCATGATATCTCTAACATTACGACTCTATTCGACTGACATAGCCTCTTAGAAATCTAAATTACAGTTTAGAAGCAGTAAGATAAATATATGATATCGTAAGATAAGTACATTATAAATCATGATACAGACGATATGTTGTTACCAAAACCAAAATTACCAAAGTTAATTAATTGTACTCATTAATACTCATTAATTAACTTTGTATAATCACATAAATACAGAAATCTGAGAAGAAAACCTCCAGAATTGTATGCTTTCATCGCTTTGGAATTAGTTTGCGTTTATGAAGCGTAGTTATTATTCCCTTTTTAAGACTGCATCATGTCTGATAGTCAATGATTCAACCTTTTATTGTAAAGGGAACAATAATTACAGTAGCAAAAATTACCTTTCTTAAACGCACACATATTTTACATAGATGAAAACATACAATTGTGGAGGTTTTGTTCTCTGGTCCGTATCCATCTGATTATCAACGAGTACAATTAATGAACCTTTGTAATTTGGTTTTTTATCGAATTAACAACAAACAGTGTCGTTGTGTGTCAGCTGTGATTAGGTAGTCACCAGGAGCGGTCGTTAGAGTGCGTGACGAACCACTTCTGGCACAATACGCGCCAATCAGGAGTAACTGGACTCGCAATCTACGGTCCTGCTATCAGCTATCTGGCAAGGACAAAGACACTGCGGCCAGGGGAAACAAACTGTGCGAGGAGCCATCCACACGCCATAGGCCTTGAACTCCTCCATTACATGAGGTCTACAACCAAATTTCTTGAAATGACGAAGATCAATATCCATTATCTTTCTTAGAGGAGGGGGGGATGGGGCAGATCCCCTAAATATAGGAACGCTGTTCAGTTTACGAAAATTATCAAATTAACGCCAATTTGTAAATGATGGTACCGAAATTACCCCTGATAATGAAATTCTATAAATATTAGGGGGTCAGAGTGAGTTTGAATTGAAAAAAGGTTCATAAGATTTTGGCTTTGGTAAAATAATTAAATAAAATGAAGAAACGTATATGATTGAATTAGGCCTACATTTCCTGCTGTATATGCTTGATGGAATTGGTTTGGTTGTAAATAGAAAGTCATTTTTTAATAAATTCCAGAAATTTTAATATTTATCAAGAGCGCTTTCACCGATTAAGGCATCTTTAGTTGAACATTACAACTGAAGATGCCTTAACCGGCGAAAGCACTCCTGATAAATATTAAAATTTGTGGAATTTATTAAAAAATGGCTTTCTATTCAGGCCTACATTTTTAAACTATGCAAGGTGTAAAAAAATATGGAAACGCTTGTTTTTTCACAACAACGTTAATTTTTTCATAGATAATTTAATTTTTTTAGAATAATTTGTTCCATAAAGTATAATTCTTGATCAGAATAATTTACTTAACACCGTTAAATAGCAGAGAGATAATATTGTTGTAATTTGTTACTCTGAAGTTCAAATGACCGCTACTCTGGAAATGATAAACCTTTCCAAGTCCGGTTATCGGCAATTAATTTCTCTTGAATAGACCTTCATTTGATACCAAACTCGACCTATGCTTACGTTGAAGATTTTCGTTCAACTAATCGTGGGCCGTCCCCTTGAAAAGATGAAATGCCGCTAATGGCGTCAAAAAGTATGTTCTTTGTAACCATGATCATGTACAAGATTTCACTTTTACAAGTGAAGTCATACAAAAGTTGTGAAAGCGTTTCCATTATTTTTTCCACCCTGTATACAACAGTTTTCGGTTGCACACGTCTTAAATGCATGTTTATGAAGTGCTAAGATCCTGAGAGTTGTTGTACCTACGTGTATAAGGTGGTCACGAAGGTCAGAAAGACCTATAGTAGCCTACAGAGGGATGGCTTTTTTTGGTTCCTTACTGAAAAGCACAACACTATTTAGAAGACCTACAAACAAGTTCAAGCTTTAATTTAAAACATGACAAAAATTTAAAATTTAAAAAAGTACAAATGTGCACTAAGTTAAATTCAGAAAATTATGAGCAACTTTATAAATTCGAGGACAGACCTGTGTCTTACAGGCGTACAGTCGGTAACATCATTGCAGGAATTGACCAACAGAGTTAAAAGCGAGTGTGAGGACATGCGATGTTACACAAGGACGAGAGTGAGGAAAGTGTGTGAGGAAGTCGTCTCGGTGGTTAGTCCTGTATCCCAGATCTCCAGCCGACCGACCACCTAATTAGGGATGAGGGATTACATAACTCCAATAACATCGGGGTGTTAATTACTTCAGACACAGCGGGACAATCAAGCCGATTCCGATATGTTTAAATAACAATCAATCTTCAGAACTAAAACGTTACGCGATTCCTCCAGTAGACATTGCGATATGTTTTCAACGATTCTAAGTTAAATTAATGTATATCAATTGAAACGTGAATCAAGTATAAAGTTGTCTGCAGCCAACTAGAGCAGTAAAGAGAGTTAGCTACCAAGAGTTATAACGTGATTGTGTGGGATCCAGTGTTTCGGACAACAATGGACATGACGTCACGTGGTAGTTTTATGATAATCCAGTGACGTTGGGTGCACATTGAGACTCACAACCATGTAAAACTAAGCGAACACAAGATACTGAATGTCACATATACTCCTCAGCAAGCTGAAATCAAGTTGCAGATCAGAGAGCAAAAGTGGAAGTGGCTGGGACACACCTTAAGAAAGCCTGATGGCGCTTTTGAGAAGAGAGCACTTGATTAAAATCCTCAAGGTACAAGAAGAGGACGCAGACCCCGAGAAACTTGGAGCACAAGCAGTTGGTAAAGCATGGCGAGAATTGAAGGCAGTTGCGGAAGACAGAGACGGCGAGAGAGCTCTCCTGGAAGCCCTCTACTCCCGGAGCAGATAAAGGAAATAAGTAAGTAACATATACCCCTTCTCCAAACAACTGTTTATAAATCTATCGTAGAAGATATTGCTTGTACAATGAGATAAAAAGGCTAATCTAATATAAAAGGGAGTTAAATTGTTCTGCAAGACCCTTAACTTATCTGGCACTATAAAATTATATCCAAGGCCAGAAATTAATAATGCAATAAACCAGGTTTTTTTCAATGAAAGAGAGTATATTTTTTACAATTAGTGCACATAAAAGCTTCTGGTCGGTAATTATGTTAGGACTTGACCACAACAAGTCCAAGCCATACAATACCATGCATATAACATCCATTTATTCACAAATTATCTCTAGTATATCTGTAGCGTCTTAGCTTACCCTTGACGATGTTCAACTTGATCTGTTCTTTCTCCCATGAGGCGAAGGACGCCTTGAGCGCCTCGGTCATCTTTTTGTTGGTGCCAGGGGTGAGTGGCGGCACCTGCGTGGGGATATCTGCAACACATCATAGACAGCGTTACACTCAGAAATGTGTTAAATTTATAATTTTGGAAAACAAAAGAAGCGTTACACTACTAATAGCCTACATATGATCACCTACAAGTACTTCATTACTGGGCACCAAGAAGCAGGACGACATAATGTAAAGATATGTCTGATACGTAAGGATGGTCTGATCTAATAATTAGTTTCAAGGTGCAGTAATAATGTTTTACTATCTAACAAGCTACGTCCCCAAACCCAATAGCATGCCTTGATTTTCACAACACATTTCCTTGCCAATGAAAACTTATTTGTAGGAAAAGAGTGGAAAAGAATGGATTCTCTTTTTAAGAAAGAAAGTCAGGAACCCCATATTCAAATTAATAATTTCTACTTTTATGACTTAAACTAAACTGAAATTCTTATCTGCTAGTTATGTAGTTGTAAGCCAAATATTTTTGTTGATTCGTAACTGTCAATTTTGAATAGCAAAGATATACGTACAGTGGTAGTGACCCACCTGCCCGCCCATATATGTACAGTGGTAGTACAATGAGATACCACTGTACATATATGTATAAATAGGTAATAAAGATAACTCAAATATTAAACTCGAAAATTAAGTTGTAAGAACTGCGAAGTACAGAGGAGTACACAGCAGACATTTTAAATTACATAAGTACAACAAAGTGTGTTTGTATTTAGACTGTTAGTGCAGATTAACTCACTCATACATTGTTTCTGACTCACTCAACCATACATGTACAGTGACTGGTATTGACCAACCCGCCCACCCATACACGTACAGTGGTATTGACCCACCCGCCCACCCATACACGTACAGTGGTATTGACCCACCCGCCCACCTATACACGTACAATGGTACTGTACTGGTAATGTTTGTAAATACCTTCAGCAGACCCATCTGCCCATACATGAGCAGTGGTATTGACCCACCCATCAGCCCATACACGTGCAGTGGCAGTGGTAACCCACCCACCCATTTACGCACTGTAGTATTGGGTTGATTGCACTGAACACACAATAGAATCAAACTAATTCTGTACTGTATAATGAAACCTGTAATTCCAGAGGTTGGTATTGGTTCACCCACCCACCCATACACATACAGTAGTATCGACCTTACAGTGGGCACAATCGTCAGTAAGTAGTATTAACCCACCCGCCCACCAATACACGTACAGTGATATTGACCCACCCACCCACCCGCCCACACACGTACTGTGGTATTGATTACACACTCGGCAGCGGTGAGTCTGCTGGGGAGCAGCCTCGCTTTTTCACGAGTCGACACTCTATTTTGTGAGTGGCCACTCAGTTTCATTCAACTAAAAACGTAGTTGCCACTCGCAGGTCATAAGTAGACTAATCGTGCTTATAGTGACTCATAAGCAGTCACGTACCCACCCACCCGCCCATACACGCACAGTGGTGTGAGGTTTTGTAGATATCTTGGCGTTGTTCCCTACCAGAAGAAGGTATTGCAAAAATCATGGAAAACAATATGTCCGATATTAATGTTCAGTGATTGCTGCAGTTGTGGAATTGTAAAACGACTGTATTTAAACTAAACGCATAGTTTATGGAGATCATTATCATCCAATAAGTCATAGGAAGAGTTTCAATTAATCATCATAAGGCGATAACTTCAACACCAATTAAGGCCTCCCTTCAAATACCTACAGTCATTTTAGACTACAACTAACAGAAGTACTATACAATTGCCCATACACATACTCATCTACAGCCATCCCAAGAGAAACGAAGTTTAAATAATGCAGACTATATGACCTTGACGTTCAACATGGGCAAACCAAAGTATAAACTGGAAATATTTCTTACGTTTAAACGATTCTTAAAATATACATTCAGGCCTATAACACTGAGGACCTGATTTAATAGCCAAGAAACCTTGTAAGAATGGACAAACAAATTCTATAGAATTTTTCTAAAGGTATTCCAAATCTGACTTTCACAAATATTCATCAAATTCCTGTTTAACAAGTAAATAAATGGTTAAGGGCCTCATAACATCCGACCACGCTATGTTACAGTTAATGGCCTCATAACATCCGACCACGCTATGTTACAGTTAATGGCCTCATAACATACGACCACGCTATGTTACAGTTAATTAGAACTAGTTGAAAGCAAAACTTTTATTTAAATGCACCGATATCAGAGGTTGACGCCACTCACAGTGTACATGGCAAGATGGCTGACACTTTGATTGTATTATAATGTAGCCCGAGACCTCCCTCCCCATCTATGAACACAGCGAGCGACAAGCCATCAGGATAAACTTCGCCGTTGTCAGAGGCAGAGGCCACTCACAGTGCACATGGCAAGCTAGCTGACACTTTGATTGTATTGTAATGTAGCCATCCGACTGTGAAGCCCGAGACCCCCTCCATCTATGAACACAGCGAGCGACAAGCCAACAGGATAAACTTCGCCGTTGTCAGAGGCAGAGGCCACTCACAGTGCACATGGCAAGATGGCTGACACCTTGATTGTATTTTAATGTAGCCATCCGACTGTGAAGCCCGAGACCCCCCTCCATCTATGAACACAGCGAGCGACAAGCCATCAGGATAAACTTCACCGTTGTCAGAGGCAGAGGCCACTCACAGTGCACATGGCAAGCTGGCTGACACTTTGATTGTATTGTAATGTAGCCATCGGACTGTGAAGCCAGAGATCTCCCTCCATCTACGAACACAACAAGCGACAAGCCATCTGGATAAACTTCGCCGTTGTCAGAGGTTGAGGCCACTCACAGTGTACATATCAAGCTGGCTGACACTTTGATTGTATTGTAATGTAGCCATCCGACTGTGAAGCCCGAAACCCCCCTCCATCTACGAACACAGCGAGCGACAAGCCATCTGGATAAACTTCGCCGTTGTCAGAGGCAGAGGCCACTCACAGTGCACATGGCAAGCTAGCTGACACTTTGATTGTATTGTAATGTAACCATCAGACTGTGAAGCCCGAGACCCCCCTCCATCTATGAACACAGCGAGCGACAAGCCATCAGGATAAACTTCACCGTTGTCAGAGGCAGAGGCCACTCACAGTGCACATGGCAAGCTGGCTGACACTTTGATTGTATTGTAATGTAGCCATCGGACTGTGAAGCCAGAGATCTCCCTCCATCTACGAACACAACGAGCGAAAGGCCTTCAGGATAAACTTAGCCGTTGTCAGAGGTTGAGGCCACTCACAGTGTACATATCAAGCTGGCTGACACTTTGATTGTATTGTAATGTAGCCATCCGACTGTGAAGCCCGAGACCCCCCTCCATCTACGAACACAGCGAGCGACAAGCCATCTGGATAAACTTCGCCGTTGTCAGAGGCAGAGGCCACTCACAGTGCACATGGCAAGCTAGCTGACACTTTGATTGTATTGTAATGTAACCATCAGACTGTGAAGCCCGAGACCCCCCTCCATCTACGAACACAGCGAGCGACAAGCCATCAGGATAAACTTCGCCGTTGTTAGAGGCTGAGGCCACTCACAGTGTACATGTCAAGCTGGCTGACACTTTGATTGTATTGTAATGTAGCCATCGGACTGTGAAGCCAGAGATCTCCCTCCATCTACGAACACAACGAGCGAAAGGCCTTCACGATAAACTTAGCCGTTGTCAGAGGTTGAGGCCACTCACAGTGTACATGTCAAGCTGGCTGACCCTTTGATTGTATTGTAATGTAGCCATCGGACTGTGAAGCCAGAGATCTCCCTCCATCTACGAACACAACGAGCGAAAGGCCTTCAGGATAAACTTCGCCGTTGTCAGAGGCTGAGGCCACTCCCAGCGTACATGGCAAGCTAGCTGACACTTTGATTGTATTGTAATTTAGCCATCGGACTGTGAAGCCAGAGATATCCCTCCATCTACGAACACAACGAGCGAAAGGCCTTCAGGATAAACTTCGCCGTTGTCAGAGGCTGAGGCCACTCACAGCGTACATGGCAAGCTAGCTGACACTTTGATTGTATTGTAATGTAGCCATCGGACTGTGAAGCCTAAAACCCCCTACATCTACCAACACAACAAGTAGCAGGCCATCAGGATAAACTTAAGAGTTGTCTGAGGTTGAGGCCACTCAAAGTGTTTGAGTTGATAATGATTAAGAACTAAATCCACTTAGCAAAATAATCAAAATGAATATTTGCCATTAAGTTCAAATAGCAAAAACGTTTTTATGAGGAAAGCGTATTACCAATCCACAGTTGTCGAGTGATTAACCACAGTTTATCGCTAAATACTGGTCCCACTGGCAATTAACTGTCATTTGTGATTGAAGTCCTGATTGATGGCTTAATAAACCAACAACAATTTATATTCAATTACACAAATCAGACCTGTATATTCTTGTTATTAACATATTATAACAATCAGTTTTTCCCTCAGAAATGTTGTCCTTTCAAAGTTATCAGCCTCTTTGTCTCTTGTGCGTTATCAGGGCAGAGAACGGAGCCAACGGCATGCACACATTATCCAATGAACGTCGCGGCGGGAGGGGGACTTCGCCTGTGATTGGCTACTTCCGCCCGGCCCCGTGGCGTGGGCCCCAACCTCGGCCACTCACTGACAACGGAGATGCTACTCTGTCACCTTGAATATACTTAACCTCACGGGTATCCCAGGGAACAAGTGTTTTACCACCGTCTCTTGGTTGAAATTTAAGAAGGTAGCTTAAAAAGAATGTGTATTCCTTAATGAATCTCTGAAAACAAGAACACACTTTGCTGCAATAAAATTTCTTCCACGAATTAACTTTACAATGAACTTGTCTTGGATAAATTCAACAGTTGTAAACCTTGATATTATTTCTCTTTAAAAGACTTTAACTGATAACTCTTTGAGCAAAGGGGCCCTGTGCTGCGATCAGGAGTCACGTATGTGTTTTTTACATCAAGGTTGTGTATTCCAAGGAGTACAAATTTTTATTTTTCAGCTACTTTAAAAACAAGAATGAACTATACGATTTTAAAAGTATAATACTTTTCTGAAGTAAGGTATCATTTTAAAGGTTTATTGAACTTAGAATGTTTACTTATTTATTGCAAACAAGATTAATTTATCATAGAATATTGAACGTGAATATTGTTCGTAAGTTTATCCTATTAAATAATGTTACTTTGAGTCCTAGAATGCAGATAAGTTGAGTTATAACCATTCTACTTGTAGGTCTATGCATCCACATTGTTATATGCTTACAGTTAAAACATTTGTTCTTGCTGTAAATGTGAAGTAATACACACAATCCCGGCAGGACCTCTCAAGTCGGTTAGTTCGCAGGAATTAAATAAATAGTAACCACATATTAAGGAGCTTTCCTATAATTGCTAAACTAAACTTTTAGAATTATATTTACTTTTATAACTTAAAAATGTGTGCCAAAAGTTTATATCAGCATGTTTAAGTAAAAGCTACTTTAACAAGTTTTAATATCTATCAAAATCAGGCCTTCCCTTTAAGGATTTATTTATTTGAATAAAATAGCGCAGTTTTGCAGTTTTTACCTGCATAAAGATAATTTGCTGATAGACAATTTACATCCAAGGTCCTACTGAAGATATATTTTTGTCACAAAAAAAGAAGAAAAACAGTTAAACCTTTTCAACGGGAATCACTTTCATAATACTGTCAGTAAATAGTAGGACTGACATGGGGTGAAGCCATTTTAAGTCTAAGCAACTAAGCTTAAACAACGGTAATGATAACACTTCCTGAAAAAAACACAACGTTTCGACAGGTTTAAAACTCCTGTCGTCTTCAGATGTGACTTACTACGTTAGTCTATATTAAATAGTATATTTCATAACAAGAGTGGAAAGTGGGGTTTTGCATGTTCGAGACCATATGTTTGAAGTGCGAGACTTGTCGAGCACTTCAAATCGTCGAGAACATACAAAACACTTTCACTCGAGTTTTGAACGATACTTTTCACTACACTACGGAATAAAAACTCATTTTTGGAATGTTAACTGTTTATTAAATTAGAAACATGTTTTAAAAACAGGTGTTGTTGACTGTGGAAAATTTTCGGTTGTAAACAATGTTACTTTCGGTAGTAAACAATAGACAGCTGTTGAAAATATGATGTTTCGCAGGTTGTAAACACATAACGAAAACAGCTGAACTCATAGTAGTGTAGTGAAAACTATTTTTCTCCGTACTTTCCGAATTAAAATATCATTCGACACAAACAGACGAATCTACATCAAGGTCTGACGTAACGGCATAACACAATCAAACCCTAACAAAGAGGAATTTTAGACTTTTAAATTTATTAGAATATTGTGATTATCTGTGATGATACGTAGCATACTGCAATCCACTAACCGAGGCCAGTTGCTTTTACTATGAATACTGTACAGCAAGTTTACCACCGACACCAACATTCTTATTTGTTTGTAACCTGCGCATGTAGATTATATTGCATATGACTAATTTGCAAATGTCGCTTGAATGTCACCTTCACAACGGAGACCAGAACAGTTGAAAAGGGAAGTTGTTGGTTTAAATATATCCCTGACAAATGTCGCTTGAATGTCACCTTCACAACGGAGACTAGAACAGTTGAAAAGGGAAGTTGTTGGTTTAAATATATCCCTGACAAATGTCGCTTGAATGTCACCTTCACAACGGAGACCAGAACAGTTGAAAAGGGAAGTTGTTGGTTTAAATATATCCCTGACAAATGTCGCTTGAATGTCACCTTCACAACGGAGACCAGAACAGTTGAAAAGGGAAGCTGTTGGTTTAAATATATCCCTGACAAATGTCGCTTGAATGTCACCTTCACAACGGAGACCAGAACAGTTGAAAAGGGAAGCTGTTGGTTTAAATATATCCCTGACAAATGTCGCTTGAATGCCACCTTCACAACGGAGACCAGAACAGTTGAAAAGGGAAGCTGTTGGTTTAAATATATCCCTGACAAATGTCGCTTGAATGTCACCTTCACAACGGAGACCAGAACAGTTGAAAAGGGAAGCTGTTGGTTTAAATATATCCCTGACAAATGTCGCTTGAATGTCACCTTCACGACGGAGACCAGAACAGTTGAAAAGGGAAGCTGTTGGTTTAAATATATCCCTGACAAATGTCGCTTGAATGTCACCTTCACAACGGAGACCAGAACAGTTGAAAAGGGAAGCTGTTGGTTTAAATATATCCCTGACAAATGTCGCTTGAATGTCACCTTCACAACGGAGACCAGAACAGTTGAAAAGGGAAGCTGTTGGTTTAAATATATCCCTGACATTTATTTTGCCCAATTATACTATTTAAGTAAAATGATCAAAACATTTTTTGTCCTACCACAGCATCCGTTCAAACTAGTCCAATGT
Source organism: Stictocephala bisonia (assembly GCA_035578905.1). NCBI lineage: Eukaryota > Metazoa > Arthropoda > Insecta > Hemiptera > Membracidae > Stictocephala > Stictocephala bisonia. Next base: position 278,632 of record JAQJVL010000561.1, on the reverse strand, counting down.
TTTTACACATCGTGCGCCCAATGCTATAGGTTACAATTAGCATACCTACATGTAATTTTCCACAACCTTGAATAGACCACTAAAACCTAATCAAGGCTATTTGGTGATGTTCTTATTTTAATTCGCAACACCATTTCATCTCCGATTGCAAAATGTTGGACAGGATTTAATGAGATTGTGCATCTATTGAAAACAACACCAACCGCATTCAATGTGAAACGCTCTATTAGTAATGTAAACAGAATTAGCTGTTTCACATTTTAGTAATGTTAATTTTCAAATTTTAAAAACATTAAAGCTTGTCTATTACTGGCAGGTAAAATGTTGGCATCGAATTTTTCTCTTGGCTTTACATAACATTTATAAAACTTCATGACGAAGAAGACAAGTAGGCATATATACGCTTGCACAGTTATTTAAAACCAGGGAACTGTGACAAAAAAATGATCATTATCAAAATACGTGTATAGGTTTTTGGAAGAGTTATACCCATTGTACGTATATACTGTAGTTGAAAGGTTTTATGGGAAAATTATGGAGCCTATATTCTTAAATTTTGTTGGACTTTTCCAAAGAGTCAGTGCTTTAAAACTACACGTTTCGAGAGGTCAAAAACATATCTCTTTTTCAAGTGGCCTAAATTAACTTACATTATATTAAAAATAAGAGAAAGAACGGCCTGAAGGACAGACCTTATCACAATACTTTTTTACAAACTTTACCTGTTACATATTCTACTTAAAATATATACAGTATACTTAAAATATATACACACAATCAAAAAAACAACATGCCAATAAAAAAAAACCTGAAAATGAAGAAATAATGTCACATTAACAAAACAAATTACAAAAAGCACCCAAATCTTAACAAGAATTTTGCACTTGCCTCCAGGCTAAGGGAGCCGGAGGGCACAACCGACCATCCCCTCCACTAGACACACCACAACTGACTCGTTTGGATAAGTCTAACAACATTTAAGAATATAAAATCTCCAACAATATAAAATGAATGTTTAAAGAAAGTGGCTTCCTTTAAAGCTATTTTGATTTCCAATTAATCGCTGTTGTTTGTACGTGTAATTTGTTTTAATACATACTTTATATGTACCACATTTAATTATATTGAAAGTTTTTATCATGAGATGAGAAGTAGTAGCGAGAGAATGGTTAGTTCCTGTTTATTAATTTTCGTTTCACATTTAATAGATAAAATTAAATTTATCGTTTAGTTGTTTGGTATTTCAATAAGCCCCCCACCGTGCCTAAACGTCATTATGAGTTAATCCCTCGCCCTTCATAGTCTACAGGCTACAAGTAGCTTGTTCTACTATTACAACCAACGATTGTAAACTGTAGTCTGCTACAAAGGTCAACTGACAGCCGACGACGTCATTACCTTGATAATTGCATTAATTAATAGTTTCTCGATTAGTACATTAGGTGTGGGTTGAAATACAAAACGAGTAAACGTCACACAACACAAGTTTATTACAATTTAAATATAGACGAGATTAGATGGATAAAAAAAGTAACAAAGGAATTTGATTGGGGAACCTCCTGGTCTGAAAATGGTGGTCGTGGTTTACCGAAAACGATCATCGTAACATTTTTACTCTTTTTATTTATATTGTAATATATTTTTGTTGTGCGGCATTCACTTGTGTGCACGTAACATGTCTGTAGGCCTATGGCTCATACTTGAGACACAGAAGTAAATGTCCACTAGACTGTGACAGATATCCCTTTCACCACCTCAGTCACAAGTAACTAAGTCAGTGAAGCTTACACGAGGAACGATGTTGGTAACTTTACCACACTATAATTTAGCCTTCACTGTGAAGTTTGCTCTTTCCACTCGAGACACATCTCCAGCCAAACAATCTTCACATGTTGATGGGGTCTTCATGCGGCTATTAGAAATATAAAAAAGGGCCGAATAGACAAAAATTAAAAAGGCTTTTAATAATAAAGTCAACTTTGGATCTGTTAAGTCATATCAGATATATGAGCTCTCCAAATCATGTTGGATACTCATGGAAATGACCACTGTTCACAAAAACCTGTGGGTGTATTTTAAGGTGGTCTTTTCCCAAACCTCAAAGTCACCACTGGTAAGTCGACAACTATATACTGTACAGTAATAGACATGCAACTTTAACGCCAGCAGGTTAATACATTCTGTTCCACTCAAACTGTGCGGCTATTGTTATAATGAACTCTGTAAGATTATTAAAATCGTCAACAATTCCACATTAAGTTTCAGATACTTAACTGTAATAATCAATTTTTTTCAAAAATTAACTTATGGTCTACTGAAACAGTTCTTCGTCACTAAAATGACACTTCAAGTTTTACGGTACGATCATTATTACGAAGAGAATCGTTGAGATAGAAACCCATATTTTTGGCGTAGAAACCTGACCATGAACATTTATACATTAACCAACTTTACCGATACATAATATCGTAAAACCATAATGTAGTTCATCGTTGAATGGACAGGTTCACCCCATTTAGCGGCTACAGGTTGGAAATAACCTTCCGTCGGCTGAGTCTCGCACAGGTATGCTGTGCGCGAGCCACTTGTGTTCCGTGCAGGTTTTCTACCTGGCGGTTTGTCTAGCTAACACTTGTATCGTCTGCTAGACGTATCTATTCAGGCCATAGGTTGGGGCCACGAGGTGGTGGCGTCACTGGACACAGATTCAATCAGTACAATTAGAGCACAATGAGGGCTTCACAAAGGGCCCATCTGAGTCATCTGGGTGGTCGGCGGCCCTACACTTGGCGTTCTAGGTGTACTAGTCAGTTCAAGTCTAGTTGACACCACTGTTGTCGTAGCTAACAGCTAATCTGAGTGCATCTAGATGTGTGAAACAGTCTGAATGTGTTTCGATATCAATAATAAAGTACTAAATGCTTCTACTTAAGTGACACTGTATGAAGAATACTACACTGTGGTTCTTACACACCCATACACGAGCAATGGTACATGACAAACCTAATTGATAAAAAAACAACAAAACGTAAGAGTAAACTCATACAACCACGAAATAAATATAACAAAAACTATCCAACAGTCAGAATTTATAGTATCCTTCATTAATTTCCATCGCGTTATACAGAATTCGTCAGACAATGCTGACGCCCATCGTCCACGGTGTACAGACGTCAAACAGTGGGATTTCCCAGTGACGAACCGACAAATCCTCACATTCCACGAAAGGTCGGTCGTCGACTCAAAGAAAATCTCGACTGAAAACTGCTAAAAAAAACTAATGAGAATGAACAAAAAGAGTGAGTCGTATGTAGGCAGGTGATTAAAGATGGCCGCCAGCCGGTGTATTGGCATGCGAGGGACACGCGAGTGTGTGCCTGACGTACAAACTGTCAAGTTCACGTCCGGAGACCACGTAGGTGACACGCGGCTGAGGCACCAGACACTAGGCATTCAGATGGACAAGTACTGGGGTGGTGACGATATACTGATGTAACGTAGGTGACACGCGGCTGAGGCACCAAACACCAGGCATTCAGATGGACAAGTACTGGGGTGGTGACGATATACTGATGTAACGTAGGTGACACGCGGCTGAGGCACCAAACACCAGGCATTCAGATGGACAAGTACTGGGGTGGTGACGATATACTGATGTAACGTAGGTGACACGCGGCTGAGGCACCAAACACCAGGCATTCAGATGGACAAGTACTGGGGTGGTGACGATATACTGATGTAACGTAGGTGACACGCGGCTGAGGCACCAAACACCAGGCATTCAGATGGACAAGTACTGGGGTGGTGACGATATACTGATGTAACGTAGGTGACACGCGGCTGAGGCACCAGACACCAGGCATTCAGATGGACAAGTACTGGGGTGGTGACGATATACTGATGTAACGTAGGTGACACGCGGCCGAGGCACCAGACACCAGGCATTCAGATGGACAAGTACTGGGGTGGTGACGATATACTGATGTAACGTAGGTGACACGCGGCTGAGGCACCAGACACTAGGCATTCAGATGGACAAGTACTGGGGTGGTGACGATATACTGATGTAACGTAGGTGACACACGGCTGAGGCACCAGACACCAGGCATTCAGATGGACAAGTACTGGGGTGGTGACGATCTACTGATGTAACGTAGGTGATACACGGCTGAGGCACCAGACACCAGGCATTCAGATGGACAAGTACTGGGGTGGTGACGATCTACTGACGTAACGTATGTGACACGCGGCCGAGGCACCAGATACCAGTTACCACCCAGGATAAGTACTGGGGTGGTGACGATCTAATGACTTAACGTAGGTGACAAGCGTATCACCTACGTTATGGTGTATGGATGCGTAGGTAGGTCGATACTACTGTCCGTGTATGAATGCGTGGGTGGGTCAATACCTCTGTCCGTGTATAGAAACGTGGATGAATCAATACCACTGTCTGTGTATGGAAGCGTGGGTGGGTCAATACCAATGTCCGTGTATGAATGCGTGGGTGTTTCAATACCTCTATCCGTGTGTGGAAGCGTGGGTGAGTAAATATCACTGTCTGCGTATGGAAGCGTGGTGGGTCAATATCACTGTCAGCGTATGAATGCGTGGGTGAGTCAATGCCAGTGCCCGTGTATGGATGCGTGGGTGGGTCAATACCACTGTCCGTGTATGAATGCGTAGGTGGTCAATACCACTGTCCCAGTAAGGATGCGTGGGTGGGTCAATACTACTGTCCGTGTATGAAATCGAGGGTGGGTCAATACCACTGTCCGTGTATGGGTGGTATTTGGTTAAGTGGTAGAGAGGCTTGTGCAGCCATACCTTCGCCTCTTGGAAAAGAAATAAAGATTTTTTCATTTAATTCCATTGTTAGTAGCTCAAAGGCCAAATCAAATAATGATTTTCATTATCGACCAAACAGCAAAAAGAATTTTATCGAAAACGGAGAATATATTAAAGTTAACTTTCCAAGCAAACCTTACAGTTTGCCTGCCTTTTCTGGCTGATTTTTCAAGCTAATAAAGTCATAGTAAAATACGAATACAATTTTGTCAAATAATTAAACAGACGAACAAGACTTTCACTATGAATATTGTTAGGACTAGAAACATTAAGTTGGAACAGAAGGTGTGGAATGTATTTTACTCCTTATACATATAAAGGCATATGTTGACTACATAATACAGTGAAAATGTCGTCTTTATTTTTGAACAAAATAATGTCAATTCCAATCAATACGATAGTTCAACAGAAAATGCTTATTACACATCACTTTGTTGAGGAGATAGGAACAGGTGGACTGGCTATCGTTGCTGTTCGTAGTGTGGAGTAAACGGCAGGTACAAGACCGATAGTCATCAGGATCCCTGAACTAATTTGCGATGTCCTTGAGCCGGCCAAGGTCAAAAGGACTCTCTAATATCGCTAAATGGTCCATCAGCAAGGTAATAATCGCAGCCCACTGCCGATGGAATCACAGCCGAGAACCTGTACCTATTACTGCGTATTCATGTTACATTATCTAATAACTTAAAAACCACTGGTGGCAAAATAAATTATTGAGAACAATGATTGAGCGGGGTCTTTTTCAGATTTCAAGTAATATCTTACGCAAACATAAAAAACGTAAGGTTGCCCTCATTAAATGGTATTAATTTTAAATCCATAAAAAGGATCGTTCTCACAGAGGAACATTAATGAATATCTGCCTTCTCTTTGTAAATGAACATAAGGAATTAAAATTATTTTCTTAGAAACCACCACAAAATGAGCGTTTACATTATGTTATATGATAGCATTCAGAATGAATGAACTTGGATACAACGACAAACTAAAATGTTGTACTTTTTAAATAAAAAATTGATTGCCCTATGGCAAAGTTCACTTTGAGTTTATACACGGATAAACAATTCACATGACCATATCTAAAAAGGGCGATGAGTGCTATCAGTGGCTCCCTCATAGCAACCCCTCTTGGCCTTCAGTGCTGTGCAACATAGCTCCTCCTAATATATGACGAAAAGAGGCACTTCTCAGAGAATTTATTAAAAAGCTATTATCGACTCCAAATCTTCCCATTTTAAAAGACACGTGCTTGTCGACTTAAATCAAGATATATATCTAAACAAGGCGATGAGAGCTATCAGTGGCTCCCTCATAGCAACCCCTCTTGGCCTTAAGTGCTGTGCAACATAGCTCCTCCTAATATATGACGAAAAGAGGCACTTCTCAGAGAATTTATTAAAAAGCTATGATCGACTCCAAATCTTCCCATTTTAAAAGACACGTGCTTGTCGACTTAAATCAAGATATATATCTAAACAAGGCGATGAGAGCTATCAGTGGCTCCCTCATAGCAACCCCTCTTGGCCTTAAGTGCTGTGCAACATAGCTCCTCCTAATATATGACGAAAAGAGGCACTTCTCAGAGAATTTATTAAAAAGCTATGATCAACTCCAAATCTTCCCATTTTAAAAGACACGTGCTTGTCGACTTAAATCAAGATATATATCTAAACAAGGCGATGAGAGCTATCAGTGGCTCCCTCATAGCAACCCCTCTTGGCCTTCAGTGCTGTGCAACATAGCTCCTCCTAATATACGATGCAAAGAGGCACTTCTTGGAGTTTATTCTTTTGAATAAACTCAGTTTATTAAAAACAGTTTAGATAAGAGAAAAAGTATATTCTTTTTCTCTTATCTACTCAGAATCTCTCCATTTAACAAGACACCTGCTTGTCGACTTAAATCTAGAAATCCACCTCTACGACTAGCTTATCAGTTGATTTTAATCGAATTTTCGCCAGAAAACAGCTGGGCGTTAACTTGCGATATGTTTGACAACAGTTGTCGAAACAAGTTTCTGATTTTAAAACTCATGTTTGTCATTGGTGGAATGGACTAAGTTGAGATGCTTTCGCACAGCTGTGGAAAGATGAAACAATTGGAAATATAAATGGAGAATAACAAATGATCAGTCATATTTTGCGGAGCCAAAATTCAAACCATGGATCACATTAGTTAATAATTGCCCTCTTCTGACCGGGAATTAGCCGATCTTCATTAAGCCTGAGCAGCAGGTGTTGAATGGTTGCGAAACTTGGATTTATATGTGACGGGACATTAATATTAAGAAACTAGGTTTTTTATATTGTTTATAGACTTTATAAAAACCAATGATCACATGTTTCCTTTACACCTGTTTGGAAAATCCATAACTATTATGTCCTTAAAGCTGGCATAGATGAAAGGTTCGTAATCAAAATATCAGCGAAGATGAATACTGTATTTTAGACTAAACCGATATTGTCCAAAACAAACCTTAATAATTAATTATCTTTATGAACAGTGTTATCAAAATGCATTCCTAATCACCTAGAAGAGTTGTAAAAGCAGTATTATACGTAATGCATCTACTTTCGTTTTGGAGGACCAGGCCTACTGTGTCCTTAGAGACAGAACTGATAGAAGGTCCCTAAGTAACCAGCAACCCAAGCAATGCAACCAAAACACATCTTTTGTAATCTATTTGGAATTACTCGTAATCTATTCGGAGAGAGTAACTTAGTCCTATCTATAGTGTAACTATTACAATAGCAATTTAAAGATAATCAGACTAAAACAACAAACAAAAATACCATAGAAAACACGACCTAAAAGTTAAGTTTCACATACATGTGGTCCTATTACTTTTCAACTAGTTCACACAAATCTCCCTACAGAGTTAAAGTGTTCGTTAATCTGAGACATACTCTCAGTCTAGGCCCACTTTTTTACCCTAACCAAACAAAAAGATAATGGAGACCTTCATTTGGCAATCTTGGACAACCTACGTCATCTCGTTAGGATGGAGGACGTCTTGTCTTGTATGATGGAGACCTTCATTTGGCAATCTTGGACAACCTACGTCATCTCGTTAGGATGGAGGACGTCTTGTCTTGTATGATGGAGATTCAATCTTGGACAACCCACGTCATCTCGTTAGGATGGAGGACGTCTTGTCTTGTATGATGGAGGTTCAATCTTGGACAACCTACGTCACCTCGTTAGGATGGAGGACGTCTTGTCTTGTATGATGGAGGTTCAATCTTGGACAACCTACGTCATCTCGTTAGGATGGAGGACGTCTTGTCTTGTATGATGGAGACCTTCATTTGGCAATCTTGGACAACCTACGTCATCTCGTTAGGATGGAGGACGTCTTGTCTTGTATGATGGAGGTTCAATCTTGGACAACCTACGTCACCTCGTTAGGATGGAGGACGTCTTGTCTTGTATGATGGAGGTTCAATCTTGGACAACCTACGTCATCTCGTTAGGATGGAGGACGTCTTGTCTTGTATGATGGAGACCTTCATTTGGCAATCTTGGACAACCTACGTCATCTCGTTAGGATGGAGGACGTCTTGTCTTGTATGATGGAGACCTTCATTTGGCAATCTTGGACAACCTACGTCATCTCGTTAGGATGGAGGACGTCTTGTCTTGTATGATGGAGGTTCAATCTTGGACAACCTACGTCATCTCGTTAGGATGGAGGACGTCTTGTCTTGTATGATCGAGGTTCAATCTTGGACAACCTACGTCACCTCGTTAGGATGGAGGACGTCTTGTCTTGTATGATGGAAGTTCAATCATTGCCCTTGTTTCTACATGATCTACTAAATTAGTAGACAGAGCACAAAACCCGTACCATCGGCGTGACAGAGAATTCACGACCGAATCGGTCTTGATTCTTTTATTTTAGTAAATCCCTTTAAATAGCAAAATAGGCAAAGAAGAAAATATAACCATTAAATCAGTTAGCAGGATTTTATGAAAAAGCGAACTAGATTATTGTCTGGTACTGGTTACTGCGACTGGTATTCAAGTTCTTCACAGAATAACAATCAATAAACATAGATATTTAAACTGACTACACTCAAAGAGACAAGAATGGTAAGACCATGGATTATACAATAACCGACTTTTTAAAAGTAAAAATATTCAAGAATTTAAACAAATTACACAAAATCTGGAATTTTATTTGCCATTTCTAAGGACATTCCCATTTCAGTATCAGATTTTAAACTTACTAATAATAAAAGAGTATGCCAGTGCAGTATATGTAAAATGTATCAACAAAACATACATTTAAATAAATTATTGCAAACATACCAATTGACTAAGAAAACAAATAAAATCCTGATTAAGTATATAAATCTTGGAAAACCTTAGAAGACACTACTCTGAAAATATACCTTAACCATGTTACAATTTTAATGCTTATTTGGGAAAAGAAATACAATTTAAAAACTATTTTAAATTCCCTGCACATCAACTTATGAAAGTGGAACTAAAACGGCAAAAGACTGCATAATCAATGTTGATGTCAACTCACTTTAAACGAATCCTAGTTACAAATACACTGATAATGTGTAAGTCAAAAAACATGCTGTACAAGATCACAAAGATAGTCTCCTCTTTGTACATTTGTTGACTTTTGAAAGGCATACGATGACATTGACGATGAAGCCCTCTTCCAAATTGTAAAGAAACAGGGCTTAGATATTGGCATCGATAAGGAAAACATTAACTAAAATTAAATCAAAAGTAAACTATACGGAGAAAAGTCTCATCATTTGGAAATAAAAACTGGTTACACAAGAAGACAGTTTTCCTTATTACTCTTTAGACTTAGCTGTGATTTAGAAAAAGTAATCCACGAATGATGAAAACAATAAATTAGAAAATATCGTGGATCACCCTTGTAGCGATGTAGCGTTGTCCTAACACTTCTAAAACTTCAATCCGTACAGCCTACTTTGTCCATACAGTACTTCATTTGATATTTAGTCATTCCAAATGTTCAAAAAGTCACTATACACCTATTTAGTTTGATTTAATAATAGATATAGGCATGGTTGATTGTATTGGCAGAATACGAGCATCTTCTACAAATAAAAGGCAATAACCAATACATGTAACTACCATGTGTATGAGAATTACAAAATATTTTTAAAAATAAGTATAATTTTTAGAAAACACCGATTTTATATCTCTTGCATTGACCTGTTGCAACAATATTTACTAAGTGTCTGTTGAATGCCTTAGGTATGTTACGACCGTTAATATTTTTCTTAAACTTTTTTATAAACAAAGTTACGACCGTTAATATATTTCTTAAACGTTTTTATAAACGAAGATTCTGATCACCCAGTTTAAAATATAGTAAGCCTATTTTAATTCAGTCGAAGCAGTCTGACTCCCCTCCATTTTAAATAAAAAAACCAACCACATTCAAATATAGCCATTATCACTATTAATTACCTTTAAATGTGTTAAATACAATGAGGTATTACAATGCAATTTGCAATGAAGTTTGAAGGTTGGGTACTTTTCAATGACTGGCCCAACAACCTGTACAGAGACACCAAGTTCCGTTGTGAGTCCATGGTCCATTCTCCCTGATCCCCACTCGTATCCCCCCCCCCCATCTACCACACATTCAAATACATCGGATATTAAAAAACAACATTCATATTCTAAAAACAGTTAAATATAAATAACACATTTTTAATCTCTAACGTCAACGTCCCTCCAATATGTTCGTTAATTCCCCCCCTCCAAGTCAAGATAATCACATATATCCAATGTAAAGAGTTTTCAAAGTGTCTTGATTGGGTTTTTGGAAAGCAAAAGTCTCGGTATATCAAGAATCATCCTGTTGGATACGTTAGTTTCACTTGACATGCAATATACAAGTTTAAGTTGTTAAATCGAAGGTTCGCTTAGTAAAGAATTAAATTAGGCCTCGTGTTATAAGACTGCCCTGAGGGGAGATTTCCAATTGCACCGGGGTCAGGGATCGGCCCCAAACTGATGTGTCCAGTTGCACCGGAGCCCCTTTTGGGGGGTGTTCCAATTGCACCAGAGGCCCTTGTTTATGACATGAGCCGGGAAAGTCCAACCAGGCCGGATTCCTAGTACAGTAACCCCAAGCTGACCGTGCCAAATTCCACACCCTTTGTTATGACATGAGTCATGAGTCGGTTAGGTTAGGTTAGGTTAGGTTAGGTTAGGTTAGGTTAGGTTAGGTTAGATGTAAGTGTTGCCACGGATAAACACAAAATTAAACATTAAATACATAGTTACCATATTTATTAGTTAGAACCTGCTATGGTCTACCATTACTATGTGCCACGAAACATCGGCAAGTGTTTGATAGAATATTCCATTGCGAAATTGTTAAACACTTATAAACTATGTTTGAAGAAATGTAGTGGGGTGGGGAAGGAAGGGGCCTTCCAATTGCACCGGCTCCGGCGGTCGAAGGAATTTGCAGCGGGGATAAGTGAGGTGGGTAGATTTTGACCACCGGTGCATCTGGACACTTTTCGGACGGAGGAATGTTTTGACCCGTGGAAATTCCTTTGACCGCCGGTGCAACTGGATATCAGCCGCCCTGAGAAGGCCCGTAGTTGGCTTACACCGGTGCTGGCCACCGCATACTGGTTACAACACATTATCTACATCCAGTCGGCTGAGTGGTGTCTGCTACATCATGACCGACATAACTCGAGGATTAAGAATTGAACGAATGATAATCCGAACTTGAACAAAACAAATAAGCCAAGAAAAAGATGAATACAAGGAAACAGAACCGGTCACAGATTATCATACTTTGGACATATAATGAGGATGCCTGAAGAAGACTAACTATAAAAACATCGAGCTAACTAAAGACAAAATCAAAATCGCTAAAAGAAATTTAAGAAGACATGGAAGAACTTCATTTAACCAACGAAAACCTAATCAATAAAAAATAATGAAAGTACTAAAAGATAACCATAGATAAAAGAACACCAATAAAGGTATTTTCAGAGGCAGAGCTGCAACAGATATCTAAGAGCATGAAGGCATACTGGGAAGGGATAAAATCAAAAGACTTAGTGGTCCTATAATGATCTTATGAGCATTTATTATAATAATAACATACATTCTGAAAACATTCTTATCATACATACTTATAATTAAATTGATTATATAAATGGCCCTACGTCTAAATTAAATTTTACTTTCAACTAACATACAACTGTCTAATTAACACGGCCTGTTTTAATTTACAATAATTTTACATAACTAGAGGCGACGTCGAGTCTCTAATCAAACACAAGCTAGTGGTTAATTTCATGTAGACGCCTACTATAACTTATATGTTACACAGAATGTTAAAAATGGTGTGTAATCTGAACGTAATACCAAAAACTGTATAGAGCTTATAAACAATATAACTAGGCAACATTTTTTTTTATGAATTAAGCCTGAATTATAAGAAAAAAACAATATTAGATAAAGATAAAAGAATAACTTTGACAATTCAAAAGCAAAATATGCATTGCTAATGAGTTCTTAGTATAGCCTAATGCTAATGTCATTATCGTACTTTTAGTCAGAATAATATATCTATTTTCAGGTGACCTAGGTCTTATAATTTTTATTTCATCCTGATAAAAATTAAGAAAATTTTACCATGTCATATTTTACACTTAATGGCACATTTATCTAAAAATTACCTATCTTTGATTCAATGTTAAAAATTTACCGCCGAACAAACCTCTAAATCTGAATTACCATTAAGCTAGCCAAACATTAAACCATGTTCTATAAAGGAGCACACATGTGTAATCATGAGTTAGTGATATGTTTATTAGTAAGATGAGATAAGTGATCAAGATGGAGAAGGAGAGTGGGGATTTAACGAAAATGAACGATCACAAGAGGTTTCGAAATGAATAAAATACATTAAAGACAAAGTGAAAGGTGGCGGTTCAATTACTACTGGCTTCGACCAACGAAAAGAAAAAAAGGCCAAACTTTCGTTTCGTCAATAAAAACAAATGTGTGAAATTGAACCAAATGCGTATTACAGGTAGCGCTAGACAAGCGGCGAGTTGGGAAGTGGGGGGGGGGGGATAACAACGTTCAAACTTTCATAGATACAAAGTTATGTACTTACCAGATCTGAGTCTACTAAATGCCTTCATGGCTTTAATTCCCATTACGGCTGCAGGCCAATCCCAGCACATGTTCACACAGCACACGCAAGCACCATCACACACATCACACGGCTACGGCTGTCACACACTACACACCTGCGGCGGCTAGCGAGGAGGGTGCGCGTCTGCCTGCTGAGCGAGCGGAGCGAGTGAGACGGAGAACTCCCCCCCCTCGCTACTACGACGTCCGCTCGCAGTTATGAATGAGTAGTCTCAAGCCGGGTCCACTACGCTCATTCACAAACTTGTTCCTCCGGTCCGCAGCGAGGCTGCATCACTTCATCTTCGACAGGGTCCGTTACATCCGGTCTCACTTCCTTCGCCGCTGGCTTTGCCCTGCTCTCTGTTAATCGCAGGATGAGTCCACTTTCTGGGTCACTGACCGCCTGCAACTTCGCCCTCACCTGATGCTGAGGAAGTCGTAGACTAACAACAATCTCCTACAGGAGGACTACGTCCAAGTAAAAGTGTTGCCACATTAAAAAAAAATGGAAACTATTGCTGATAACACGAATGATATCATTCAAAATTACTTGTTATAATATACACAAATCGTTTTATTATTAATTTAGTCGGTCTATTATTAAATACATATAAAATGTATACCTTTTTTTAAAAATTGCAATAACCGTATAATTGAATTTTAATTAATGTTTAAGACACATTCAGTAGCATTTTTACAATTATACCCTCCAGGATAAGAATACAAATTCAATAATATAATAATGATTCCGTATATAAAAAAACACTCTTACAATTTCCGCAAGTAAACGCAAGCTAGGAAACGCCGTGGACGAGTAACTGATCGGTCGCAGCCACTTCCATATGCCATTTATGTATTTTCTTAAGCGATAAGTCAAAGAGTTCATAATTAATAAGGTTCTTTAAGAATGTCATCTTCAGCAAACTACCTCTAATTTATATTTCGAAAAGATCTTCTTTTTTTTAATTCAGAGTGAAGATTGTAGCCGTAAAACAGCCATTTTATTTTAAATAGTTATGAAATATCTATTAACAACTATACCAAATGATGGGTCCACATACAAAGTTAGCTTCTAAGGTAGATAGATATCAAATGATAAGCATACTTTTACCAATTAAATTGCCAGTTACATCAAACTATACGCCTTCTTGCCAGCTGATTAAATGATATGCCTTCTTGCCAGCTGATTGAATGATAAGCCTACTTACCGGCTGATTAAATTATATACAAGCTTACATGCCAGCAGATCAAATAATTTGCCTATTTGCCAGCTACATAAAATGATAAAGGCCTATTTGCTAAGGTATTTAGCAGCTATATCAAATGATAGGCCAATTCCTACTTGCCAGCTGATTGAATGATACAGTAAGCCTACTTACCGGCTGATTAAATTATATACAAGCTTACATGCCAGCAGATCAAATAATTTGCCTATTTGCCAGCTACATAAAATGATAAAGGCCTATTTGCTAAGGTATTTAGCAGCTATATCAAATGATGGGCCAATTCCTACTTGCCAGCTGATCAAATGATATGGCTATTTGCCAGCTCATTGTATGATATGCCTATTTGCCAGCTGATCAAATGATATGCCTACTTGCCAGCTGATTAAATAATATGCCTACTTGCAAGCTGATTATATGCCTATTTGCCAGCTGGTTAAATGATATGCCTACTTGTCAGCTGATCGAGTGATATGCCTATATGCCAGCTAGATCAAACGATATGACTACATGCAAACTGATCAAATGCTATGCCTATTTGCCAGCTACTGTATATGAAATGATAGACCTATTTGCTATGGCATTTGACCAAACGATATAAAAAGATCAAACGATAAGCCTTCTTGTTAGGATACTTACAGCTGGATCGAAAGTTGGCAAACTTACCGGCTATTCAGTACGATTCAGGTATATCCTGGTAATCCCTTCCAACATTAACTTTCAATATAACATTTAAAACCCAAACTGAACTAACAGTATTTTAATTGGCCTCAGAAAGCATTCATCACAGAAATCGCAAGTCACACGCAACACTTGGCCTTGGCCACGGTTCACTGAGAGCTAGCGAGGAACTGCTCAAGAAAACACGGCCACATCTACACCCTATGGAACCCAGTATTGGCTTCCAGTAGCATTTACAATATCCATCACAAACACCAGTCCTACTCTCTGTATTACTTATCACTCACAGATCCATCCCAAACACCAGTCCTACTCTCTGTATTACTTCACTCACAGATCCATCCTAAACACCAGTCCTACTCTCTGTATTACTTATCACTCACAGATCCATCCCAAACACCAGTCCTACTCTCTGTATTACTTATCACTCACAGATCCATCCCAAACACCAGTCCTACTCTCTGTATTACTTATCACTCACAGATCCATCCCAAACACCAGTCCTACTCTCTGTATTACTTATCACTCACAGATCCATCCCAAACACCAGTCCTACTCTCTGTATTACTTATCACTCACAGATCCATCCCAAACACCAGTCCTACTCTCTGTATTACTTATCACTCACAGATCCATCCTAAACACCAGTCCTACTCTCTGTATTACTTATCACTCACAGATCCATCCCAAACACCAGTCCTACTCTCTGTATTACTTATCACTCACAGATCCATCCCAAACATCAGTCCTACTCTCTGTATTACTTATCACTCACAGATCCATCCCAAACACCAGTCCTACTCTCTGTATTACTTATCACTCACAGATCCATCCCAAACACCAGTCCTACTCTCTGTATTACTTATCACTCACAGATCCATCCCAAACACCAGTCCTACTCTCTGTATTACTTATCACTCACAGATCCATCCCAAACACCAGTCCTACTCTCTGTATTACTTATCACTCACAGATCCATCCCAAACACCAGTCCTACTCTCTGTATTACTTATCACTCACAGATCCATCCCAAACATCAGTCCTACTCTCTGTATTACTTATCACTCACAGATCCATCCCAAACACCAGTCCTACTCTCTGTATTACTTATCACTCACAGATCCATCCCAAACACCAGTCCTACTCTCTGTATTACTTATCACTCACAGATCCATCCCAAACACCAGTCCTACTCTCTGTATTACTTATCACTCACAGATCCATCCCAAATATCAGTCCTACTCTCTGTATTACTTATCACTCACAGATCCAACCCAAACACCAGTCCTACTCTCTGTATTACTTATCACTCACAGATCCATCCCAAACATCAGTCCTACTCTCTGTATTACTTATCACTCACAGATCCATCACAAACACCAGTCCTACTCTCTGTATTACTTATCACTCACAGATCCATCCCAAACACCAGTCCTACTCTCTGTATTACTTATCACTCACAGATCCATCCCAAACACCAGTCCTACTCTCTGTATTACTTATCACTCACAGATCCATCCCAAACACCAGTCCTACTCTCTGTATTACTTATCACTCACAGATCCATCCCAAACACCAGTCCTACTCTCTGTATTACTTATCACTCACAGATCCATCCCAAACACCAGTCCTACTCTCTGTATTACTTATCACTCACAGATCCATCCCAAACACCAGTCCTACTCTCTGTATTACTTATCACTCACAGATCCATCCCAAACACCAGTCCTGCTCTCTGTATTACTTATCACTCACAGATCCATCCCAAACACCAGTCCTACTCTCTGTATTACTTATCACTCACAGATCCATCCCAAACACCAGTCCTACTCTCTGTATTACTTATCACTCACAGATCCATCCCAAACACCAGTCCTACTCTCTGTATTACTTATCACTCACAGATCCATCCCAAACTCCAGTCCTACTCTCTGTATTACTTATCACTCACAGATCCATCCTAAACACCAGTCCTACTCTCTGTATTACTTATCACCCACAGATCCATCCCAAACACCAGTCCTACTCTCTGTATTACTTATCACTCTCAGATCCATCCTAAACACCAGTCCTACTCTCTGTATTACTTATCACTCACAGATCCATCCTAAACACCAGTCCTACTCTCTGTATTACTTCACTCTCAGATCCATCCCAAACATCAGTCCTACTCTCTGTATTACTTCACTCACAGATGCTATCAGCTACAGAACCTGCTGACCACCTCGTCAGGGGAGGAACAGTAAGAGGAGTACTAACAATAATCGGTTGGCTCTCGCAACAATCGATTCTTTAACAACAAATTTACATAATATTTACTCAGCGATCAAAACTCTTTGCGAGATTTCTAGACAATAAATATCCCTTCTTTATTTGAATTGTTACCAGGAAAAACGACGATCTAAAAAAATGGGTTGCGTTTAGATGTACTTGTATTTTCTACTTAAAATGGGTTGTATTCAGATGTACTTGTATTTCGTACTTAAAATGGGTTGGGTTCAGATGTACTTGTATTTCCTACTTAAAATGGGTTGGATTCAGATGTACTTGTATTTCCTACTTAAAATGGGTTGGGTTCAGATGTACTTGTATTTCGTACTTAAAATGGGTTGGGTTCAGATGTACTTGTATTTCCTACTTAAAATGGGTTGGATTCAGATGTACTTGTATTTCCTACTTAAAATGGGTTGGGTTCAGATGTACTTGTATTTCCTACTTAAAATGGGTTGGGTTCAGATGTACTTGTATTTCCTACTTAAAATGGGTTGGGTTCAGATGTACTTGTATTTCCTACTTAAAATTGACTCGTTTAAAATTCCCGAACACCCAACATCACCAGTAAACCTGTTTCCAAAATATAAACCGTTGAGATTACCATAAGTATAAATGAACCGCCGAGTAAGTTTGATCGAAGTTGTGTTGAAGGTACTTGTATTTTAGATATCGCCATCTGTCCGGGAAAGTCCAACCGCACTAAACGCCCAGTGAAATCCAGGTCGATTTAATCCCTTTTCCTGGCGATTGTCGAGTAAACCTATTCTAGCAAGAAGTCGTTTTCACTCACAACCCGAGCCAGCGACACGGTGATTGATACCAAACGACTGGCTAACATTCTTGGTGAAACGAGTCTTGTAGACGTTTATCACAGATTATAGACTAATTCGGGCAAATTATCGCTTTATGATGTATTAAAATTAAAATATGAAATATGAAATAAATGTAATGAAAATGTTGAAGAAATATCCTTTTTAGAATTGCTCCTTACTTCAGACCGAACTACAAAACCTTTTGAATATCTCCGCTAGAACTAACCACACATTCTACTAGTTCGCGAGGCATCTTCGTGATGTTAGTTTTTAACGGACGACTACATTTTAACACAATTTGTACAGAATATAAAATCTGGTGGTTTAGAAACTGACAAAACTCAACACGATATCAATAATTTTATAATTAATGTCTTAAAAGAAGATCTATATAAAAAAAGGAAAATCACTCCATACAATCTCAAAAAATGCACATATTATATCGGAAATACTACATTAAATTCTCTTTCAAATTAAAACTTCTTTAATTGTGTTCTCTAATGGTTGGCCTTGTGTCTCCATTTACTAAATAAGCTCTACTCAAATTAAAGGATATGTTATTGTTATTACTCAAGTTAATAATAATCAGGGAGATATAGAGGGATCGACGCATCGGAATAAAATGATAAATTTGCATTTGGTGGCTTTTACGCAGTTCCATTCTGGTCCGAAGGGTGTGTGAACGTAACCTGACGCCTCAAGGGGGTGGGGGTGGGCGGCAGATGTAGAGCCACCTGGTCGTCGGGCCACACTTGACTACCTTCCTTCTTCCTTCCGGTCCTGACCACAATGCATATAGTCTGGGACAGCCAAGATTGCCACAGCCAAGTTCGACGTTAACTGAGTAATCTACTAAACTACGCCAGAGTAGGCCGCTGGCAGACAACTAAAACAATAAACCAACACCAGAATCTGATAATTTGTTTTTTAAATCGCGTAATAAATCTTCAAACTAGACAATGAAAACAAGGAAACCAACTTCATAACCTGATAATTTGTTTTAATCACGTAACAAATCATTCAACTGGAAGGAGCTGGCGTCCCACAAGTAGCCTACTCGAACTGGCTATGGTTAGAACAGCTTAGAACAGGTTGTTGAAGTTCAAGAAGATAATCTCCACAAATTGTCATTGGTATGTTCAACACTTATAGCAAGTATCCCTTGTGTAATTTGCAAAGGTTTCCTGTATTTAAACAAAATTATGAGAAGCGGAAACACTGACAATATCTTTAAGAAAAAACTTTAATAATACATTGAATTATTCATAATTATATCAAAAATAAAAGTGAGCGAAAAAATAAGTCCAACTGCGCTATATATAACGGTATTGCGATGTTTTAGGGCTTTAAGTCCAGTTAACTATACTAATATAAACACCTCTTAAGTTTATGATGATTGGAGTAAACGCCTTTTATACGACCCTACCGGTATTCTTTGTGGCCTATATACAGCTCTATGTGCGACACCCTAGCACAGGTTGGAGGGAGGCCAGGTCCAGGTAGAGAGGGGAGACCCTAGCTGTGATTTTCATTCATCTGAGTTCGGAGCAGGACGGCGGTGAGCGAAGTGAACGAGTAGAGTAGAGTAGTAACGGAGGCCAGATTTCACTTTCACAGGAAGCGGCGTCACCGGAAACCTGTGCGAGGCTACAACACCCCCCTCCAAGCACTACCACACCCGTGTCAACAAAGTGGAATGGAGCACCTTGCCAGGCAAACAGCCGGGCCCGACACAGGTCAGGACTGACAACAAACAACACATAGCTGACGTCAATGAAACATACTTGCGAGGATCTTTAGAGACTTAGCCCTTGCAGAGACATAAGATTAAGAGAAGAAAACGTACAAGAAGCCGATCTGGACAACTTTCAGTAGCACGTAAAAATGAACTAACGACGAATAAATCTGATTATCTCGACAACATTCCAAAACGGTAGTAACAATTTATTGCATTAAGGAGTTTAGTAAGATTACTAAATAACCATTTATAACAATGACAAAAAATAAAAATCACTATCTTGTAATTTACTTTATGGTGTCGATGCCATTAATTTTTTTCTAACCTCACTTATCACTAAATCCCCCATCTATAAATTGAAAAGAAAATCTACCGCCAAATGTGAAATTCCTAGCGGTATAATGACCATATCAGTGGACAACGATAATATAGGGTTTTCAATTGCTGAAATCAATTTCAAGGCGTTTAATTAAGATAAATGTTAAAATTCCCGACTTTTAGCAAATTATGGAAATGGATTTGAAAGAAGATACTGACTGACAGCAAAGCAGTTTGAACGACTGGCACTAATTCGACGGAGAGATAACTTTTAACGAAGCCACAAACAAGCAAAGGAACTGATTTGGTGAGAATCACTCGGGTTGGGGTCGTCGACTGAGCAGAGCACTCGCGAGGAGTCGGCCTTGATACAGCAGTTTGGTTCCCACACTTGTTGATTGTCAACAACGACCAGTCAAAACCTCGATTACCGAAACATCGTGTCCACCAGTGCCTCCGGGGTTACGAGCTCTTTCCACTTCAGCAGAACGGAGTATTTCAAGTTTTATTCAACCAAGGGACTTTCCTAATTCCATGGATGATACTTGATTGATAGTAATTTATTGAAACATCATTCCATAGGTAAATTGCATGTGAATTCTAAAACATTCATGATGAATTATACTCAAAGTTATCTATGAAAAACTCATTTTGTTCTTTTACAGCAACTTGGATTCACGGGTTATAAAGCTATTGGCACTTCAGAAATTCATTGAAAACACTTCCATCTAGGGTTCTTTAGCATCATCCATCTCATCTATGGTCACTCGATAACCTTAAAGTCCTAAAACGACGCTGGGTTATAACAAATATCATTAATGATCACATTAGAATGGTTAGAACAGATTCCTGAGTAATAAGAATCCGTCTGGTGTAGGATGGGCTGGAACAGTATCGTTATTTGGGCAAAGGAACAGAAAAAAGAGTGGTTGTACCTAGATACTTATAGAAATTCCAAGAATATCTGAAGGTCGTAATTTTTTTATAGTTCTTCGATTTGGTTACACAATAAAAAAATACATAAGGTGTTATAAGGTTGAAAACAAGTCTACATATGTATCTATTCATAGAGGAGTTATGAAACCATGGTTCGGACGAATACTTATTGTGCACCAATGTGTTTAGTTCGGTTTTAGGTGATTCTAAGAAAGCTTCATTTAGTTCCTTAATTTTCAATTGAAATCGACCATTTTTAAAAATCATCCCTAGGTATATGGATGATTTTTACTGTTTTGCCATTTTAACGGCTTACTTCGCCAGTAAGTCAACTTTATCATAGCCTACTATGCTTGAGTGTCCTGGTGTCCATAAAAGAATTTTGTGCTTATTTGATTCAATTAACTGCTGAACCACGTTATATACATACCATCTGCTTTCATGCCATTGAGCGTGTTATCTATAGCTTACTAATTTAATATATTACTTGATGGACTAGCCACGCGATAAATAATATTTACTACAGCAAGGGAATCTCATTACAAAATTAATTAGATCTGATACTCTAGAAATATCTAAAGTGAAATTCCGAGGTAATAAGAAGCAGTAATTTAATAGTAAAACCTTATACGTTCTTTAATAAAGCAAACAAGGCCTGTAAAAGGCTCGGTTACTAATAAAAGCAGATGTAGGTCCATCCTTAATTGCTCATCCAGCGATTTCCGCATTGCCCTGCTCAACGACTTCGTTAAATGAGATATGAAATAAATTTGCAAAATTATTTCTGTATTTAATACATGTTTCTATTCTCTGTGATGCAGCAGCCCAAGTAAGTTTTAGTTGTGAGTAGGGTCTTTAAATAAATCTGACAGTTTTCATTGATTTATCAGAAGCATTGAACAAATACTGACTGTGATAAACTTAAGAATGAGTATTATCATGAACGTTAACTTTTTTGTTATTAACATATAATATTCAAAACCTTTTTCAGTTGCTTCATGAAATGAATTCTACTAAAGTTAGTTCTATTGCAAACATATTTGCTAACCACTTAAAGACACTGATGCTGTTAGAACCGTAAAGAAGTGAGACAATTGGAACAAGAGCTTCGTGACTCGGGATTTGTGACCTGTGACCCAAGCGGGTACAACAATCGTTTGACTCGATGTGTGCTGCTGCTGGGGGAGATGAGAGAAGATTGTTTCAAATTAAGCGGTACCGAGTAACGAGCCGAGCAATGGGCACATCCGCTGCCCGCGCACCAGCTCCGACTAGACACCGCCTGCACACACCTTCATTCATTCCTTCACTCATTCATTGTGCTCCTCCAAGAAACAGAAATGTTATTCAAGAATTTATTAATGGAGCTACAATTAAATTATGTAATGTCTTGGGCTAGGTTATTCAGTTGTCATGTAATTGTCACTTAAACAAATTCACGTGTATTCCGTTACCGTCAAGCAACATGTACTACTGAGGGCTGAGAATTGGTATCTGGCAAGAACATCGTTGAAGTTATTTACTAAATGAAAATGACAGAAAAGCCTTTTTTCTACCTCAGCGTTTTTAACTTTTAGTTCCTTTTTCATTCCAAGCATGGTTCTGTCATTGAGATTTAGGTTGGGGTTAATTCTGTATCCAGTAGACAAGTTCTCTAGATATTTTATCAATGTCGTGACTTCTTCACTTGACCATTCCATCTTAAATGGCTAGCTAGCATTGACACTTAGGACAATCGCAATGTTTCACAACGGATTGACACAAGGCTTCACACTATCCGTCGTAGCATCAGTGACGGACGGACTTCTCGCCTTACTTTAGTGATTTAGCCGCTCTCAAGTAGAAGTAAACACAGCATTGCTAACGGAAGCTTGCACCAGCCTATCTTCTCGTGTATTATCCACAGTGATTGCATATCTCCAGTTCTGGGAAGCTGGAACTCACAATTAGACAATGCGTGGGTCCCTCAGATATCCTATCACTGTCCTCCATGTCGAGTTCGCCGCGCCGCCTCTTCGTCTATCACAGAACTCATATCTTATCTAGCAATCCGAGGAACTCGAGCCATAATAAAAAAATAAACAACATAGCCTGCTTTCTATTGCTGGAAGGTCTTCGTTATCGGGAATCGCAGAATCACGTGGATAAAATGGCAGTATGTGATACATTATTGGGCGTTTCTCCACAGGAAAAACTACGCAGTTCCTAATTTATACGGTTGTTCCTCCGATAAAGATAGTTTCTGTATACAATACAGTAGTGCAATAAGACCACATGGATTATACTTCGTTCGACACATAATGTGCGATCTTAAAAGCAAAGAAGAATATTAATCGCGAATAACCTTCTCGCAATCCAATCTTAACTGATATACCATTGGTACTTCTTTCTTTATTCGTAACAATTGTATTACATAGTAGTGATTTCAAGATGGAGTGACAACTGTAAAGTTCTTAAGATGAAGTTTTGTATAAACGTCATGCCTTAAGTCTGAATGTATAGAAGGAAAGTGTTCGTCAGTTAGGAGAGATGAACATCCAGTCAATCAACAAAATAGCCATTGCTGGAAATTTCCAAATCAGTATTCGGAACTCGTATCGACAGGGAATCTTATCGGAATGAAAAAAATCACATTCCTATAATGAGGTCCAAATGACACAAAATTTCCGGTTCGTCAGGCCACTGAATAAAAATGTCATTTCCTAACGTTGGTTGACTTGTGTTCCTAACAAGACAACTTCATTCACTGATTCGACATTTGCACTTTCTAAAGAGGAACCATATTAAATTGTGCCCGTGGGACGGGTAGTTTGAAGGGGAACGTCAGACGATACATGACACATAGTGTACAAACGCATTACTCGAACCACAATCAATTGGACGAGTAGAATCTTTGAAAGCTAGATTTATGTAGAACTTTAACATACTTTATATCCAGGAAAACATCAGTTGAGAATTAACGTTAGTCAGGTTGTCGCTACTTGCCGTATGATCAAAATTATCAGGTAGGCCTAGTCATTGACAATGCTACTACTATCGGCGCAGACATTATATGTACTCAAGTTTGGAGGTTGTTTTCTAAGAAACTAAGTTGTCTATGAAAACTCCAATCATACCGTTGTTTTCCTTGCTTAATTGTGCGTTATGACACATACATTTCACAATTTGATTATAAGTTTTAATGATTTGTATCTTAGTTAGAACAAAAATAATACTGGAATGTCAACTAGATTCACTATACATCAAATTTACACCGTTATTACTCAAAAACCCAATCATGTAACGCATTTGTACTTTAATACGTGGTTGATAGGGATGTTTCCTATAATTTTTATAAATTTTGGATTTTTTATTTTCAAGAAAAAAAAAGTTCTGATCAATTACCTGAAACGTTGTTTTCCTGGCTTCTAGAGATCGTAAAATTAATTATTTGGCCCTGTTGTAATCCTTCTTACATATAGTTACGATACATCATTTGCATATGTGCAAATAAATGCAGTGAATTTAAATCGATTTAAATCAATTTAAAATAAAATTCTACAATTTATAAAATTATAGGAAACATTCTTTTTAACCACGCATTAAAATATAAATGCGCTACATGGGCGGGATGATGTTTTAGTAATAACTGTGTAAATTTGATGTTCAGTGAAAACTAGTTTAAATTCCGGTAATTTTGTTGTTCCAACTAAGATAAATAATATTAGAACTTATAGTTGCTTATGTTATGACTTAAAATATAACAACAAACAGACAATAAGACAATTCCCACAATGACTTCAATGAGAGCGAAGCGAACCCACTGCTATCACCCTCCGACCGGAAACCCCCACCCCACGATTGTCCCCTCCCGCCGAACACACGGTGGGAATGGTGTTCCGGAAACACTTATGAGAGACGCCAAAATATTAACTAATCCAAAGTTACATAAGTAGGAGATGCTTAACAAGATTTTCAGTTTTAAATTTTGAATGGTAATCGACCATCCGACCAGTAAGATTGGCTTTACGCCAGGCGGTCCGAGCCACGCGTCAATCACGCTTGCGTTGGCTGTTGCGCGTTCGCTTGAAACGAGTGTAGGACATTTCTGTCGGTTGTTAACACATTTATACCACCTGTATTCCTAAACAGGTTTTTGTGGGAGCTTACACGGTGTAACACTTTGTAAATTTATGCTTGAGTAGGACTGCTGGTTTACAAATAAAAATATGGCGCAATTCATGTCATAAATTAAAATATGGTGACCTATCTTGATAAACATGTATAATTTAGAGTGCAAGATGCCGCGTAAAAGAAGGCGCTAGTCAGTGCTTATAAATATGGTAAGATTTTAGAGAGGTGTCCCATACGTTAGCAGATGATGAGTTAAAAGAAGATGATAAATGTTGAAACTATTTTAGTTTGTCTCAAACTTTCTTCAACGAACTTACAGTCAACGTAAGAATAATCGTGTACATGTCGTGGCACATCAGTGTTTGGCGATCCCCATAACCTCAAGATTCAAAGAAAAGCCGAGAAGTGCCGTCCACTAGTTCGCTTAGAGCAAACGCAAATCAGTCTAGGAACCTGAGTTATAAAATCTGACGCTGGTATCTACAGGGCGTGCATCCGGCAACACAAATTTAGGCACGTTTGAGCAAAATGCTCTCATGTGATTCAAAAGAACTAGGAACGCATCTGTCACGCGATACAAAACGCATTGCATGCGTCAACCAAAGGATTTTCAAACTGAATTAAAACACAGATCTCTTTAGGATAAACTTTATTGTGTTACCGTTGTCAGAACAGTAATCATCAGATTTCATTTACTTAACTATCTGTAAAACGTTAAAACAAATCTTGGAACTTTGTGTAAGATAGCTATTAGAGAGTAACAATGTGTGACATTTACGTAATCACACGACGGAAGCATTGTATGAGAATTTTAAATTAACTGGCGAAAGTTTGACATGTATATTTACGAACGTTCACATGACCCAAATCCGAGATCTAGATATCATTAATACGTTACACATATAACAGCAATTACCTACTAATTACACTTTAAACTATATTGCATTGTAAAATATCGGCAACTACAGTAAAGTGGTGTGATAGGCCACTTGTGTGAGTGAGGCGTCAAATAGAACAATGGGGGTCACACAGGGCAGCAGTCCTCGGCCTCTGTAATCCATATTAATGTACTTCTGGGACAACGACAACCGTCTTTATCACTTCACTTCACTTAGGTGTTCCATTACTTTCCGCCACGGACTATTTAAGAAGCCTTCTCTCTTTCGTTGCATTCTTTTGTGGAGATCGCAAATATGCTACCTCTTGACCGTACATTGGGATGATTACACATATTTTAAGTAGCCAACGCATTAACGAAATAACTGTTTCCTTAACATGTCGTATTAGTGAAAAATGCATGAGATAGCATAATTGTGAAATAACTGGAAGGGTGACTAACTAACAAATCACGGATCGTCTGAAAATTGTAGTATTATGTGAGTTCAGACTGTAAACAAATTACATTAAAAGATATTTTATAAATAAATACGCATTACAATGTGACTCAACCCACGACACTTTAAATTTCATTCTAGTCTCATCTTCAGGCATACTCAAATTTAGCATCAGACTTAATAAAAATGCTTAAAATTCTTTAATAATTGTCTTGTCATCAAACTAACTAAATTTTGAACTACAGGCTTAAAACAGATTCTTCTTACAATTGATTGGGTCAAGAACATATTCAACGCCCATTCACAAAAAATGTCTTGTCATCGAGCCAACTCACGATTGAGCCTTGGACACAAAACAAATTCTCCTTGCAACTGAATCAAAAAAAGACCTCAAGACCGATGCACACCGTGCATTCACAAAAAATGTCTTGTAATCGAACCAACTAACTCACGTTTGAGCCTTGGATACAAGACTAATTCTCCTTACAACTGAATCAAAAAAGACCCCAAGACCGATGCACACCGTGCATTCACAAAAATGTCTTGTAATAGAACCAACTAACTCACGTTTGAGCCTTGGATACAAGACTAATTCTCCTTACAACTGAATCAAAAAAGACCCCAAGACCGATGCACACCGTGCATTCACAAAAATGTCTTGTAATAGAACCAACTAACTCACGTTTGAGCCTTGGATATAAGACAAATTCTCCTTACAACTGAATAAAAAAGGACCCCAAGACCAATCACAAAATATGTCTTCGAGCCAACTCACGTTTGAGCCTTGGATATAAGACAATTCTCCTTACAACTGAATCAAAAAGACCCCAAGACCGATGCACACCGTGCATTCACAAAAAATGTCTTGTAATAGAACCAACTAACTCACGTTTGAGCCTTGGATATAAGACAATTATCCTAACAATTTAATAAAGAACATATCCAAGACCAATTTCAACATGCATTAACAAATATCACGAACAAACCCATGACAAATTTACAATATTCCTTCCTAAACACCTTATCTTCAGGCCAACTCACGTTTAGGCAATGGACATAAGGTAAATTCCTTTACAATTTGGATCAAGAACAGCCCTAGCGCACATTCTCATTGCAATTGAGTCCGTAACATATCCTGGATCAATTCTTTACATTTCTTCACAAATGTCTTTTCAAGCCAATTATGTTTGAGCAATTTAACAAACGAAACATTTTAACAAGATATGTCTCGTTGCCACTATTAGCAATATACAAATGACAAATTCTCTTCAGCGTTTGATCAACATATATATGTCTGGCTCTAAAAGTCGTCGCCCATTTGATACAAATAATGTACACTCTCTTAAACAACCACACGCCCATCGCGTTGAATTTCACAATGTCCAGTAAAGAATGAACGATTTCGTCATGGTTTCGACCCAAAGAATTCCAAATGGTGGAATGTTTAAGTGCTGTACAAAGTGTAATGTAATAGTGAGTGGATTTAAAAATAAATATGTATGTCATGAGACAAAGCAGTAGAGCGGAGTTCCGGCGACGTTGGGTGGGGCTTGTCGGGGCTTCGCCGGCCTTGGTTGTCGTGGTTGGCCCAGCTTGAGAAAGGGGACTCACAGAGCTAACAGAAAGTTAAATTTTCCTGTCACAGCTTACACTATCCTATGTTGGAGTTTACATGCCTTGTTGCTGCTGTTATCAGGAGGAGCTGAAAAACTAATAGGAATGAAGACTTATTATCTTTTTTGTACCACAAATTCTTATTGTTTCTGAACAATCCACCCTCTATATTCATTATACTCGTAAGTGGGCTATCTTTAGAATTAACTTGACCACACTTAAACATTTTATGTGTTGGATCTATTAGTTGGGACTGTTTTTAGTGCTAGGAATATTAAATTCGTAAAAAATACCCCATTACAAATGTCTAAGTGCAGTTTGGAACAAAACCATGTTCGGTGGTGTTGTATCTACTAAGATACTTGAGAGTTTGTTTGAAGATAGAGGGGTTTTAATGGGTGTATGAACATGATCCGGTAAATGGCTAGAACTTTACTTAAAAGGTGTGACGCTTCTTCGACATAGACGTTGTGAGTTTCATGATGAGACGAAAAGTCCATAATCAACATGGAGTCCACACAATTTCCGTTGATTTTAAGTTTATAAATTAGGACAAGGCTTCGTGGCTGCGTATAATTGGTAAAAGACATAACTTTCTGCAGAATAACACGGGAAGTAATAAATATGTCACCTATCTTGGACAAAGACTGCGCTACCTTCTTGAGCCTCAGGGGAATAGAGTGGTCTTGCTAATGAATGCCCTTGGGCGAGTTGACACAAAAAGTCAATTATTGCCGACGGTGGGTAATACATGCAGTCCGCAGGTGTCTATCTGAGTGTGTTATCGACATTGCGTTGCGATAGTTACAGGTGGGCCGGAAATGGCCGATGTTTCCCATCATCTGCCCCCTCCTCCAGAGCCACTGTCGTGCCGCCTGCATTATGGACATGGGAATAAGTCATTGCCACGGTCACAACCACTCTACTCCACTGGTGGAATAATCATCTCCTCCCCCACTCACCTGCTATGGTTGTTGTGGGAAGGCAAGTGGTGCGTGAACAAGGACCTACTGACTGTTGTTATCCCCCGCCATAGGCCACCATGTTAGATCACAGCTAACAACATATATTTTTATAAAGACAATTTTTTATTCGGTTGCCTATAAACCTAATCAGTCTCAAGTGCTTATTTGACTATATTTAAGACTTTTGGCGCTTTTGAATTTTAAGTTAGCTACACAGAGTAATCGCTGGAGAGGGGGGAAGTGGGGGAAGCGCGCTATCAGTGAGACGCCCGATATACGGGTGACAGACCGATCGCGTTCAAGTTTTTTCATATTAGTCTTTACCTGAAAGTTTTTTTCATATTAGTCTTTACCTGAAAGTTTTTTATGTTATTAGTTTGTGATTTTGTAAATACTCTGTTTGTTATATAATTGTTGTTTTATAACTGTTGTTTTATAGTTGTACAACAATGCTGGAGGTCGACATCCACAGTGTAGTAGTTTTTGCTCGGCTAGGTAAATCAGATTTATTCCAATTACACGTACTTCTTGTAATAAAAGAAACTGTAAGGAGCGTACAATTTCTTTAAAACTGCATTAACACTGGTGTGAGGAATGTGTTTAAGTTGATAACGACGTGGAACAAGTAAAAAAATATATATCTTGTAACTTTGTAAATGATGTTCATTAGTAATACCATAAATATACATTGTTTTAAACTTTATTTTGAATTGTTATTTGCATTATCCTTTATAAAACTACCTAAATAGTTCATATAATAACATTTTCTATTTTCAATATATTTTACAATAAAATAATTTTTTTTAATCAGGAATTTTCTAAAAATGGATCAAAAGTATTGTTTATCATTCCCACGTAATATAAATTGCCCATAACGCTATTATAACAGTTCTCTTTTTGAAAAGAGTTGTGTTAGATGCAGGTGACACATTTCGTGCTAGTCTGACTAAGGTGACCCATGGCGAGTTAATGATTTAGATGAGTACATCTGTCTCCTAACAAAAATAGTATTTTAGGCACATGGGAAATAACTGATAGGTGAAATTCAGTGACGTATTCGACAGGTAATACTTAAAGTGTCGAGTTGGACGGAAGAATAAGTCGGTGCTAAATAATATTACAATGAGCAAGAGAATATGTTGGAGATAAAGAAGATCTGAGCGGAAGACAAAGTAGGACGTCTGGTTTTAGATGAATAACAAATATATAAATGACCAAGGTTTAGAGTTGGTCGAGAGAAAAGCATATAACAACTTTTAAAACAAGAACATGTAGGCCGTAAATTGTCAATTTCTAAGAGGTCGAGATCTATGGCCACCACAGGTCGAGTGCTAGGAGTGTGTTCTCCGATAATTTTCGAATTGTAAGAGATCGAGATCTATGGAAAAATATATCGATCACTTAATTCTAAATCCTGAAAAAGAAATCTTTGGACACTAAGTGAAAATCTCTCCACGTGTTGAGCTCTAAATTGAGAAATACGATGCTACAAATTGCCCAATTCTAATTAAGAGTGCGTTATGTGTTTAGCATCAAGTCCGAACGGAAGATAGATAGGCTGTCATTTGAGTTGACCGTTGGAACAATTTACCGAATACAAGTACTGTACATAAAAAGAAATTATTGATCATTTTGCTTTTTATATACGACTATTCAAAATTACAAAATTAAGACTAGTTCCAAAGGTTTTTCAAATTATAAATATAATGTTTATTTAACAAATAATATAACCGAAAACCTCTAGTCAGTACATACAGCAACTAGTCCAAAGTAGCTTGCGTCCAATAATATTGAATACATTATATAACCTCAGTTAGTAGGCCCTACTGAAAGTGCTTTTTAGAAAAACCACTGATCAAATTTACTGCTTTACTCTCAGCAAGGAACAATCAAGGATAGGGGAGGGTACAAAGTACCTGTGCTCTGCGGGGAGCCAAAGACAATTTGCCAGTGGTGACAAAGGGTGCGCGATATTGGCCAGGATCAATCGGATAAGAGGAGGGTCGCGTGGCAGAGTATTGAAGCCCGCCGGCCACGTCTTAATGCGCACTTAATTGTGTCGATCTCCGAGCTGGTTGATTGATACTGTCTGCACCGCCACTGCCTTTGATTGCAGCTGTTGTCAATGAATTTACTCTGCTCCAGACTGATCTATTAAGCTGCAAGACATGAAATTAACTTATTTTTACAATCATGTGGAACATCTGGAGATAAATAAGGTGCCAAATCATTAGTCAAAACGTCACATAGTTAAGACTAAACATGCATACCAATAAGATATGAATATTCAAATGTTTAAATCTATTAACCGACAGAATATCAAGTATTAACAACAACTATTAAGAATTAACGGTATCGATGGCTACTGATTGTTGACATTAGTTGACTGTGCGGTGTCCCAGAGGCCAGATATCACTGCACATGTATCACACTACTCAACTACTTCACCCACAACTCCTCAAGTAATAACAGTGACCGTGTTGGTGGCTACTTATTGTTGACCTCAGTTAGTTGACTCTGCGGTGTCCCAGAGGCCAGAGATCACCGCACATGTATCACACTGCACAACTACTTTACCCACAACTCCTCAAGTAATAACAGTGACCGTGTTGGTGGCTACTTATTGTTGACCTCAGTTAGTTGACTCTGCGGTGTCCCAGAGGCCAGAGATCACCGCACATGTATCACACTACTCACCGACAACTCCTCAAGTTATGGCAGTGACCGTGTTGGTGGCTACTTATTGTTGACCTCAGTTAGTTGACTCTGCGGTGTCCCAGAGGCCAGAGATCACCGCACATGTATCACACTACACAACTACTTCACCCACAACTCCTCAAGTAATAACAGTGACCGTGTTGGTGGCTACTGATTGTTGACCTCAGTTAGTTGACTCTGCGGTGTCCCAAAGGCCAGAGATCACCTATCACACTACTCAACTACTTCACCCACAACTCCTCAAGTTATGGCAGTGCCCGTGTTGGTGGCTAATGATTGTTGACCTCTGTTAGTTGACTCTGCGGTGTCCCAGAGGCCAGAGATCACCGCACATGTATCACACTACTCACCGACAACTCCTCAAGTTATGGCAGTGACCGTGTTGGTGGCTACTGATTGTTGACCTCAGTTAGTTGACTCTGCGGTGTTCCAAAGGCCAGAGATCACCTATCACACTACTCAACTACTTCACCCACAACTCCTCAAGTTATGGCAGTGACCGTGTTGGTGGCTAATGATTGTTGACCTCAGTTAGTTGACTCTGTGGTGTCCCAGAGGCCAGAGATCACCGCACATGTATCACACTACTCACCGACAACTCCTCAAGTTATGGCAGTGACCGTGTTGGTGGCTAATGATTGTTGACCTCAGTTAGTTGACTAGTACACGATCACCTTTCTAGTGTTTCATACTATCATTTTTAAACTTTACAAAAAAGGCATAAAATGGAAAAGTAAAAAGCTACACGCAGAGAAGCAGGGTCGGACGGGATAATTGGTGCACGGTCTGGTGGTTCGGGCCCCAGATGACGGTCGGCTTGGCAATTGAAATACATTGCATTGTTAGCGGAGCATACCTGGCCACAATGGTGACTATATTAATTGGCGAGGGGAACCCCTCCTACAGCAACCCCCTCACAGGTGTTGAGGCCCATCGTCCCTGTATTACAACAGTTTTAATTACTTCTAGACTAGGTGGAAAGGGGATAAACTACACTTCAATGATAATTTATTAATAATTTACAAAGTTTGAAATTACGGGTTACTGGCCACATCTATTTTCTAATCAATTTAACGTTGGACACTGTAGTATAGAATTTCTTTTGTAATTTTATTAAATAAACTACATTTTCCTTTTTAAATTAAATTATATGAATAGCTATTTATCTAATGATACTACTACATTAACTCATGAAAGTACTGTCAAACTGATAAAGGCAACTGGTACGCTACTCGCCTCCAAACTTTCCAGTTTCGATATTATGAGTAGCGGTTGTATAATTACACAAGCCCCGCTGTTTGATCCATCATCGATGGACAATTTGGGAGCTACAACCTCAGAAACTGATTCCGGTAATGCGCAATGGAACTATCAGTTAATTGGCAAGGTAAAAAACCTCTAAGCTAATTCCGGTTATGCACAATGCAACTATCAGTTATTTGACTAGGTAAAACCTCAAATCTAATTCCGGTAATGCGCATGGAACTGTGAGTTAATTGGCAAGCTACAACCACGAAAGCAAATTGCGGTAATGCACATGGAACTGTGTGTTAATTGGCAAAGTACAACCTCGGAAGCTAATTCCGGTAATGCACAATGGAACTGTGACAAGGTACAACCAGAACAATGGCAAGGTACAACCTCAGAAGCGATGAACGCTGAACTTACGGCGATGGATGTAACCAAACTTCTTCGACCAAAAACACCGTCCAGTAAGCGTAGTCCTTGAGGGCCCATTAACGGATTATTATTAAAAACAATATTGTTGGAGATTGAACTCCAGGACTATTGAACAATTTAAGAGGAAACTTTTAAGAACTAGGGGTGAAATGTTAACGAAAACATTTTTGTAAATATTTAAGCCCATGCAAATAACTAATTCCAACCATATACCTAGACATGTCTGTAACGCACGTATACTCTTTACATTACCCCTATACATTAAACTAACGTCTGGAACTCCTTCAATAAATATGTTAAAATAAAGAGTTTGTAAATAAATAAATTAAAAGCTACATGACTTTATTAATTAATTAAAAACACAGGTCCAATATCGTTTTGCCCTAACAGAAGTCGGGTGCCCCCTCCATCAAGCGGTTGACATTGTACAATTACGTGGTTCTCACGTGCTGACGTCACGGGAGCCGTGGGAACTGACGGCAGGTGGCTGTTGTCGACTGGTGATAGCACAATCTACCCACATAAACTGACAACAGAACTGAGGATACAACCGGAAACGGGTTCAGGATTTAGTATGCTTATTAAGTTGGACCTAAAAGCAATATGAAGGGGGATAATAGATACATGATCCGACATTTAAATAAAATGGGGTAATTAGAGTTGAAAATATGTGAGTCTTGAGAAGTGTGAACAGTAATTGATTAGTAAAGAAGGTTTGATTAGATTGAGCTTATCTCAAATCACTCCAACTCCTGAGTAACTGCTCCGCTCTTGTTAAAAAGTCTACTTCATGGAATGAATTATATGGCGGAAACCCACTCCAAGTCACCATTAACGTGCTAACAGTTTTCATCACCGAAGTCTAATGATATGACAGATGCATATTCTTGGTTTTGTTTATATAATACGTATTTACCCTCTCTTCCGCCTTACAAACAAAACCTGAGAATAACCCTTAATAAGTACCCTTGCGTAATCACGATTTTTGAAAACACTTTTATCATCTTAGAGACCATACATATAAGAGAAAAGAGAATAGAACTTGAGAAGTACTTAAAGCCAACACGCATTATAACTTATCTTTTGATTTACGAAGTCTTTTAAAAAGGAACTAATATTTGAAGACCCATGATTTCAAAATCTGTAGTTTCATTTCAAGATCTGTTAACCATTTTATGACACTTTGTCGAATATGCATGCTTTGTAAAACACCTGATTGCAAAGAGTCAAATTATACAATCTTCACCAAGTTTCAACATTCCTTTAACTTGGCACGTCGGCGGCAACTCTGCTCCGAACAACGGTCGAGTCACCCAGACACGCCAGCCAGCGTGACATGCAAACTCGTTAACGCTAACCTTTCCCGACACGTTCACCTTCAAGACGACATGACTCTCACCTGACGATCTTAGTCAGTACTTGGTTTTGCAGTTAGGTATTATTAACTTAAAAGCTTCTATTGTAAGTTATTCAGCTGTATAAATTCGAACAACGAGAAATACATAAAAAACAATGTATAAACTCTAAACAAAATTACCTAAGCTTATCCACACAAGAAAAGACTGCCACGTTGAACTATAATTAATAATCGATTAATTTTTGTAAATGAATATTATTGTTTTACTGACGGGAGTGTGGATATTAGGTTAGAAATGTTCGCGTCATAGAGCCGGTCTGAACAATCGCTTCTTTTACTTATGACTTCGAAGACGCTAGAAGGGAACTGCGATGTCTCTAATCCACACTCTGTTTAATCACACCCAAGTCCAATTTTAAGTAAGCTTACGTAGCGAGTAAGGTGATGTGTGAGACAGTAATAAAAAGTTGTTAAAAAGCATTAAATGTGTAGTTTGCCTACTCAGTCTGTACAAGATCATACTAATTTCAGTAAAAACTCCTCAATTCAGCCTAGAAGCTGCCTTTTCGAAAGTAGCTCAGCGGCAACGGACCAATACCCATCAGATAACGACTGTACAGGTGTATGTCTACAAACTACTGGTAGTATCTTCCACTTGTACCTCGAACATACGTATTCTTTATCATGGAAAGTTATTACTTCTAGTATAGGCAATTCATTTAAATTAAAAACAAACTATACCACACACAAAAAAGATACCAAGGATTCTATCAGACAGACCATTATAACCATTTTTGGAAATTCAGAGTCGAGGTGCGACCGACTGACCATTCATTCACTAACACCAGCATCCATCCATCCGTTCTCCACATTCACACCGATCGGTGTTTCCTGACAAAGATGGTCAAAAAGTCAAACATCCTTTTCCTGAGGAAGTTACGCAACTTTTTGGTGGGTCCGAGTCCATCAGGTTTAGGGGTCCCTTTACTTCGTTTTAATTAAATTTCCGGTAGCGAAACAACAGTTGAACGACCAATTCTATGACATCCTTCAATCCAGTTTTTCGAACCCGTCTCATTAATCCTCATTAACATTGCTTCTATCGCGAGTGAACAGGTTTGAGACCGATTTCGGCCGCCGCGGACAGACCAGTTGGAGAGGTGACCTGTCGCTTCCTGTGGACTGTGGGACAGCTCTGGCCGTACTTCCTCCGGTCCAGCCACTTGCACAACAGTGGTCCGCCGGAGATCTTTTAACTTTCATTAGGCGCTAAGGGCGTGGTCCATTTCCTTAACTACTGATACATCAATTGCCTGGAACCACTTGCCACCTACTTCAGACTGTTGTTAGTACCTAGAGATAAAAGAAATTATCGTGAAAATGTCATTTCTTCTGTGATATAAGACACGACATTAATTAAAGACTACTACAGCAACTAGTGATTGGCGAACAACTTCTCGGCGAACGGAAACTGTGAAAATTTCATACCTCAAAATATGAAATTGTTTAGTTATTCTTAAGCATAACCAAAACCCGCTCCATTCACTATTGGGGCACTTAGCTTTGCCTCAGCCATCGATGGTAGAAAGCGGCTGGTGCTTATATCTGTTGGGCTATCGTAGCTACTTGTACTCTATGTATGCAAGTGATTGCAGTGGTCTAAATTGACGGTCGCCTGCGGTAATGGCCGGATACCGCTTTCGTCACACCACCACCCGCTCCGTTCACTAATTGGAGCACTTAGCTTTGCCTCAGCTCGATAGAGGCTGGTGATAATGTAAGATGGGCAAAGCTTGCTTACCATAGTAACGCGCATCCGTTTAACTTAAATCAGGTAAGATGCCACTGACATTTTAACATACTATTTATTATAGTAATCCAGGTACTTAAAGGCGTAGAATAATGGTTTCAAATATCAGGTTTCTCATAACTGGTGATAGCTACATCGTTACTTTTACCTCGGTAAATGCTATTCTTACTTCTGGTGTGAAAGCTGCTGAGAATTGGTCCAGCACCAGCCAAGGCCAGAGGCGAGGGAAGTGAGTGAAACCTGTTAGGTTAGCAAGACAAGAATGGGGAATTGGTCCAGCACCAGCCGAGGCCAGAGGCGAGCGAAGTGAGTGAAACCTGTTAGGTTAGCAAGACAAGAATGGGGAATTGGTCCAGCACCAGCCGAGGCCAAAGGCGAGCGAAGTGAGTGACGCCGATTAGGTTAGCAAGACGTGAATGGGGAATTGGTCCAGCACCAGCCAAGGCCAGGGAGAGGGAAGTAAGTGACGCAAGTTAGGTTAGCAGGACATGAATGGTGAATTGGTCCAGCACCAGCCAAGGCCAGAGGCGAGGGAAGTGAGTGACGCCTATTGGTCCAGCACCAGCTAAGGCCAGAGGCGAGGGAAGTGAGTGACGCCGGTTAGGTTAGCAAGACATGAATGGGGAATTGGTCCAGCACCAGCCAAGGCCAGAGGCGAGGGATGTGAGTGACGCCGGTTAGGTTTGCAAGACATGAATGGGGAATTGGTTCAGCACCAGCCGAGGCCAGAGGCGAGGGAAGTGAGTGACGCCGGTTAGGTTGGTAAGACATGAATGGGGAATTGGTCCAGCGCCAGCCTGGCCGTCGTGACTTGCAACATCAATGGAACGGGTTTCATTCATACTCCTGACCGGCTACTACTGCAGAGGTACTCGCCACTTCCCTTCACTTCTCTCCACTCCCTCTTCGATTTATCTCCGTACAGATTTTCCAATTACACCACACGTTCCAGAATGAATAGAAACACATTTGCCTATGTCTAGAGAAACGTGTTAAAGTAACACACCGTCTAGTTCTGCCACCGATAAGACTGTTATATCTATTTACCCTGTGATATATGTTTAATTTATCCTATATGTCCTTAAAATACGTTGATTCCATAAGTATAATCAGTTAAATTTTAACTGTCGTGCTGTTTAGTCTTAAAACAAATCACCAACAGATCATTTAGTCCTGTTTATACTGAAGAGGTTTATTTAAGAGAAAAGAACAATGTCAAAAAATGTCTAGTAAACAAGGTGGATTCGAATTGCTAATACAGTAGTTAACAAAGAGGAATGAAACGAACAACGATTAAGATAGTTGTTGATCGAAAGACTCACTAATCAGCGTGGTTCTGACGTCGTCACACTTGAATCAGGCGAGAGTGCAATTCGAAGTTCAATTTGACCTCCTTGTGAACTCTCTCTGGCGCCTCCCGTGAACTGGGTCAGCCTGGGGCGCGGAAGTGCGGGATGAAGTCCAGCCAGTCTGCCCGGTAGTTACTTTTCTTCTTTGCATCCTTTCTCTCCTTTGCTTCGGCTATTCCTACTGTATCCTTCCTGTCTATTACACTTGTGACTCTATAAATAAACGAAGATGAATTAAACTTGCCAGCAGATTCTGTTAGTTATAAAGGTCTCTTCTTCTTTAGTTGCTTAACAGATTAAAGTATACTTAGGAATCCAAGACACGCGTTCACTTCAAACGACCCAACTTGAAATAGCAATAGTAAAAGATGAAACTGCTCAAAAGGAAAAACGATGACGTAAGCACAGTAAGCAAAAAATGTCATAGAATATAGAGACCAAACCTTTAAGGGATGCAATTACACCTACAGAAAACAAACGTTCACCTGAATGCAACAACCCCGACTTGAAACCACAATAAGCATGAAATGTCACTGACTCTAAAGACCAAACCTTTAAGGGATGCAATTACACCTACAGAAAACAAACGTTCACCTGAATGCAACAACCCCGACTTGAAACCACAATAAGCATGAAATGTCACTGACTCTAAAGACCAAACCTTTACGTCAATGAAACGACCCCATTTGAAACAACTCAATAAACTTGAACTGTCACTGACTATAGGGAACAAACGTTTATACCGACCTGAATGCAGCAACCCTAGTTGAAACAACTCAATAAACTTGAACTGTCACTGACTATAGGGAACAAACGTTTATACCGACCTGAATGTAGCAACCCTAGTTGAAACAACTCAATAAACTTGAACTGTCACTGACTATAGGGAACAAACGTTTATACCGACCTGAATGCAGCAACCCTAGTTGAAACAACTCAATAAACTTGAACTGTCACTGACTATAGGGAACAAACGTTTACACCGACCTGAATGCAGCAACCCTAGTTGAAACAACATAAGCATACACTGAGTACCAGGGATTAAAGCAATCCAGTCTTTAACCACCGGCATCTATTCTGTTTCGCTCAGTGGCAAAATAGAATAACATTATTGCCACTCTTTTCAACTCTCAAAGCTCATAAAGTGAAAATGAAAAAACAGTTTAAGTTCGAGCTATTCCTTGCAAGCGGTATTCGGTAAACAGGCCTTCAACTCATTTTATTAACCCTCGAACCGCCAATTAGATTTTCCTATACCGTCAGGTCATTTTCCGCGCATTTGTATACATTTTGTCAAAAAATCATAAAAAATAGTAAAATGTTATAAAACTACTTGTACTTGGTATCACTGTACTCCTAATGAACCAGGCTATCAAATAAAAATAAAATATTTCACCTTTAGGGAAAAATAAGACTTTATGACTCGTGATATGTTCGAAAATTATTTTTGTACATAAAAAAGGGGGAGAGGTCACCAGGCATAATATAATTAAATTCAAAATTCCAAGATAACAAAAATATTCCAAATTTTATTTAGTGTCATAATTATAATAGGTTTTAGGTGTTATTTGGATTGAGAAAGTAACTATAATTACATACTGTAGGCCTAATCGTATGTAGTACAACAATGCAATTATAATTATAATTTTCAACAATTAGCTAAACATTATAAATAATGACTATAAACTTCTAATTGATATTAAAATTTACAAAAATTCATCCTTCATCAAATAAATATATTTGTGAAATGTTTATTTTGGTTCCCGTTCGTAGTCAGCTGAGGTCTGAGGGTGATGGAAGAAACTTTACTGGCATGTACATAAATGTTGTATTATTCATGTTCATATTTTATTCATTCATAAGAAATCTTCAATACACTTGTTTGTGGGTTGCATATCCATACCAGAATGCGGAAAAATTGGGAAAATTTGGATGATAAATGGCAAAGAAATAAAATTTAAAATGTTACGCTCATAGCTGAAAAGTTTTGTGAAACTGCCTAATATATACACTGACATTTTAGATGCTGCAATAATAATAATAATAAAAACATAATTTTAAATTTATATAGACATTATTTATACTTATTAATGTAAACAAATTAACAAGCATAATTTTACAATAGCCTAACATAAACTAATGACAAAACAAATTCCACTACAAACGACACTAAAAACGTTTCATAGATAATGGTAGGCTATAACATAATTACAACACAACAACACCATAATTACGTAGGCCTATAAGACATACAAATGCGTTCTGAAACAAGTAAACAACATATCCAATATGGCGTCAGTTAGAAAAGGGTTTTCACTTAAATCAACAAACATTCTTAATATTATTTTACACTGTTCCTTTCGTCTAAGAACCAAATAAAGTACTGTTACCATTACAACAAATATATCTTCTAATGTCCAGTGGTATATAAATAAACATTTAACAAAAGTTAATAGCGAGCGATGCAAGTCGAAAATTTTTTATCGAGTGACAGTACATAATGAACCCAAGTCGACAATTTTTGACGAGTAACAGTACATAATGAACACAAGTAGACAATTTGTTGTCGAGTGACAGTACAGAATGAACACAAGTCGACAAGGTTTTGTCGAATAGGCTAATTACGGTACAAGGGTTAAATGTATGATGATATTTGAACTTGCCCGAGTTGAAAGTACCTTGTAAGTATTTAACGTTAAACAGCTAAAGATGAAAATAACCGTAATGAAACCATTCCCCAAAGAGAAGTCAGTGAAAGTAGATAAAGCTTTACTGACTTCTCTGATTATTAAAGAAAAACTGTTACTGAAACTGTCTATTATATTAAATAATTAAAGTTACAGTTTCAAAATGCCAAGTTTATCACATAACTCAGTCATGGGATGGGTATAAAAAAACAACGCACAAGTCTGAAAGTGTGAGTCAAAATGACACGGTTATCTAATGTACACAATATTTAAAAGATACGTATGTTTATTACATCACAGAGATGTTAGACCGTTGAACAGAAAGAGCAAACTTAAGAAAACAAATTAAAAGTGTAATGACAAAATACTATTCCGGACACAACCTTTTTGTCTAACAAACAATGGGAGGGGAGGCGGAATTAAACAGTTTAAGTCGGGTCATATTCAATTTGACTCCGTCAAAGAAAAATCGGACAGCAAGGTACCGTGACAATAGAGCCTGATGGCTAGCGATTGGCCTATTCTCGACAGACTGACTCGATTGTCAGGAGGGGCCTAACATAACCTTATCACTCAATGCCAATCAAGTTAAGACGCGCCGTACCGGGTTAAAAGCTTTCCATCAAAAATGACATAAACAATCGTGTTACAGTAATTGAACGTCTGTGCATCTCAAAGACACAGTGCACTTTGGGGCTGTAATTGATTTACTTAACGTCTGAGGTCGACCAAACAAGCGCCAAAACATCGAGTAATAATACGAAAAGGGTAGTCAACGTACTGGTTTACACAATTGAAAATAAAAATGTTTTGACGGTTTAGTTTCATTCAATTAATAACACGCGGCTGCCCAGAAAAAATAGTTATTGAATAATACAATAATCAATTTGAAAGAAATTAACAAATAAGATAAGAATACGCACTACCTCTCTACAAAAAAAAAGTGAAAAAACAATCCATAAACTTAGATGATATATTGGCTATTAAAAATAATACAAAACCACTACAGTAATATAATCCAAATACACAAACCTACAACATAAAATTAACAATCATAAGTAGGTACTATATAAGATCACTTTTGTAGAGAAAAATATAAAAATAAGATAATCCTTATTCAATTGCTGAATCAAAACAATCTTCTAAGGCGCATTAAAAATCATTACCACAGAAAATAAAAACAACTTATAAAATAAAATCTCGTACATACTGTACAAATTAAAACTGCACATTGAAACTTAACAGATATTGCAGATAAAAAACAAAATCTCACCAGAAAAAATCCATGTTGAACCAATTTAGAGTTGTATGTAGAGAACATGCCACATGTGGAATATCTGGGCACAATACGACTGTAATCTAGGGCGGAAACTGGCCGGACTATCAACCGCGAAACCGCATACATCGATACAGGCGACATGTCAGTACTGATGCGTACCAACAAACTTTGACATCTAACTGAGAGGAAGAAATTTGTGCAGAATACTAAGAAAACAAAAAATAAACATATATAAGGAACGCTGACAATGACGATGTATTTGACTGATACGGACCAACAAACTTGGACATCTAACTGAGATGAAGAAATTTGTGCGAAATACTAAGAAAACAAAAACTAAACATTGATAAGGAACGCTGATAATGACGATGTATTTGACTGATACGACCAACAAACTTGGACATTTAACTGAGAGGAAGAAATTTGTGCAGAATACTAAGAAAACAAAAGCTAAACATAGAAAAGGAGCGTTGATAATGACGATGTATTGTATTGATGCGTTCCAACAAACTTGGTCATCTGAGAGGAAGATTCTTGCAGGACACTAAGAAAACAAAAACTAAACATAGATAAGGACATAGATATTGACGATGTTTTGTACTGATGCGTTCCAACAAACTTGGGCATCTAACTAAGAGGAAGATTTCTTGCAAAATAGTAAAAAAACTAAAACTGACAAAGATATAAGGAATCAATGGCATTAGATACAATTTTATTTATATGCTCCATTAATATTTTGAGAGGGGCTTTTCCTGAGAATTTATTTTCATTTGCACTTGGATTCAGTTACTCGACAAGGGCCAACAAAATTAACAGCTTTTCATTTACTGGTTGAACTGGACTGCAACTATAGTTTACCTACATAATTGATATGTTTACAAACCACTCTGTCACTATTTATCTCACATCTATCTAAACTGAGTATTAAACGAGAGCAAGTAAGTAAGAGGCATCAAACTAATGGAACGGAAGATACTGCAATTGAAACGTCCCGCAAAAAGTTATCCTTGATTAGATCGAAGGCCCAAATCAGCTATTGGTGGCTCACTGAAAGTGCACGATAACACGTCTACTTATCATGTAATATATCCAAGGCTAGCCGGTTCCCACGTCAGGCGCAGATGGCTTGTGCATGAGAACCCGCCTTAACCGCATGTTACGGCAAGGCTAATGGTTGTTAATGTGCGGACTACACTCGGCCCTGCCCGCCCAACCAACTGTTCAAAATAACAAACTAACCACGACAATTAACTGTTACGAACTAATGAATCTTTAAGGTTGAACAGCTATAAATATACATAATAATTAAATACAAACATCAACTCCAAAATAATTTGTTAGAAGTATGTCTTCAACGGCAACAATAATTAATTACTCATGGAGTTATTTTACACTAAGTATTACCTTGTATTTAAATGGTTGAGTAAAGAATACAACTACAATACTTAATACAAAACCATTAGCTAAATCTAAATCATCAAGTCAATATTATTTCACATTTAACTTTGACTTTCAAAGGAAATTTACATATGAGGAATGTTGACGTTTGGGTGTCTGTGTACGTTCCACTCTTCTGTCGGGGCAATTAGATACACAGCTTTTAACGGAGCAGGTGGATACATGCTACTTTTGACGGGGCAGATGGATACATGCTACTTTTGACGGGACAGATGGATACAAGCTAATTTTGACGGGGCATGTGGATACTCTCATGCTTAGATTCTGCTCTTGTCGGGGCAAGAGCAAATATAGATGCGGTTCTAGACGGAGAGCAGATGGATAGGCTAAATACTGACTCTTGATGAGTTGGGAGTTTGAATGGGATTTGTGGTATGATATTAAATTGACATTAAGTTTACCTATTATTTTGATACTATTTTAAGTCAAATTTGTAATTCTTTTCTTAAGTAGGTCTGAATTCTATTAAAAATTATATTAAGATTGGCATAAACAAAATTTTAATTACCAAACATTGAATGGGTTTTAATAATCGATTAGTGATGCTAAAATTTAAATGATCGTTATTTGTTTCTTACTGTAGTGCTTGTTCCCTCTGATGTTAAGTCAGTGACGGGGTTAGTCGGGTTGGCTTCTTCGACAGTTGCGTTGTCCATATACGTGCAGCAGCATTCTATTTTGCTTCATACATAGGTCGATACAAAATCACTGTATTTACTCAATAAACTATCAGTTGTGTATGGACCAGAACACCAACTTTCCAGAGGTAAATTCTAGGAAAGTAAAACCATTCCACTGGGAGGAAACGACCGTAATACAGTCGTTATTGGTCAGAACAAATAGATTAAGTGTGGGAACGTTGGCGGGCGGGGGCGGGCAGTCTGTGAGAAAAATCAGCGAACCATTGCGGCGAGCCACCTGTTGGTCGAGCACAAAGGCCGCGGCATATAATGTACTGCTCGTTGTACTTAGGCCTATCGACGTAGTAGAGAAAAATGTCTACATAGCGGGAACATAAATAGTAGGATTGGCATTATTTATATCATATCATGAATAGACTCCATGTCGGTGCTAGATTGACCAAGGCTATTGTTACCACATGATACTTTTCTTTCGAAAAGTTTTTATATTTTCTCATCGCTTTTCAGACTGTAGATCTATAAAAAATGTGTACAAAGAAACAGCAAATACATAACCTCACTTATTTAGTATTCATAAAAAACTATTTTGGAAAAGATTTTTGAAGAGACCGACAGTGTATCCAGGAAGAATACTCAAATAGTTTCTACATAGGAACTGTTGAAACCATAATAATTTCAAACTACACTAAAAAGGTAAAACGTCAAATAAAAGTAGCCACCAGAAGAAAATATAAATAAAACTAAACATAAATTTAGTAAGTAGGTATAAAACAACAATTCAAGGTCGGTGCCGATGACTAATACGTAATTAGTTTCCCAAGGACGACTAAATAACAAATTAACATATGTTGAAATGCGTTAACACTGGTATTAGAAAGCCAAAGCCAAAATGCCAAGGCTTGCTGCGGCGGATGCAACGAGGGA
The DNA here is from genome assembly GCA_035578905.1 of Stictocephala bisonia. NCBI lineage: Eukaryota > Metazoa > Arthropoda > Insecta > Hemiptera > Membracidae > Stictocephala > Stictocephala bisonia. The sequence continues at coordinate 233,695 of JAQJVL010000561.1, read as the reverse complement.
AAAACTGTTTTTACAAAAACTAGTAGAATTGTCCGCTTTGGGTAAAGTAAATATTAACAAATTTGTAGCAACATAATGTATGGGATTATTTGTGCTTGATTATTTTTCGTAGAAATACACGTAAGTATTATACCCAATAAATGCTAGATTACGTGGCCATGAAATGAGTAATTGTGTATATCCGTTGTTATGTTTTCACTGAATCTTTATGGAAGTTATTGTGTACTTCCCTAGTATCATTAGGGCGGCTATTTAATAAGGAAATTGTAGGTTTTTGACGAATTTATATCCGTTCACACCTTGATTATATTTAAATCAATGGGTTACATACACTTTTTGTATATTTTCAATTATCAAACAATTAAAGGAACAATCAACAATACCCATAAAAAATAACGTTTTATAGTAAAATCCAACCATTGTATTCAATTTAATAATTAACACATCAGATATATTTACGTCTTATTATTTTAATCTGACGTGATTGTTTAATGGTCAAAGAGTTAAAGTGCATTCAAACAATTTCAACAAGGTTCTATTCTATTCCTTCCCGAGTGAGGGTGAAGATGACGATGCGCTAACGGACTCGGACTGGCAATTTGTATGCTCTACAAGAGATGATCAGCCGGAAACCAACGACGTGTGGTGCCTAGAGAGTAGTAGTTATAGCCGACGCTACCAGGGCCGAATCAGCGCCACTGACCGACCACGCTCCATGGTTCCTACTGCCACCGCTAGGTGTCACTACCGAACAGCTATATCGGTTTTTATTCAATCACATAAAAAAAGTATAACCTTATGATGCCAATCAGTCAACTGCAAGCGAGTTGTAGACAGTGTAAATACATCAGTCTCAGTCGACCCCTCTGCAATGAATACATATCTATAGATTGGTATCTGTTATGGTATGCCACGAACTTTATTAATTGAACAAAAGTATATGTTAAAACTATACATTTATATTGTAATAGTTTTAACAGAGTAGCCAATGTATTTGTTGTGAACACGTTGAAAACAGCATTTTTATAATATTCAAAGGGTATAAATTCCCTATATATCCAGGAAATATTTGACCAATTTTGACCTTGTCGAGGAACTATTGACAAGGCCATTTTGTCCTTTGCCGGAGATTCAAATTTCTATTTTTCCATAGGTTGAACAATTTTATCAATACTTTTATATAATTTTTAATCATACTGATTATAATTATAGTATGTTCAAATATTTTTCTAAAAATTATGGCAACGAAGAAAAAGCCAAAAGACGTCATGATTTAAAATATATAAAGAATAGTTACGGAATACCCGGAAACAATAGATGATTTACTGATCCTGTAATTGCAAAACTGTTTGATACATTTTTAATCCCTTACATATTGCATTTTAAATGTCTTGTAATTAAAAGTGATTATACTTATTTAGACTATTAATTTATCACTATCCTAGTTAGCCACAACATGTCACCGTCTCTCCCTTCCTTGACAGTGGAGAGGAAGTGGAGGCGACGGTGGTAGTGTCGCAGCCAGAATGTTGAGCGGCGGCCACGTGCCCAGCCACAAGTGATGAGTCAGGAGGTGTGATCGGCATCCCCAAACACTCCCTGCTCAGGGCCATGTACGGCGAGTTGAATGGACCTCCTACCACTGTCCAGAGGAAACACGTTTGTCATAAAAACAACTCCCAATAATATATACATAAGCCCATCAACAGCGTCTGTAAAGAAGAGAAACACAATGACGAGTAAACTTTGTTTTTGAAATTTGTTAATGATGGAGTATCAGATGAGGAAGACAAACGTTGTTTTACATTTTCCATTATTACGTGCTAAATACCAATCACGACGTTTCGATTTGGAAAAAACCCAAACCTATTTCGATTTGGTAAGACGAGTAGATTGTGGCCATGGAGCACAACAATGCACGGTGTAAGGAAGAGAGATTCAATGACGTGTAGACGGTGGTCATGGAGCACATTAATGCAGTGTGTAAGGAAAAGAGACTCAATGACGTGTAGACGATGGTCATGGAGCACATCGATGCAGTGTGTAAGGAAGAGAGACTCAATGACGTGTAGACGGTGGTCATGGAGCACATCAATGCAGTGTGTAAGGAAGAGAGACTCAATGACGTGTAGACGGTGGTCATGGAGCACATCAATGCAGTGTGTAAGGAAGAGAGACTCAATGACGTGTAGACGGTGGTCATGGAGCACATCAATGCAGTGTGTAAGGAAGAGAGACTCAATGACGTGTAGACGGTGGTCATGGAGCACATCAATGCAGTGTGTAAGGAAGAGAAACTCAATGACGTGTAGACGGTGGTCATGGAGCACATCGATGCAGTGTGTAAGGAAGAGAGACTCAATGACGTGTAGACGGTGGTCATGGAGCACATCAATGCAGTGTGTAGGGAAGAGAGACTCAATGACGTGTAGACGGTGGTCATGGAGCACATCAATGCAGTGTGTGTGAGGAAGCGAGACTCTTAAGCGTGCAGAAGATGGACATAAAGCCCATCAACGGCGTGTGTAAAGAAGAGAGACTCAATTACGTGTAGACGGTGGACAAGGGGTTCATCAACGTCCTGTGTACTAGAGTTTCGAAAGCGTGTAGACGGTAGATATATCATCTCACCGGACGTATCTTATTTACTTCACCGAGTGAACTATTGCATTCAGTAATAAATGTATTCGTATTATTTGTAAAAATGATATTAGCAGAAAAATAGAATAATGTTGTTTAACCAAAAATGCCAGTTTGCAATCATATTTCACAAGAACCATTTAAAATCCTAGAGCAGCTGTAAACCACACTAACGACCTACTATGATGACTCCTTTGAAGAAAGCTACTCAAAACTAAATTTTTAAAATTAAATGTATATTCGCTGACAAACGGAAGTGAAGTAAATGGGTATTCAAAGCACATTTATTTAAAATGCTTTATAATTACCAATTAAATTTTATGTGTAGTGAGTAACCAATTAACTATAGTAGTTGGAAATGGCCCTTGGCAAAGGATGTGTCGGTCTAAAAATAGCCGCTGTATCTCGGGCGCTAGAGAACAGGTCGGACTAGTGTACACTACCACAGGTAGCTGCCAATTATCTGTGGCCAATCAGTAGGACCGGTCCGTCGCCGTACTTTCCCACGTCACCTCACACAACTATCCAAACATTATCGGAGACGATAAGTAGCGAGTCAGTCCTCCAATTTTAATAGACTAAGATCCAAACAAATTCAATAAAAAAGTTTTTCTTAAAAAAAAAAAAACAATAAAGAAGTACACAATCAAGTACATATATATCACTATAAAGTACACTGATTATAAAACCCACTTCGGGGCTGAGGTCAGGAGGTTGCATTAGTGGTGGGGTTGGGTGCGAGATGACTACATTCAAGGGAACTCTATGCATGTAGGCAAACTTATTTTAGTACATTTGTGTAATAATAATACTAAAAATTTTTAATTATTGATATGGAACTTTATTGTGATACATATATAATTATTTACTCTATGTTAATTATGATTTTTTTTCATGTTGCTTTTTTAATTTTTATTTTATCACGTTTCATGGAATGTATTTGAACTGTAATTAAAAGTACAGGTGGGAAATAGTCATAACCTCACCCTGTTTTCATTTCATTTTATTATGAACTCAACCATAAGAAAAACAAAGCTTAGCAAATAAAAATTAAACTATAAACAAACAAATAAAACCGCAAAGATAAATCAAATCATAAATACTCACACGACCAAAAATACAAAAGATACATAATGGTAGATCACATAAATGTATTTTCAAATTAAAGTTTAAATATGGAATTAACAAGTAGCCTATGCCTATTTCAATATCTGCGACTATCACCCAAAATTTAAATTTATTTTCTATTATTTTATATCACTCGGAGCAACAAAAAACAATTAGTTAACACGAATATACGTATCTGAAATATTTCGTCCTCTTTTTCTTATGAGAAAACGGTACACATAAACATTGATTATATACGATTGTTGTATATAATCAATGCCTATACAGTAAATGTTCAAATATTGAAGAACGCCTTAAACTATTCACAACGCAACACACATGCAAACGGACTTGAACACAGTATTCAGCTGAGTTGAAGGCGTTGATATAGAGAACCAATATTCAAACGCGATCGTTCATATTAGTTGTTGATACAACTAAATTTATGTTTACTGAAGCCTATTGTTCAAGATTAATTTAACTGTAACATTAGTATTTATATTAACATTAATATAACAGCTGAGATACAAATAAACTACATTGTTCATTTCTTTGAACTTGTATTTACGTACTTTAAAATATTAATTTAGATAATTTTCATTACTTTCATTTAAGTTAAGTAGTATATACATAGTATAAGTTAGGGTCACATATATTATTTTTGGTCTTACGTCTATATATAAACAACTTGTTTAAAACAAAAGCAAAATTTGTATCCAATAGTAAAAAACTACACACATTATTTTCTTTCAAAATAACAAATATAAATTTGTTTAGGGAAATATTGTGATATGATGTTATTTCTATACATTCACAAGGCCCACCAGCCAATATCAATATACAATTACAAATTATAAATATTGTTTGCCGATGCGTTAAAAACTACAGTAATTAGTTAAGCACGAACTGTCTTATTATTAACTGGCCCACATTTTTAAGTACAATATTTTGCAATCATGTGTAAGTAAATAAGAAAAAAATATCATCAGGGAATGAACATACAATCTTATTTTGTTTGGCTAAAACTAAGATTTAACCAAATTGTAATCATGAATTAAAAAAAACAAAATTATTAAAACTCGCAGTAATGGATACACAAATTTGCTGTTTCAGAAGAATTTACACTAATTAATTAATTTGGTTTAAGGAATCAAAACAAGTTTTGAACAAGATGGTTGGACATTATTGAAAGCTCCTTCTATTCGTTTGATACCGTCCGACCCACGCCGTAGTGAGTATATTGTATCACCTCTCTTGAAGGCACTCTGTCAAATGAGAAAATTGTATTTGTTGCAAGAAATAATAATGGGATGCTTTTTTTTGAATTAAACTATGCATAAATGGTACCAGGTAATTAGTACAAACTTTCTCCCTTTACCTTTATTACGTCAGATTTTAAAAAAAGTGTACAAAGCTTTTTTTTTTAACCCTCTGCGTTTTTAACTGATGACAGATATTCATTCAAAGTGTCAATTAATCACAAAGCCAGCTTTTATGTAAACAACCTTCAGGCATTCGGCCTCCAGCCGCAACTTAGTGAGTTGGTAACTAAAATATTTTTAATTTTAATTTGTATCTTTACTGAAAATCTAATCTAAATCGTTAGAATAAAGCTTGAAAACTGCAGTTTATGTTTTTAACTAAAAAAATATTAAAGTAGAAATATGGGGTTATTACTAAAGTATTTTAAATAGTAATTTACACCTTTCCTGAAAATGTAATCAAAATTGTTACAACTGATCTTGAAAAATCCATTTTGTATGTTTTTTTCCCATAAAAAACTAAATTTCAATAAAGTGAAGAAGAAAAGGTCTCGAGAAATTACCTAATACTACCAAATTTCATAAAAATCTATCCATCCGTTTGGTCTCAAGCGAAGTGCACAGACTAAAAAAAATTTTTTTTTTTTTTAACACTTTTTTGGTTTCGGGGGCAGAAAAATGAATTTTTAGACCAACTTGTAAAAACTACTTTTTGGACTATCACAATACTTTCCCTATGCTAACGCATATGGAAGAAAGTAACATAGATAGAATTCCGTAACATACAAATAATGTTGATACTGTTCATTACTTCAGATATACATAACAATATCTTTCTGTTCTTAAATTGAAGAAAAACATTACGGCAACAATTTTCACAGCTTAATTCATAAATTTAATTTGTAAACGTAAGTAATTACATTTGAATTCATTAATTTTATACACTAATTTCAATTATTTAAATGAGTTGTTTTAATAGAAAGAAAAAAAAATATGTAGTTGACATTTTTACCTTCTCAGAGTTTAAATGCATATCATATTTATCTTTTATTGAACTAATGAAAACAGTTTGCCAAATGTAAATGAATACTTAGTTTGAACATTGAATCAAATTTAAATTTTTTTTCATTGAAAACACTTTACGGTATTAATTTTTGTATCAATTTAAAATAAACATTTTACTTTATTATTATGAAAACTATGTACATATAAAATACAGTTGATCTTGGATTTTTTAATGAAAACACTTCGTCAACACAATAAGAAGTTTATTATATTAGTTGTGTTCCCGTATTATACTAATTTTAAACTGGATTAAATTTTATTCCTGGCATAGATCAACACTGAACATTCATAAATGAGTGTTCGGTAAATGCACTTTGAAAATTATCGAGGAAGGAGATAGTGTGTCAATTTAAACACAACAATTGTGAATAAATAATATAGTAATACAACAATTGTATGTACCCCGTAGAAGTTATGATGATCAAGATGTACATGATCAAAAGGGTCGTATAAATGGAATTATATTAATATAACAAATTCTTCGTCCCCAATGATTCTGAAGAAGTAGTAAATAGGTTTCAAAACACTGTTCATGAAATCAATTTAAATGAAAATTGATTTCGATGAAATGAAAAACAATGAAATGAAAAACACTAGTTATGGTCGATTTATTAAGAGACCGAAATAATTATACAATTAGGACTATGGAATAACTTTGTGTATCTATTTCTTGGTTTATAAATGTTCTTAAAATATCACTTTGAATATCACTAAAAACTTCTTATTTGAAAAAAAAGATTTAACATATTATATGTTAGTAATAATTATTTGTTCCAGCTGTCTATCATCAGTGGGCTTCAGCAGAGACTGATGGTTATTCATCATGGCCGCTCTTCCTTGTCTTTGTTATTACAATGTGACTATTTATAAACATTCGGTTAAATAAATTAGTAGTAACTGTTATCTGTGTTTTATTCAATAACTACAAACTTGTAATAATAACACAAAGGACAATATAGTATTAGATTTTAAGTGAGACTGTCAACAAATACATCTTTTAATTTAAATGTTAACTTATGCTATCAACTTTTCATTGTTATTTAAATTAACTAAGCAATTTCCTAATTGTAGTTTTTTTAGGGTGCCGCAGCGTGGAGGGTCTTCGCTGTCAGTACATATCCTGGCTCCGACGGGTGGGGGAGAAAGAATGTAGCGAAACAAACTGATTCTTTAAAACAAATCTATAAATAATATCCGGAAACGAGAAGATGCAGCTCCAGTATGCGCCTCAAGTGGGTGGGAGGAAATAGAACAATGTGTGACAAGCCACCTGCTTCCACTCCACCGGATACAGGGCTGTGACCTAGCCAGGGTGTCCGTGCTACATTCTCAATAATTAAGTTAAAATTAATTGAAAACATTAAGTGAAGGTTCTTGTATTACTGTATTGTAGTTTTGTGTTATTATAAAATTAGATGACACCGCTGCACGCTCCTCGTGCCAACTCCGTGGCTCGCTACTCTCGTAAGGGAAGCTTATAATACTCGTAGTTGCCCTTTTCAAGTCCTGATGGTATATTGTACTTGGATTAAGGAGCAACATATAGCTTTAATTTAGTACCCAGTTTGAGTAGGTAAAGTCGATAATAAAAAATGTTAGTGTTTTGCCCCCGAAACTCCAATGTTTTGTATGAGGTGCACTTTTTCGTAATTTTCTCTCAATTTCTCAACATTGGAACACTTTTTGGAGCAAAAAACGCCACCAGCTTGTTTATGAGTGAAAAATTTCCGGAGTTTCAGACCGAGAGCTTTTTAATTCAAGTACCCTATACACATGATAGGGATAGAACTGGAAGTGCCTCGATATTTCATGTCAGCGAGTCACTACAACGAGCTTCGTATAAGAGTGAAGTGATGATGATTTTAGACATTACAATGGTTACTATTGCTATCACAATCGAGCCATTTAGGACGACCTCCGGATTTCTTAAGTATATCATAGTGTGGGGTGAATAAAGTTTCCTCAACAAATAAATGCGGCGTATCTTGTAAGGTTGTGTAATTCTATTGATCAGGCGATAAAAGTTTGTTGGACTCACCAAGGGAACTCTCCTGGTCAGAGAGATCGGAGAGAGAAGGCACTTTCTGCATGGACCCGCCACATGGCTCCGGGTCATCGAGCACCTCCTGCTTGATGCGAGTCCGAAGTGGGATTTCATCGTCCACGAAGAACTTCTGTAACATTACAAAGCACCATTAGAACGTGAACACCACAAGGGTCAAGGAGCTTCTGCATGGACCCGCCACATGGCTCCGGGTCGTCGAGCACCTCCTGCTTGATGCGAGTCCGAAGTGGGATTTCATCGTCCACGAAGAACTTCTGTAACATTACAAAGCAGCATTAGAACGTGAACACCACAAGGGTCAATGAGCTTCTGCATGGACCCGCCACATGGCTCCGGGTCGTCGAGCACCTCCTGCTTGATGCGAGTCCGAAGTGGGATTTCATCGTCCACGAAGAACTTCTGTAACATTACAAAGCAGCATTAGAACGTGAACACCACAAGGGTCAAGGAGCTTCTGCATGGACCCGCCACATGGCTCCGGGTCGTCGAGCACCTCCTGCTTGATGCGAGTCCGAAGTGGGATTTCATCGTCCACGAAGAACTTCTGTAACATTACAAAGCAGCATTAGAACGTAAACACCACAAGGGTCAAGGAGCTTCTGCATGGACCCGCCACATGGCTCCGGGTCGTCGAGCACCTCCTGCTTGATGCGAGTCCGAAGTGGGATTTCATCGTCCACGAAGAACTTCTGTAACATTACAAAGCAGCATTAGAACGTAAACACCACAAGGGTCAAGGAGCTTCTGCATGGACCCGCCACATGGCTCCGGGTCGTCGAGCACCTCCTGCTTGATGCGAGTCCGAAGTGGGATTTCATCGTCCACGAAGAACTTCTGTAACATTACAAAGCAGCATTAGAACGTAAACACCACAAGAGTCAAGGAGCTTTCTGCATGGACCCACACTACAGCACAACATTCAGGAACCATTGTTGGCATAGTTGAGACCTATCTAGCGTTTCCGGCTTGAGCTAAGTACCTCTGATTCCAAGTAAAACTCGTAGTACGACGAGATAGCATTCCAACGTGGCGCCATTTCTTTACATCAGGCTATTACCCTCTTCTACGTACAACCAGCGCACTTCCTCCCACAGTTCGTAAACAAGGTACAGGTTGTCCGTCAACGGGGTGACCTTTAGTTGTAAAAACGTAATGCATTATCGTAAGACATAACAATCACATGTGAAGTGGTCAATATGTCAGAACCTTTGTTCGAAATTCCAGTAAACACTATCTCTGTAGTACATTAGATGAAACACTTGCTGATTTAATGATTCATTGCACTGAAAAAGTAGTCCTATCAATTATATTATGTATGATGAATAGCTCGTATGAGGGAAATTTCAAAACCAACATAATATAATATTCTTTTACCATCAACAAGATACGTAATCGAGTCGTTGGAAGGAACGTCAACGAAAGAGAGAGTACGAATGTGTGTCGTTGGAAGAACCATCAACAAAACACGTGTTCGAGTCGTTGGGAGGTATGTCATCGAGAGGAAGAGGTTACAAATTTGTAATAACGTTGGGAGAATCATCAACAACATACTGTTTGATTCGTTGGGAGGACCGTGTACAACATACATGTTCGATTTGTTGATAGGTCCGTCAACCAGAGGGAGAGGGAACGAATGTGTGTCGTTGGAAGAAACATCAACAACATACATGTTCGATTTGTTGATAGGTCCGTCAACCAGAGGGAGAGGGAGTGAATGTGTGTCGTTGGAAGAAACATCAACAACATACATGTTCGATTTGTTGATAGGTCCGTCAACCAGAGGGAGAGGGAGTGAATGTGTGTCGTTGGAAGAAACATCAACAACATACATGTTCGATTTGTTGATAGGTCCGTCAACCAGAGGGAGAGGGAGTGAATGAGTGTCGTTGGAAGAAACATCAACAACATACATGTTCGATTTGTTGATAGGTCCGTCAACCAGAGGGAGAGGGAGTGAATGTGTGTCGTTTGGAGGACCGTCTACAACATACTGTATGTGTTCAAGTCGATCAGAAGACCGTCAATGACTTACGTGTTTAGATCGTTGGAAGAAACATCAACAACATACATGTTCGATTTGTTGATAGGTCCGTCAACCAGAGGGAGAGGGAGTGAATGTGTGTCGTTTGGAGGACCGTCTACAACATATGTGTTCAAGTCGATCAGAAGACCGTCAATGACTTACGTGTTTAGATCGTTGGAAGAAACATCAACAACATACATGTTCGATTTGTTGATAGGTCCGTCAACCAGAGGGAGAGGGAGTGAATGTGTGTCGTTTGGAGGACCGTCTACATGTCTACAACATATGTGTTCAAGTCGATCAGAAGACCGTCAATAACTTACGTGTTTAGATCGTTGGAAGAAACATCAACAACATACATGTTCGATTTGTTGATAGGTCCGTCAACCAGAGGGAGAGGGAGTGAATGTGTGTCGTTTGGAGGACCGTCTACAACATATGTGTTCAAGTCGATCAGAAGACCGTCAATGACTTACGTGTTTAGATCGTTGGAAGAAACATCAACAACATACATGTTCGATTTGTTGATAGGTCCGTCAACCAGAGGGAGAGGGAGTGAATGTGTATCGTTTGGAGGACCGTCTACAACATATGTGTTCAAGTCGATCAGAAGACCGTCAATGACTTACGTGTTTAGATCGTTGGAAGAAACATCAACAACATACATGTACGATTTGTTGATAGGTCCGTCAACCAGAGGGAGAGGGAGTGAATGTGTGTCGTTTGGAGGACCGTCTACAACATATGTGTTCAAGTCGATCAGAAGACCGTCAATGACTTACGTGTTTAGATCGTTGGAAGGAACGTCAACGACATACGTATTAAGTTCGTTAGGAGACCGTCGACGAGAGGTTGCGAATGTGTGTCGTTGGGAGGACCGTCAATAACATACGTGTTTAGGTCGTTGGGAGGACCGTCAACAACATAATGTGTTCAGGTCAATAGGGGGGCCATCAGCAACATACGTGTTCAGATCTTTCAAGCGACATACGAGTCTGAAACGTTTGAAGGACCATCAACGAGAGGATATGAATGTGGCCGAAAACCGAATCGAAAATTATTATTGATTCCAACTGACCACAGTCAAAACCTCACTTTTTACACTAACGTCTCGACGAGAGAGTAGCAAACGCGGAAGTGACCTAGCTTTATGAATGGATGCTAGCTATATAAACTAGCGATATGTTTAGTGTCGTAGGTTGGTGTGAATAGTGTCTGTGCGTGTGTGAAGTCCAGGTAGGAGGCGTGTGGGCAGTCGGCTACAGACGGCGAGACACCACGAGGTCACCACACAGAGACCCACCCTGTGACTGGTCTCTGGAGACAATCTCCGCAACCAAACAAAGAGTCAATCATCATTGAATCCAAGTTAACAAAAAATAAATAAATAAATAAAGTTTGCACAACTTCACAGGTATTATACTACAAATTTAACTGAATTTGAAATAGTTCTGCAATTTCAATTGCTGCAGAAAATGTATTGCTGAATAAAAGACGACCGACAAGGGTCATGTAGCTCTCGTAAAATAAATATAAGTGATTACAGATATGCCTGTTCTGATTAGTCAACTAATTAACTGAACATAACATGCTTTTATCAAAAATGTCAACGCTAAGGACCTAACTGACAACTATTACGGTTGGCTTGGTGCATGATGGTACATTTTTTAGCCAAACTTTTTGTTTAGATTGATCGACAGATTACCATAAATTATCCGTTTGACAGACTATTCAGACATCGCTCAGGCGACTATTGAGACCTGACGAACACCCTTGGCTACTAGACTTGAAGGTATGGACACGATCCGTCCAGTTCCACAAAGTACATTACCTTCCTGGTATAAAGATATCCTATCTATTTTGTTATACGCTTTTCTGTACTTATGGATGGTAAATGTTTTCAAAATACAGCATCGATATATCGAACTATCGATATATCGCAAATCAAATATTGATCTAACGATAATATCGAAAGAAAATTATCTATATATCGAGTAACCGATATATCGAATTGTAAATGATTTATCTATTTAAATGTATGCACTAACACTTTATATCATGACCAAAAATACACTCATATTTTGCTGTCACTATTTAAAACAACTTACTAAATGTAAAAACTAAATACGTTTATCTACTCGAAACAAGTTGTGGACTGTGGGGTTCAATGAAACATTTTTAAATAGAATAATTATACCTTTAATTATTTTGTTATTTATAACATTATTATTTTTGCTTTACCAGCTTAAAATTTTCACGTTTAAAAATGCTGTTAGGCTCCCTATAAACACTAAACTTCCACCCACTGATCTACAATGAACTACATTTTGGTGAATTGCCCTCACGTACAAAACTATTACTTCAATGCATGTTTCGTACGCATAAGAGGCAACTAAATGTTTTTTTTTCGAATAGTTTTTCGTCAATATTTAGTGATAAGATACATCGGACCAAAATATCTAAAGAAAATATCGATGCTAATATATCGATATTTCCGATTCATCAATATATCGTTGCCATCCCTATCTGAACCACGTACAGATTAATATTTGCTTTGTTTTGTGAGGAGTGAGATTTTATATTTTGTGAGAATAATGTTAACATAATATAGTATTTTTATTGTCATTATTTAATAACGGAAAAGAAGATATACTGGAATATACTGGAAGGTTAGACAGAGAGCCTTGTGTATGAGATGGTTTTAAGCACAAATATTGGTGAAATTGTAGGAGCTTTTAGGAGGAATCAACCAAATACAAATAACAATTATATATGAATGTTTTTTTTTTTTTTTATTTATCAAAATAAACCACCAATGTAGAAAAAAGCAAAAATTGCCTAGATAGGGATAATAAGACATCTGCATACAATCACTTTAAGTTGGCGGTTAATATGAAAACTGATAATCTCATCTCTATATATATCAGCCTGTTGTCATCATTCTAAATGTCGCTCAAATGAATTAATAGCCTTTCATACAATTCTGTTTTCAGCGGTATTAACGAATCTGACGGTTTTCTACACGAAATGTTGTCCATACCTATATATCTACACTAGACTTTTGGTTTGGTAAAAACTCCACTCATTACATTTGAATGAGATAAAATTTCTCTCTGAGTATAAATTCTTCAGCCAGCATTTCGTTTTTCATTACTAATCAAGGAGTATTAGTTAATCGATTATTAGTTTACGACATTGATATTGCCAACTGTTTGGGTTCAAATGAACAAAGCTTGGAAGTGCAACGACAGGTTTGGATGGGTGACTGGCAAGGTGAGTTTTCGGGCCCCAGCGCAGTGTAAACTGAGGGTCTTTGTGTGTATCCTGCAAGCTTTGAACATAAACAAGAAGATTGCACCCCCTGATTGACAAAACACATACTGTATTGTTATATTCAATTCTTATCCACGATGTCTTCTGACATAAACACACGTTTTACTGTACGTTAAAAGTAGATGGTGTGCGATATGACTGTAATACTGAACCACTATCAAGTATTTTGTCAATAACAGCTGATCACCCCCTGATTGACAAAACACATACTGTATTGTTATATTCAATTCTTATCCACGATGTCTTCTGACATAAACACACGTTTTACTGTACGTTAAAAGTTGATGGTGTGCGATATGACTGTAATACTGAACCACTATCAAGTATTTTGTCAATAACAGTTGATCACCCCCTGATTGACAAAACACATACTGTATTGTTATATTCAATTCTTATCCACGATGTCTTCTGACATAAACACACGTTTTACTGTACGTTAAAAGTTGATGGTGTGCGATATGACTGTAATACTGAACCACTATCAAGTATTTTGTCAATAACAGCTGATCACCCCCTGATTGACAAAACACATACTGTATTGTTATATTCAATTCTTATCCACGATGTCTTCTGACATAAACACACGTTTTACTGTACGTTAAAAGTTGATGGTGTGCGATATGACTGTAATACTGAACCACTATCAAGTATTTTGTCAATAACAGCTGATCACCCCCTGATTGACAAAACACATACTGTATTGTTATATTCAATTCTTATCCACGATGTCTTCTGACATAAACACACGTTTTACTGTACGTTAAAAGTTGATGGTGTGCGATATGACTGTAATACTGAACCACTATCAAGTATTTTGTCAATAACAGCTGATCACCCCCTGATTGACAAAACACATACTGTATTGTTATATTCAATTCTTATCCACGATGTCTTCTGACATAAACACACGTTTTACTGTACGTTAAAAGTTGATGGTGTGCGATATGACTGTAATACTGAACCACTATCAAGTATTTTGTCAATAACAGCTGATCTCATCATTATCTCACGTTGACATTTTTATGACGAACTGATTAGATTATGATAAAAAAATGTGACATTTCAAAAAAATCCAAAAATACTTTAAAAAATATTGTTATAAATATTTTTTTAGCTAACAGATATTTTCTTAAGTCGATATTAAATCAAAGTCCGATTAATCTCATCAAAATGAGCCCTAGAGCGGCATGTTAGGACTTATACGAGCGCACTTAAATACGAGTTTTCTGTTTTTCAAACAAATGTAACTAGAAAACCAAAAAGAGATAGATTTAAAAACCAATATTTTTGTATATAGGGCCTAAAAATACTAAGAATGAACTAAGTTTCATAAAAATCAGTGACGATACAGTTGAAAATAATGTTTTCCTCGTTGATATGACATACGAGTAGAATGGTCCAATAATTCACTAAAACGCGAACTACGGCGGCACCAGCGTTCCGCACTTTTTCAAAATGTTCGTGAGAGAGATCGTCTGGACAAAATGCCGTTCCGCCCTCCCGTCCGGTGGTACCAAGCACCACCGGCGGAACCGGCGGGCGGCAGCGGACATCCCCGGACGTTTTGAAATCACAGAGTTTGAACACAGATTTGCTTGTGTTCTCATTGGAGATGGATGTCGCGAAGCTGATTGCTCTGGTTGAAAACTACCCTGAAGTGTACAACATGCGTCACCCGGAGTACTTGAATAGTATATGACGTGGTAGTGTGTGGGAAGAGATAGGAGGGCTCCTGAATCAATCATGTCAGTATACTAGTCAAATAAAAATATTATTAACATTTTTAAGCGGAACAAGTACTAAAGATTACACAAGGACACTTCTATTCCGTCACATAAGAGTGTTTATTAGTCTATTGGCATGTCATTGAATTGAACAAATACAGAGTATTTTATTTAGGCCTACATAGCATTATGATACTTAAATTTTTTTTATCTCAATATGCTGCAGGGACTGCGATGAATTTATTATTGTTAACAGTTTTGAAACATTTAGTCCTTTTTTGAGCAACTCTCGTCCGAACTATCCATTGCAGCCGAATCACAGTTCTCTACATAACTGAAGTCATCTACTCTAGAAGTGTGGAAGTCCGTTGCCGCCTCCCCCCCCCGTGCCGCCCGCCGTAGTAGGAGCGGTGTTTTACAGGTCAGACAATAATACATTTTTTAAAATAGTCCTTTAGACTGAAATGTTTTGCATGATTATTATTATCATTAAATGTGACCAATATATAACGGTATTTATGTGGATTGAGACGTTGATCACATTTTTCTAATGAATCTCTATTTAAAACAACAATACAGTGTTACAGGCCTTCACACAAACAAGTTTTTCTATAAGATTAAATAAAAATATAACATTTACCAAACGTTACTAAATATAAGCTTTAAAAAAAATTAATAACACCTAATGGATATTTCGCAAAAAAAAAAAAGAAAAAAAACTGAGCACAACAATCATACATTTAAAACACTATGTCTCCAAAGGATGAATGAGTAAACTGACCATCCACTGGATGAGGTTCTGTGGAATTCCAAAATACTCTTAGATGACATTCCAAGAAGGGCGAGGTGTTGGTACGAATGACATCTGATGGCATTCTTGGAATGTATATGTTGACGCTATTGATTGTTCCGGAGGTCCAAAGGTATATTACAGGTAATTAAATATTACTTTGTCAATGTCATTACTTCTAAGTATAAATCTTACATTCCTTAAAAACAAACAAGTCTTAGTTACCTAACATTACAAACGATACATAAATCAATACGTATTAAAAAGGTAATATCGACAGATGAAAAGTCGAGTACAATAATTGGAATTAATACTCAAATAAATTAGTACACAAGGAAGATTGCACATTTGAAATATTGTAAATTATTTTATATTTAAATTTAATTCATGATATAGAAAGTTAATTTCAACACAAATATTTAGCATTTGAGTTTCGGAAACTGCAGTTATATTTTAGCCGTTTGGTTTTGGACCCTGAGAGATGGAGGGCCAATTGCTTATCATCCTTAGAAGATGATCTAAGGATCGAAACATGTAGTGTATGAAATAAAAGTGATTGAACAAGGTATATATTTTTTCTCAATTATATAGTCTATTATTTCCAATTCAGGGTCAATATAATTATTAACATTTTTAAGTATAACATTTAAATATGTTTTTTTAACACCAACATAATATTTAATCATTTAAATACGGTAATTATGTTTTACATCATCATATTTGGTATCATATTCCCCATATTTTCATGTAGATTACAAAAATAACAATATCTGGAGAGAAAATGGAAGATTAAAAAAGGTGCAAACTTGTAATAGAATTATAGTGAGTGATTTATGATAAGGACAGGCGAGATCGTTTGCCGCTCCTGAGAGTGTGTGAGAGGTATTGAGGCCTACCTAGCACCTAATCCTTCAGTTAGTCTTAAGGATGGATATTTAACACGAAATGCTCATCAACACAATGGATAACCAACACGCCAAAACAGGGAAGGAACTATATTATATAACACGTAACAGGACATTTCAAGTATTTCCTGTTATATTGTGAAAATAAAACTTTAAACAAAGAGAAAGTAGACGACTCGGAAAGCGATTTTTATTAATTAATTTATTTTTTTATGTTCAATCAATCTACCTCGTACAAAATTCATCGACTTACTTGACCTTTTATTCAGCCAAGTATTGCAACTTATAAATTCGCAGAGGGCATTCAATCGGCACACTGAATATAAATAATTCATCTGGAGACAAGAGAACATAAGGCTAACAGAAACGGCACGCTACTCTTCTGGGTCATTATTTACTTAAAAATCGGACGACACACAATCTATGGTTAAAAATATATCTTTCGACCTTAGAGCAACTATACCAATTTGTCCGTCACTGTACATACTTTTTGTCATAAATAATGTTGTATTAGAAAAATAAACTAGAGGTAGTTCTATATTAGTTTGTTATTAATACTTTTTATAAACTATTTGTACAATCGATACGATAAGGCTGTAATACCATTCTTTTGGTGTTTTTTCTTTATATTTCTTAAGACAAATTTATGGTCATAGGACAGTTTATAAGCTTACTCTGCCCAACTTCATTCTATGAGATATATTTACACAATAACGTAAACAAAATTGAATCTCAATCGTCTATTTATAAAGTAAGAGAATAATTATTGAGCCATTTTAACTAACATATTTATTTCTAAAGATGTCTGGCCACAATATCTAAAGAGAAAACAAATTAACAACAAGACTTTTTTTGAACACTCACTCAACTCAAAAGACGTTTTCGTTGATTCCACCAATTTACGAAACTAACAATTGACTGCTGTCAGAATATCATACTGGCTAGTTACTATAAAGCACAGATAAAGTTTGTATTACTTGCTTTATGTTGTGACGGATGTATTTTAAAGCCTGTGAGAATTAGTTAGACGCAATTTATTTAAACAACATAAACGTAACCGGTTTACTTACATACGACGTACGATTGATGTACATTTTGGATCCTTTAATTTTTTGTATACTTGTAAAGTCAAGACTTATTCATTAGGGTGTCGATGTTCAGAAGTCTATAGAAATTGGATTGCAAACGAACATGAATAAGCAATGAATCTTTCTATGAATAATGAATAACGTTTCTTATGAACGTTCGTTATTTTAATAGCGTTGAACACTTTCAATCGTATTTTATTGCATGTCGACTTTCATAAAGTAAACAAGGTAGCTGACATAGAGGCTCCAATCCTTTTGGTATCCGGACAACCAGCCAGGGTCGTTAACTGTAAAAATAATATTACCTATTTTGCTTGGTCGGACATTTAGCCCTTTCGGACTGAATATCCGATCCTCGCAGATCGACGAGTGTACAGTACTCCATCCAATTTATTCGGGCTAATTGTCCGGGAATCCAACATTGTAGCGCAAGGATCACTAGACACTATGAAAATATCGGCGGACCACAAGATATTTTAGACAAATTAAAATAAAAATAAAAAACATTTTATAGAATCTTCTTTATAATAGTTTCTCAGTCTCAGAACCACTGAGGATGCCACATCACAGAATGGGGGAAATGTCTGGTTATCTTGTAAATATTGTAGATAGTATCTTGACGCGGTTGTCACCGGAAAAGTAGATTCTAGTTATGACACGGTCACTTAAGTTTAAGTTCTAAGACAAATATTTGAACACAGTACACAGTAAGTCGTGTTTTTTTAAATAGTTGCCCATAAAAATGGGGACACTGAGGGCAAATGTCATGCCTAAAATTTATATCAAATCAATACCACTGTACAAGTACGGGCGGGCGGGTGGGTCAATGCCACTGTAGACTACGTGTATGGGCGATCGGGTGGGTCAATACCACTGTATGTGTATGGGTGGGTCAATACCACCGTACGTGTACGAGTGGGTGGGTGGGTCAATACCACCGTACGTGTATGGGCGGGCGGGTGGGTCAATACCACCGTACGTGTACGAGTGGGTGGGTGGGTCAATACCACCGTACGTGTACAAGTGGGTGGGTCAATACCACCGTACGTGTATGAGTGGGTGGGTGGGTCAATACCACCGTACGTGTATGGGTAGGTGGGTGGGTTAATATCACCGTACGTGTATGGCTAAAACCATGAATTTTAATGAAGTTTGAAGTTGGGAGTAGTAGAAGTATGAAGACTTCTGCAGTTAATTCTTACGTTGAAACATACCTTGGCAAGGCCAGACTGTTTTGGAGTGATAATGTCCCGTTTAATTCACAAGAGTTCATTGTCTTTAGTAAATTGTGAAGTGTTGATGTAAATCGTATTATTCCCATTTTTCTTGTGGGGATGATCCTCTCTTCCAGCTCAGGTAGCCTTCTTGAGTTTATTTATCAGGATATTTTATTTTACCTTGTTTTAAAGCAACTTTCTATAAGAATGGGCACAAATTATACTAAAAGAAATGTCTACTTATTTAACAATGAAATGTTACTAAAATTATCTATCAAATCTTCTGTTGGGAATAACTGCTTTACGTGCATTTATTGTGTGATTACGACCCTACACACACAAGATTTAACATTGGCAACACCAGTTATTGGCAACCCAATAACGCTCAGGTCTACCCTTGTACTGGACATTAAAGCTTACATGACAATAATTCCCTGACTGCTTGGGGTTTTCAGTGTGATACAACCCGCCAAGAAGGCTGCGAGTGCCTTTTCCAACGACGAATAAATAAATATCAAGTGAACAGGCAGGTCTAGTTGCTAAAGCCAATTTGAAATCCAGATGAGAAGTTCGCCGAGAATACCCGTTATGGTTGGGAAACAGCTTCAGTGTTCTGTGAGTCTATATATTATCATAATTGTTTACTGTTCACGCTCTAGGCAAAGATCTGAACCCTTCTTAACATGGCTGTTGCAGTACTTTTGATAGATAACGAGGAAAATGGCTGTTTCAAATATTTATTTACAAAAGCCAGTTCAAGTTATTAAATTATTGTTCGGTTTATCAAAGTTATTAGGGCTATCCGACAAAAATTACAAATAAGTGAGATTAATAAAATAGACTATACAGTATTTTAAGTTAATGGCATGAAGATTTAGGAAACTTTATACGGTACTGGAACAAAATAAAACCAAAAAGGCATAATATTATTTTTTTTTCTGACGCAACTTGAGTCAAGAGGAAACCATTTCCAGTTTCTAGCCCATTCGGAATATAGCTCGCTCATAGCGACAAAATCAGCAAGGGATTGATTAAATACTAAATAGGTTGTATTTACCTTAATACCGCGTATTAAATGAAATTAGAATTACCATCTAACATAAAACGAAGATGGAACCAGCCAAAACCAACTAAAATTTAAATTCTTAATAACGCAAGAAGCCTCATGTTTTCATTCTTGTTAGAAGGCAACATGGAAAAGGGAATGATTATTATTACTAAATGATCACCATCGATGATTGGTGCTGATCCGTAGATCTGAAGCACTGATTAGGTCGCGGAGTGGGCTTTCAAGATGTTCATTCATTCACACAAGTGTATTTATTATTTCAAGCGACTTTCTCGTTTCGCTTGGTATAGTCACTATATGGAAGACAAAAAATAAGGAAATAAAAATTTTTTAGTTTGCACAGTAAACCTTGAAATATCATATCAATAATGAACCTAGTAATCGATCGGATTGCTTTTATTCTCTTTCTTGGAAGGTTTTTTTTATTGAAAAGTATTTTTGTTACAATATTAACAGCAAAACACACTTATTAAAATTTTACGGGGCTTAATTTTAAGGGCAGAGTCGTGAAGTCAAATATTTGCAAACAATTAATTACAACTACAAATAATACAATGCACTCTCTCCATTTCACTTCTAGAGGCCAAATCACTTAAGATATTAAGGAGAACCGCTCGTTACCGAAACGACCGTTTAACGAGGGGGGTGGGACAATGTATAGAGCTATCAATTATCAAGGGGTGACGAGGCTGTGCCCCTATGCCCTCATCTCAGGGTGTCAATGGGGTCACGTGACCTTCCAGGGGATACAGTACCAAGAAGCGGCATACAAAAAGTTAATTTTGATTCGGAATACAATACTGTAGTTGTTTGTATCGCGGCAGTGGGCGCAACTGACGTCTGCCGACTGTCTCATAATGGGCCGGGACTTCAAACCTATATGTGGTTCACTGGAATCGACGCTTTCACAACAATCGATTACATTTCTGAAAAGTGGCACAAACGATTCAACCCCCTCCCCCCACCCTCCCAAATGTAATTTACCAACAAATTTTTCTTGAAATAAAAATTTAAGGTGTTTTAAAATACTGTTGTAAGCTAAACATCTACAACACTAATATATTTCACAGTTAAAGAATACCCCCCCCCCCCCCAAGTATTCTGTAGCCCTATAAATATGATTGTGAAAGTATCTCTTGTGGTGTTTAAATACTTATTTTGAAGACAACTAATATCTAAATTATGTTGACCAATTTATCTAACCCGGTTAATTTGTAGAAGTGGTTTTTACAAGGAAACTATTTCCCATAGCTGGAACACACTTTAGACCCGACGTATGTATTGACTCAGCAAACAGACAATCGAGTGTGCACAACGATACCAGCGGTAAATATTTCAGTAGCCTATACCTCGGCACTACTGGACATAAAGATTCTGCAGAGGCTGTCGGCCATGCTGGTTTTAATCTCATAAGAACAATGTTACCATAAGAACGAATCCATATTTTTTCGTTCTTTATTGACTAAACATTGTATATGAGGAGGTGTCATTTTAAACGTTATCATATTGCGCAATTGGTTAGGTTATGATATTTTGAATACATACGTCTAGTTTAAAAAAAATATGTGAAAATAAAAGCTTCAAACTAAATATTTTTATTTTTTTTCTAAAAAACTAATTAGGAATTCGTAAAGCAATTCCAACGTACAATTTCATTCTTGATCAAATGCAATTTGTTTGGAAAATCCACTTAAAAATAAATGTTTAATTTGGATACGCGTGATCGTATGTCCGTTTCGAAGATAATATTGTTCTTATGGGATTAAAACCAACATGGTTAATGGGACCTAAGCAGACTCATAAGTCTCCGTGCTTTATATTACTTTTTTGGGATATAAATCCAATATGTCAACTACCTCTCAGGCTATTCCTACAGCCAACTAGCAACTATACGCTACTCCAGAGTACGTGCTGGCAGTCTCCGGCAGCCAGACAGACAGTCGTTGAATGTGATCTGGCACCGGGCTGGCATAAATCTTCGTGGATGAGACATTTGGCGCTGGAGCTGGAGAGTGCTGTGGAGAGGTTCCAGCAGCCAATCATATTCCATCTGCTCGCTTTGTACTGACACGCTCTCGGTTCTCTTGTAGATATATCAACCCGAGAACGGTACATATAAATAATGGAGGAAAAACTGTCCCAGCAACTCTATTAAAGAGTTTAATAACTAACAGATTTCAAGTTCGGCAACTTGTATAGTGATTGTTATTGACAATCGTCTGTAAATCCAATCAATTGAGTCCGATAATTTATGACGGAAAAAGAAACATAGTAGGCCTATTGACGTACGAAAAGATACAATGGACATTTTTGCAGTATACACTAAATATTGTTTATAAAATCACAGACCGTAATAAAATGTGCCACTTTGATAAAAAAGGTTATTTTGGCGCCATCTTAAGGATGTCCTCTTTCGTTTAGCACACAACTAACAATAGCTCAATAAATTAGTTACATAAGGCATTTTATGAATGCATTCTTAGTGCACTGTGCAGTTATTACATACAGCCTAAATATTTTAATTTATAATTAAGCAGAGAGCCCTAATATTAATTGCAGCTTCTATCGATAAGTTGTTATAAATTGTATGTTACTACGGCATAGTTCTACAGTTACAAGTGCAATGGCCCATACAGCAGACTTAGCACTGAGCCATCTAGTCAGCGAGGGAGTACGACTGATCCAATCACAGTTTCCATTCACGTCTCACAACAGTTACAAGTGCATTGGGCCATACTGCAGACTCAGCACTGAGCCATCTAATCAGCGAGGGAGTACGACTGATCCATTCACAGTTTCCATTCACGTCTCACAACAGTTACAAGTGCATTGGGCCATACTGCAGACTAAGCACTCAGCCATCTAGTCTGCGAGGGAGTAATTCACAGTTTCCATTCACGTCTCACAACAGTTACAAGTGCATTGGGCCATACTGCAGACTCAGCACTCAGCCATCTAATCAGCGAGGGAGTACGACTGATCCATTCACAGTTTCCATTCTCGTCTCACAACAGTTACAAGTGCAATGGCCCATACAGCAGACTTAGCACTGAGCCATATAGTCAGCGAGGGAGTACGACTGATCCAATCACAGATTCCATTCACGTCTCACAACAGTTACAAGTGCATTGGGCCATACTGCAGACTCAGCACTGAGCCATCTAATCAGCGAGGGAGTACGACTAATCCATTCACAGTTTCCATTCACGTCTCACAACAGTTACAAGTGCATTGGGCCATACAGCAGACTCAGCACTCAGCCATCTAGTCTGCGAGGGAGTACGACTGATCCATTTACAGTTTCTATTCACGTCTCATAAGTTGCATTGGGCCATACAGCAGACTCAGCACTGAGCCATATAGTCAGCGAGGGAGTAAGACTGATCCATTCACAGTTTCCATTCACGTCTCACAACAGTTACAAGTGCAATGGCCCATACAGCAGACTTAGCACTCAGCCATCTAGTCAGCGAGGGAGTATGACTGATCCAATCACAGTTTCCATTCACGTCTCACAACAGTTACAAGTGCATTGGGCCATACTGCAGACTCAGCACAGAGCCATCTAATCAGCGAGGGAGTACGACTGATCCATTCACAGTTTCCATTCACGTCTCACAACAGTTACAAGTGCATTGGGCCATACAGCAGACTCAGCACTCAGCCATCTAGTCTGCGAGGGAGTACGACTGATCCATTCACAGTTTCCATTCACGTCTCACAACAGTTACAAGCGCATTGGGCCATACAGCAGACTCAGCACTGATTCATCTAGTCAGCGAGGGAGTACGACTGATCCATTCAGAATTTCCATTCACGTCTCACAACAGTTACAAGCGCATTGGGCCATACAGCAGACTCAGCACTGAGTCATCTAGTAAGCGAGGGAGTACGACTGATCCAATCACAGTTTCCATTCACGTCTCACAACGTTTACAAGCGCATTGGGCCATACAGCAGACTCAGCACTGAGCCATCTAGTCAGCGAGGGAGTACGACTGACCCATTCAAAGTTTCTATTCACATCTCACAACATTTACAAGCGCATTGGGCCATAAAGCAGACTCAGCACAGAGCCATCTAGTCAGCGAGGGAGTACGACTGATCCATTTACAGTTTCCATTCACGTCTCATAAGTTACAAGCGCATTGGGCCATACAGCAGACTCAGCACTGATTCATCTAGTCAGCGAGGGAGTACGACTGATCCATTCAGAATTTCCATTCACGTCTCACAACAGTTACAAGCGCATTGGGCCATACAGCAGACTCAGCACTGAGTCATCTAGTAAGCGAGGGAGTACGACTGATCCAATCACAGTTTCCATTCACGTCTCACAACGTTTACAAGCGCATTGGGCCATACAGCAGACTCAGCACTGAGCCATCTAGTCAGCGAGGGAGTACGACTGACCCATTCAAAGTTTCTATTCACATCTCACAACATTTACAAGCGCATTGGGCCATAAAGCAGACTCAGCACTGAGCCATCTAGTCAGCGAGGGAGTACGACTGACCCATTCAAAGTTTCTATTCACATCTCACAACATTTACAAGCGCATTGGGCCATACAGCAGACTCAGCACAGAGCCATCTAGTCAGCGAGGGAGTACGACTGATCCATTTACAGTTTCCATTCACGTCTCATAAGTTACAAGCGCATTGGGCTATGCAAAAGACTTAGCACTGAGCCATCTAGTCAGCGAGGGAGTACGACTGATCCATTTACAGTTTCCATTCACGTCTCACAACAGTTACAAGTGCATTGGGCCATATAGCAGACTCAGCACTGCTGTAGCAAGAAACCCATTGAGTCAACGAGAGAATACGACCGATCCTTTCACAGTTTCCATTCACGTCTCACAACAGTTATAAGTGCATTGGGCCATATAGCAGACTCAGCACCGCTGTAGCAAGAACCAATTGACTCAGCAAGAGAGTACGCCTGATCCATACAGTTTTCATTCACGCCTCGCGCAAGTTACAAGTGAAGTGCAATGGGCTATGTGGCAGAATCAGCAGTGCTGTGACAAGAACCCATTGAGTCAGCGAGGGAGTACGACTGATCCATTCACAGTTTCCATTCACTCCTCTCCACAGTTGTTACAGAAATACACGAGCTACTCCCGTTGGCCGTGCAGTGGAATTATGAGTGCTCGAAAAATAACCCTGTCGGCGTCTGGAAGCACGCCACCCTCTGTCGGATGTATTACAGCGAGCAGTGACGGGCCATCCTCGTCACTAAGACGTTAGTGATTTATTTGTTTAATTATGAATGAACTTCTTCTCCTACAGCTTAGTGATGTTCACGAAGTGAGGTAAGGTGGCTTTCCACAAGTCATGTTTAAGTGAATGATAAATTATCTTGAATCCACAGACACCTACCTACATTACATGTATGTCAGTCTTTATCTCGTAAGCTGAACGACACTTTTCACGATCTAGATTGCTAAGCAATTTTTACGTAGTTGCTAAATTTAAATTTACTATGATACGCAAATTGTATGTTTATTTTAAGGCTTTCTAATGATACCATAGTTGAATAATACCCCTTTGTTTCATATATGACGTTTAAAAAATTACAAATAATCGTAAATAATACGTAAATTACAGCCCTTGCACACAAATAAATGAACGGTCGGATAGAGATAGAACATTTACTTAGTATCATTCGTTGCTAGCCCATTAGGTATGCAACTGTACATTTTATATAAATCCGTCAATAAAATGAAAAAAAATCAATGCAGAAACGAATAGTTATAGTTTCAAAATAAAAAGCATGATGTAATGAATCAATAAAACCTTCTTAGGGTACTTTAGTACGGTTATGTAACGACTAGACGCCATTAGTTTACATTGACCACGCCCAACGTAAACCGTAAACTTAATAGAGATTACAGCAATAACGTGCTAAGTGAAGGGAAACAGCTGTTTCTGAACAAACACTATTTACCGATGAAAAACATACGGTGAAAGGGAAAGGCTTTCCAATATCATCGGCCCTTGGGTAAAAAGAAAGGAAGTAATTACAGAGGAAGGCGCAATAAATGTACTGTTACCTATTGTGGGCGCCACCGTCTCCACTTATACAAATAATAAAACTGAACACAGACGACCTGCCAACTGTTACAGGGGAGGCATTAAAACAAACGTAATATTTGTCAACAACGTCCTGTCTTGTTTTTCTGATAATTCGCCATTCGGACTTGTTTAATTACTTGAATAATCAATTATAGAGCAAATAAAAGTATTCAAATATGCATTTCGGCGAGATAATGCTTCAGTAGACAACACAGAAGCAGTTACTTTGTTGTGAAAGTCATTGACGTCATTTCTCCACGATTGTTATTACCGCTATCAAACTATCTCGTAATGGCCAATAATAATTCAATTAAACAATCCAGTCAGTCAGTACGGTGCTCATCACAGAGCTGCATTAAATGACAATGAATGTAGTCAAACGTACTGTATAGGTTCATTTGGATGTTATCTTAACGTCGTTGAGGTAGGTGGTTTTGATTCAATAACAAAAGTCCAAGGCTACCTACAGTAGGCCTACTCAATTGTCTCATAAACATTTAGGTGATTCAGAAGTAAAACCATTTATTGATCCGAATCAATGCATTCAACAATTTTAATAAAATGGGCCTGAAAACAAACAATTCAAGTCAAATTTCATAAAATGTTGTCTTCTTCAACACTTTGAACAGAACCTAATTACAGTAATGGTGGACGATGTGCTCTTAGAGGAAACAGAATCCACGGAATCCCTTGGAATACACCTTGACAAAGGGTTAACTTGGGACGTTCACATCAGAGACCAAAGAATAACATCTTTTTCTTTGGTCTCTGGTTCACATCGACAGTGTGTGTGCTATAGAGTTAACTCAAGCACTTTTGCTCTGCTTAACGTGGCACAATTCTGCTCCCTGTAAGTCTTAAAACTGGCATATTATGGCTATCCATCCCCTCTTAGCCTATGGTATAAGACTTTGGGGTAGCTGTTCTAAATACAAGCTGGAAAGGGTATTTAAATTTTAAAAAGAGCTGTCAGAACTATTTTAAAATTAAACGTTAGAGTCGTGTCGAGAAGCGTTTAGGGAGCTTATATTATTGACCCTATCCTGCCTCTATATATTGGAGGTCGCCCTGTACTACAAGTCAAAGTACACTTTGACACGCGGCAGGGATGTTCACTCTTATGAAACTAGAGGGAGGAATAATTACAGAACGTAGAGGTATAGAAGCGTAGCTTTCGAAAGCCTGCCATCACAAGTGGGTGTAAACATAATCAATTTACTCCCTGAAAAAAATTAAATTTAATTAAACCTGATTTTGTTCAAAAACCGTTTTTAACACCTTTTGGTGGAAAGTGCTTGTTATTCAGTTGATGAATTCTGTCAACGCCGCTGGGACAATCAGTAAACACCCAAGCACGCAATTCTGATGTCAATTGTAAGAATGTAGGATACATGAGCAGAATGTGAATGTGTCCGATTGTGTGAGATACGGATTTGTATGAAACAGCAGTTAATAATGTATACAACAATAAAGTATTATGCTGATTTGTTTACTGCCCTTCACAAGTAATGTAATACAGTTTTTGTTGTTATTTATTTACATTAATAAAATATATGTTTTTTGCAGTGTTTTTGATTTTTGTTTTAGTTATACTTTAAATAATAATGGCTAGACTAAATTATGACGTTTGCAACACAATTATTGTAAATTGTAACAAGCAATAAAGAAAAAAAAAACATTGTTGCGATGGAATCATTCCTATGAAAAATATTCTACATAACAGGCACCATTATACTTTTTAAGAATAGCTTTACTAATAGTGTCGGAATACCAGATATAACAATTTTATACAACCACATTTGTTCAAATATTCAAGTCAAACACGTTATATTTGTCAGTTTTTTTATACTGCGAGAATATAAGTATGTGGCACAACGCTGAATATAAAGCATTGTAATACAGTACCCCTTCTGATT
Source organism: Stictocephala bisonia (assembly GCA_035578905.1). Classification (NCBI taxonomy): domain Eukaryota; kingdom Metazoa; phylum Arthropoda; class Insecta; order Hemiptera; family Membracidae; genus Stictocephala; species Stictocephala bisonia. The sequence continues at coordinate 205,411 of JAQJVL010000561.1, read as the reverse complement.
GAATGTTCAAATTATAAATAAAAAGGAACAAATAACGTTTTTTATTAGATACTTCATTACAAAAATAAAAGGATTTTAGTTTGGCCAACAATCAGAAGCAATGCAGCATGTTATTTATTGAGTACTCTGTCGTGTGTTATTTATGTTTGACGGTAACACAATATATTTACAGCAGTATTTAAAATTACAATATGTGTATACAAATTGTAAAACATAAAAAAAACTATGTGCATATATAAAAAAAAACATAGTAATTATACCAATAATCAAAAGTTTTATATATATATATATATATATATATATATATATATATATATATATATATACATATATATATACAATATATATCTCAATCAACTTTATCGACAGCAAAGTACGACCTTGCCATACAATAAGGCCTCTATCGATATGGTAGCTGGTAGAATAGCCGGTACATTTGCTATTATGAAATGATAACAAAAAAGATTATTTCGCCAACAAATGCCAAAAATTCGTTCATTATTACTGCTAGAAAGATGAATGTATTAATATTAACACAACTTGTCCAGAAGAGTGCAAATTTACTTACAAATACTAGCCTTAGTTTATTATTATTGCTAGAAAGACCAATGTATCTACATTAACACGACTCGTTCAGAAGAAGTCGTTGTAGAGTGCATCTACACAACTCGTCTTTGTATAGTGCAAATTTACTCTACAAAGACCAACCTCCGTTCACTATTACTGCTAGAAAGACGAATGCATGGACATTAACATGACTCGTCCAGAAGAGTGAAAATTTACTCTACAATGACTTATCTTCGTTTATAATAACTTCTAAAAAGACGAATGTATCAACTTCAACACGACTCGTCGAGAAGAGTGCACATTTTCTCAACAAAGTTTAACCTTCGTTCATTGTTACTGCTAGAAAGACGAATGTATCAACTTCAACACGACTCGTCTTGAAGAGTGCATATTTTCTTAACAAAGTTTAACCTTCGTTCATTGTTACTGCTAGAAAGACGAATGTATCAACTTCAACACGACTCGTCTTGAAGAGTGCACATTTTCTTAACAAAGTTTAACCTTCGTTCATTGTTACTGCTAGAAAGACGAATGTATCAACTTCAACACGACTCGTCTTGAAGAGTGCACATTTTCTCAACAAAGTTTAACCTTCGTTCATTGTTACTGCTAGAAAGACGAATGTATCAACTTCAACACGACTCGTCTTGAAGAGGCACATTTTCTCAACAAAGTTTAACCTTCGTTCATTGTTACTGCTAGAAAGACGAATGTATCAACTTCAACACGACTCGTCTTGAAGAGTGCACATTTTCTCAACAAAGTTTAACCTTCGTTCATTGTTACTGCTAGAAAGACGACTGTATCAACTTCAACACGATTCGTCTTGAAGAGTGCACATTTTCTTAACAAAGTTTAACCTTCGTTCATTGTTACTGCTAGAAAGACGAATGTATCAACTTCAACACGATTCGTCTTGAAGAGTGCACATTTTCTCAACAAAGAATTCCAGAAGAGTGCATAATGTTGTCAGTAAGTTCAGCGGAGGACTAAACACTCTCAACGAGTTGCTGTAGAATTATCTTAACATCATAATTCATTTTAATATCAATGATTAGGAAGTAATGTATCAGTGGTGTAATTGGTTACTTTACATTTCGCCCTCTGATATCCTAGGCAGGTCTGCTGGTGCAAACTGTCTCCAGTAAGGGGGAGGATGTAAGAGGAGACGCCGGCGCGCCGTCCCCTCTATCACGCATTGTGTATTGAGTTACTACAAGGCCGCTACTGGTTCTGTCACACACTGATTACTCCCAGCTAGGGTTCCTTCTTATAGCCCTTTCACATTCATTTGGCACTGGTTCAACCATAACATCGTGCCTGTACTACGCGATGCGAAAACATTCGCACCCTTCCCCTTTGCATGTTGAGTTACTTCAAGGCCGCTACTGGTTCTGTCACACACTGATTACTCCCAGATAGGGTTCCTTCTTATAGCCCTTTCACATACATTTGGCACTGGTTCAACCATAGACACGTCTGTACTACGCGATTTTAAAACTTTTACACTCTTACTGTTCATTAGAATGTTTGTTGTATTTAATTCTTTATCCCGACTGTGCCCGAATTATGATAATATGAACCTCCTCAGCAATTGTACACTATTTTTGTTATTTGTTTCAATACTATTCACACAGTTAAAATAAAAGAGGCCAAACATCAAGACCACTTTATCGTAATCCTGTAATTTAAGAACTCAAATGTTTCTTTAAAAAACTACTCCTTCGAAAAGCTAGAATTTACGCAGTCTTAGTTTTAAAAATAAACGATACACCTATCAACCAGATCAAACCGTGCTGTAACGTTTCCATAGTCTACGTGGAGATGTGAGATGACTGTTGGATGGACCATCAACTACTTCGTTTGAGCATCTATCGAACATATATTAATTCAAGTCTTCCGGGTCACTTTTACCAGTGAACACGTTGGGCTAATTTCTAATAAAAGAGTGTTTGACTACGTCAATAAAGAGTTCTGCCTCTTGTAAAAGAGCATTAGTGATTTAACTTGGAGGTACAGACCAACATATAAATTAGGAACGGAACTGTCGGTAGCATAGTTGGTTGAAATCCAGCTTCATAAGTTAATGGATCTCCACTCGATATCAATCAGCCACGAGAAATTTAAAAAATATCATCTGAAAACCACGATTGTTCATTTGTTATTGTATTATCAATTAATGACATTTTCTAAGGAATAGACGGCCTTAGTTTGTAACAATGACTACATTCGCTCAATCTAAACTCATCACACTCATTATAAATCAATATTCGCCCATATCTTAACCAACATTGTCTTAAATAAAAACAAGTGTTCTATTACAGACCGAGGTAAACTCCATTATACGATTGTGTGAACAAGACTGGTCACTTACACGTGTACTCGACTCGAATAACTCACACAAAGCCTTATCCATGGAAGTACGTAAGCTGTTATCAGACGGCGACTTTCACACAAAGGAACATTTTAAATGCACAAACTGACCGGAATAAATAACAATTATGGATTGAGCCGTTTTGAATTGCTGAAATAACGAATTAATTCAGGCAGAGTTTTGTTCAGAGGTCATGTGTTTCCACATCAAACATACAGTATATCATCGAGCGGCTTGCGAGCAACTATTGAGTACGGCACTACTTTCTCCAAAGAACGCCGACAGTTAGTTTTTTTACTCAACCAAAAATTAAGAACTCTATTATTAAACGATTATTCATCTGTCTTGGATTACACTTTTTTAATCAACTTCCCATACTTATTAAGAATAGTAACAGTTTAAGTGAATTTTGTTTAAGCCTTCAAACCTAGTTATATACTTTAGTATTTGACAAATTTATTCATGAAATCACAAAATAAATCCATCTTTTGTTTCTTCTGGGGGTTCAATAGCAGTTTTGTTATTTATAATATAATACTGTATATATATATATATATATATATATATATATATATATATATATATATTTATATATATAAAATGTATATTTAACCACTAGTATTTCATAGATAGATTGTTATTTGCGACTAAATTTTAAGCATAGACAACAATGCATTTTAATTTAATTCATATTTAAATTCTCTGCAGGGAGCTGTAAAGTATTTTTTGATTGTTATTTTTCTTTTTTAAAACTGGCCACAATTGCTGGTGACCGTGGCCAATTAATTCCTTAAAAATAATAGGGGCCTATGTTATATAATTATTTTAATCTATAAAAAAAGAATAATTATATTTATTTAATGGTTTAACTCATCCTTTTAGGAGTAATGAACTATTCAAGGAAGTTTTCTGTGACTGTACAACAACATATAGTCATGTGCTAGTCATAATTGAATTTAATTGTTTGTTTTGTTTTACTACGCCTTATAAAAAAACACAGAAATGTAATCCTGGCAAGAGTTAATATTCTATATTATTTGACCAGTTGTCTACGTCTACATAACATTTCTACGGACTAACATTGTTCATTAAGAACACTAAGACATACAAGGGGATTGATATGGGTTGACGAAGTGCCGACATTAAACAATGCAACGATCTTTCCTAACCTAAGTTTCCGAACACCACCGGTCTATCTAGAAAGTTCATTAGATACCATACCAGCGTTTCCAAAAACCCTCCAGGACCAGATCATATATTGCCGGAGTTTCCGAACACCACCGGTCTAACTATAAAGTTCATTAGATACCATACCAGCGTTTCTAAAAACCCTCCAAGACCAGTCCATAAATTGCCGGAGTGTCCGAACACCACCAGTTTGACTATAAAGTTCATTAGATACCATATCAGAGTTTCCAAAAACCCTTCAGGACCAGTTCATAAATTGCCGGAGTTTCCGAACACCACCGGTTTAACTGTAAAGATCATTAGATACCATACCAGCGTTTCCAAAAACTCTCCAGGACCAGTTCATAAATTGCTGGAGTTTCCGAACACCACCGGTTTAACTGTAAAGATTATTAGATACCATACCAGCGTTTCCAAAAACCCTCCAGGACCAGTTCATAAATTGCAGGAGTTTCCGAACACCACCGGTTTAAATATAAAGTTCATTAAATACCATACCAGAGTTTCCAAAAACCCTCCAGGACCAGTTCATAAATTGCCGGATTTTTCAAACACTGCAGATTTCGGTAAATTCATTAGATAATATATAGAAGCGTTGTCTAGCCTTGCAGGTGCAGTTAAGTTTATTGGATAATATACATGCGTTTCATTACACTGTCGGTTTAGTTAATTCCGTTAAATGACGTACCTAACGGAATTAAATCCTGCAGGACATAAGATCATTCGAAAACATATCGGAGTTTCTCGAACTAGTAATTGAAGGGAGGTTCATTAAACATTGTTGCGGAGTTTCCTAACAATTAACATGAAAATTACAATACACAACAAACAGAAGTTTAACCAAACATTACTTACGATGTTAGGTAACATTTTTGATTGTGAAAACATAAAGGAGTTTGCCAACCCTGTATATCAAGTCATGTTTATTACAGTCAATAACGTCAAGAAGTTTCCTAACCATGTAGGGCAAGTTACTGTGCCGTACATTACTGTCGGTAATGCCAAGGTGATTCCCAACCCTGTACGGCAAGTTATATTCATTACAGTCGATAACGTCAAGGAGTTTCCTAACCATGTAGGGCAAGTCATATTCATTACATTCGATAACGTCAAGGAGTTTGCTAACCCTGTAGGTTAAGTCATTTTATTACAGTCAATAACGTCAAGGAGTTTCCTAATCCTGTAGGGCAAGTTACTCTGCCGTAAATTACAGTCGATAACGTCAAGGAGTTTGCTAACCCTGTAGGTTAAGTCATGTTTATTACAGTCAATAACCTCAAGAAGTTTCCTAACCATGTAGGGCAAGTTACTGTGCCGTAAATTACAGTCGATAACGCCAAGGAGTTTCCCAACCCTGTAGGTCGTCATATTCATTACAGTCGATAACGTCAAGGAGTTTCCTAGCCCTGTAGGTTAAGTCATGTTTATTACAGTCAATAACGTCAAGAAGTTTCCTAACCATGTAGGGCAAGTTACTGTGCCGTAAATTACAGTCGATAACGCCAAGGAGTTTCCCAACCCTGTAGGTCGTCATATTCATTACAGTCGATAACGTCAAGGAGTTTCCTAGCCCTGTAGGGCAAGTCATATTCATTACATTCGATAACGTCAAGGAGTTTGCTAACCCTGTAGGTTAAGTCATTTTATTACAGTCAATAACGTCAAGGAGTTTCCTAATCCTGTAGGGCAAGTTACTGTGCCGTAAATTACAGTCGATAACGCCAAGGAGTTTCCCAACCCTGTAGGTCGTCATATTCATTACAGTCGATAACGCCAAGGAGTTTCCCAACCCTGTAGGTCGTCATATTCATTACAGTCGATAACGTCAAGGAGTTTCCTAGCCCTGTAGGTTAAGTCATGTTTATTACAGTCAATAACGTCAAGAAGTTTCCTAACCATGTAGGGCAAGTTACTGTGCCGTACATTAACGTCGATAACGCCAAGGAGATTCCCAACCCTGTGAGTCAAGTAATATTCATTACAGTCGATAACGTCAAGGAGTTTCCTAACCCTGTAGGGCAAGTCATATTCATTACATTCGATAACGTCAAGGAGTTTGCTAACCCTGTAGGTTAAGTCATGTTTATTACAGTCAATAACGTCAAAGAGTTTCCTAATCCTGTAGGGCAAGTTATTGTGCCGTAAATTACAGTCGATAACGCCAAGGAGTTTCCCAACCCTGTAGGTCGTCATATTCATTACAGTCGATAACGTCAAGGAGTTTCCTAGCCCTGTAGGGCGTCATATTCATTACATTCGATAACGTCACGAGTTTGCTAACCCTGTAGGTTAAGTCATGTTTATTACAGTCAATAACGTCAAGGAGTTTCCCAACCCTGTAGGTCGTCATATTCATTACAGTCGATAACGTCAAGGAGTTTCCTAGCCCTGTAGGGCAAGTTACTGTGCCTTACTTTACTTTCGATAACGCCAAGAGTTTCTTTACCCTGTTAGTCAAGTTAAACTCATTGGGCAACAAAAAGGAGTTCAAGGAGAAATGTACATAGGCCCTACCGGTTTCACTTATGCTTACTATTCAATTCTTTAAATTAGAAGATAATAGAGGTTTTTAAGTAGCTTTTTCCAAAATTGATTAGCGGCAAAATTGTCTAAAACCCGATATCCATTGGTGTGGCCAGTCTGGATGAAACAAGGTCACCCCCTCCCTGAATCCGTAGGCCACCTGTCGACTGGGCCAAGAGCTCCAGTTTCACCGCCGGCCAACCTGCTACGACAACGACCCCTTCGCATGCACCCTCGCCACTAGCTCTATTGTGTAGACAACAATCTAGCGTGCGTACCTGTCTTTACGAAATTCCTTCCTTTCTGATTTAATTCTAGTTTCCAAAAAATATGTAAAAAAATTATCTGAGCATGATGGTATATGAAGGCTGGGATATGAGTTCCTTGGTATGTTGTGATGAGCGCACTTGTATGTAAGCGTGTCTGAAAAGTAAGAAAGGGTCTAACGCCATTTATTGGTATGTAAGGGGACGTGGTTCGTGAGTGCAGCGTGTCTGGTGAGTAGATATGTCTAACGCCGTATATCTATTTGATGGGATGGGATGTTTTGTTTGTATCGTGTCTGGTGAGTAGGGGTGTTTTTAACGCCATATATCCGTATGTTGGAATGAGGGATCTAACGCCGCATATCCGTATGTTGGGATGTAGCGTATCTAGTGAGTAGGGATGTGTCTAACGCCGTATATCTATTTTTTTTTTTTTTTTTTTTTTTTTTTTTGGGATGGGGCTTCGAGTATATAGCGTGTCTGCTGGGTAGGGGTGTGTCTAACGCCGCATATCCATTTGTTGGGGTGGGGCTTCGAGTATGTAGCGTATCTAGTGAGTAGGGAAGGATTTAACGTTGTATATCCTTTCCTACTCACTATTGGGACGTATATTGGGACGAGGCTTCGTATTTGTAGCGTGTCTGATGAATATGGATGGATCTGACGCCGTATATCCGAATGTTGGGAGGAGGCTTGGTGTATGTAGCGTATCCGGTAAGTAGGGGTGGATCTAACGCCGTATATCCGTATGTTGGGACGATGCTTCGTGTATGTAGCGTATATGATGAGTAGGGATGGACCTACCGCTGTATATCCATATGTTGGGATGGGGATTCATGTATGTAGCGTATCTGATGAGTAGGGATAGATCTAACGCCGTATATCCGTATGTTGGGATGAGGCTTCGAGTATATAGCGTGTCTGCTGAGTAGGGGTGTGCCTAACGCCACATATCCGTTTGTTGGGGTGGGGCTTCGAATATGTAGCGTATCTGGTGAGTAGGGATGGATCTAACGCCGTATATCCGTATTTTGGGATGAGGCTTTGTGTATGTAGCGTATATCCATATGTTGGGATGGGGATTCATGTATGTAGCGTATCTGATGAGTAGGGATGGATCTAACGCCGTATATCCGTATTTTGGGATGAGGCTTTGTGTATGTAGCGTATCTGATGAGTAGGGATAGTTCTATTGCCGTATATCTGTATGTTGGGATGAGGCTTCGTACATGTAGCGTATCTGATCAGTAGGGGTGGATCTAACGTCGTATATCCATAAGTTGGGTTGAGGTTTCGTGTATGTAGCGTACCTGATGAGTAGGGATATGTCTAAGAATGCACTCAGCCCAGACCCGCCCAAGTACTTTTTGATAATATGATCATATAAAATAAAAAAAATATATAAAGTACATTACTTCTTTAAATGTACTTGATGCAGGTGTCTATTTATAAACTAATTTTATTTATTTATTAAGACGTCGATCGTCAAAATATACGGGTGATCGGTTTCAAATGAGTGTAGATGAGCGAATGTATTGATTGTTACAAACTAATGTCAACTATTCCTTAGAAAGTGTCATTAATTAAAAGCCCAATATTTGACTAATGAACAGCCGGTGATTATCAGCTGGTAATCCCTTTAAACATTTGTTGTGACTCTGATTGGGATCAAACTGATAACGAGAACCTTTAGCTGGGCTGTAACTGTAACCAACTATGCTACTGACCAACTTAGAACTACTAAATGCTGTAAAAGTGTATGAGACCTAGTCTATAATCTTCTATAGTAGTGAAATTAAAGTTAAGAATTACTTTTATATACATCACTAAACGATCTTTCAATATTCAGGCTTATTCTGATTGGAAACTACTGGTAACTACTTGTCAAATCCAAATTGTTTGTCAGTTTTATTTAATTTATTTATTTACTTATTCATAAAACGCCGATCATCAAGATATGGGCGAATATGGATTTCGAATGAGTGTGATGAGTGTAGATGAGCGAATGTAGTCATTGTTACAAACTAAGGCCGACTATTCCTTAGAAAGTGTCATTAATAATTAATTATTAATAGCCCAATGACAAATGAACAGCCGGTGATTATCAGCTGATCCTTCTCAAAATGTATTATGACTCTGATTGGGATCGAACTGTGAACCTTTAGCACATGAAGCTGGGATTGAACCAACTACGCTACCGACCAATTTATATATACTTTATATTTATACAATTATACCAGTATAGATAAAAAAATTGAAAATTTAACTAAACTTATCTCGTACATACGAAACTTGTAAATTAAAATAAAACATTTTAAGATAAAACAACCTTAACTTAACCAAATAGGTTGGACTGTAAGCGAACGATGTAATTTTTCCTCTTAGTCATAAAACCTTTAGTCAGTCTGTATTTGCGATCTTTTTTGCCTTATTTATTTTAGATGACCATTAGGTCAACAGTTATTTCAGTACAGACTTATTAAATGTAAAACAACATTTTGATTGATTTTAGATAAACATTAGGTTTATGTTGATAGAGATATTTATGATTAGATATATATTTGTAAGTAAGTACGAAAACATTTATTTAGCTTGAATAATTTAAGCTTTGCTTAAATAAAAGAAACCATATAAGAGATTCCTTATAATAACAATTTAATTTCGAATAGGCACATTATTAATTTATTATGTACGCTTATATGCGACATTACCATAACTTGTATTTATTGTTGACACGATCTTATACAGTATTCAAGCGGTTTATGAGTGAGTCATAATCACTACAACGTTGTTTTGACGTCTCCATTGAAACTGAAAGTATGACTCAACGAAGCACGAAAATAAACAGCGGATTACCTGAACTCAACCAACGTACTCTATAGAACAACTTGACCTGCATTGTATGTAACTATACAAGCGACCTCTTGTTAGTTGTTCCACAACAAACGAAAAGAATGAGATTACTGCATTCAGAGCAGCTGGAACTGATGGGGGGGGGGGGAGACAAATATGGAGGGGCATGAGACGAAGGCTTATTGTGCAAGGCCATTGCGATATTAGTTCTCTTTAACGCCGAAAACTAAAACTAACTGACCTGCAATGGTTAGTTGTATTCTAAGATGATGTTCAAGAGATACTGACCAGACTCTTGGCTTTCTTGAGCGGGAGATCATCACGCCAGGGCGAGCTCAGAGCGGGTTTCAGGACTCTTCGCTCCATCTTCAAGGCACACATCACCATTCCGTCTCCACAGACACGCACCACAAACACATATCTCTCCTAGCAACACACCACTAGAACACACGCAGGGCTTTGTCTTGCACCATATACAGAGAGCTCTCAACCGCAGTCTATGAATGAATGGATGGTCGGCGGGAGGAGCGCGAGAGGGGAGGCTCCCCACCACACACCAACATGTGGCCGAGTACAGTCCCGGCCAGAAGTGGCCGACTCAATGGACAGTGTTTACTCTGCTAATCCAGTGTACAGTCAGTTCAACAGGTCACTGTCTGCTCTTTCATTCATGCTCTCTGTATCTCGTTGGTCGAGTTCCTCTTTCTTTTGCGGCGACTGTCTATGCGCATTATCAATTTCCACGAGGAAAAGTGAATGTTTATTAGTACAACATGATTATTGAAGCATACCACTACCACCAGTGCAAATCGAATAAATGAGGCACATTCGACTCAATTTTGTAACTTGCGAGATATGCAGATTCCCTCCTTGGCTTTTTCTAATTAAAGAAGGAAATCTAGGCAACCCGTCTGCTTAACATTTTCCCGTGGGAAAAAAAGAGAGTTACAGAAACTTTAAGGAGAGAGGGGGAGCACTAATATGCCAATACAGAAATAATAGTATTGATATATAAATAAATAAATAAAATAAAAAATGCCTTTATTTACATAATCGTTTCTCAGTTTTACACTGCTTTTCAGAGCAACTCGAGTCAAAAATAAAACTAACATGAACAGTGAATAACTAATCCTAAAGCAACAAGTGAGACATATTATATAACTAGACAACTAAACATTAACAACTTCTAATCAACTATTTCACCATTTAATAGCATTTCCCTAAGCTTTACCTTAAATGTTTTATGTGAGTAAGGCTTGAAGTTATCGGGGAGGTCATTGTACAATGTCGGGCCGAAATAAGTATAGCTTTTCCTCCCAGCTTCAAGCCTAACCTTTGGAAAATGAAGTTTTCTTCCGTTACGTGTGCTGCGCTGTGAGACCTCATCCCGGAATGAGAGTCTCTCGCTTAGATACTGGGGCTCATTGAGCTTTAAAACTTTGTGAGTCATGCAGCAGGTCAGCATCCTGCATACGGCCTTCATGGGAAGGAGGTTTACAGACTGCATGAAAAGACTAACGTGGTCGTACCGCCTTAAGTTAAAAATAAAGCGTACGGCAGAGTTTTGGATTTTTTAAATCCTTTCTGTATCCTCTTTGGAAATACTATTACCGTATGCAGGATAGCAATAATAAAATACTGATAATACGAGAGACTGCATGAGTCGTAGTTTTGCAGATTCAGGTAGCAGGCTTCTAAATCTATATAGCCCCCTCAGTTTGCCCAAGGCACGCTGGGAGGCGTAGATAACGTGATCAGAGAATGTGAGGCCACTGTCTAGAATGACACCAAGGGTCTTAACTCTGTCACATATATATGTAGTAACCCAACAAGGCTCTAATAAAAAAACCGTAGTTCTAATAAAAAAAGTTATTTTTTACATAACGAGAAGTTATTAATTCTCATCATAAAAGCACGAATTTAAATACCATACTCTGGCCTTTCTTAAAACGCAATCAAGCATCAGAAACACAACTACTATGTTCGACCAGGTGGTCAGTAGGTTAGCCAGGTTGTGTGCTCTGACCTTACAAGCGGAATACGCCAGGATATATGCTGAGCTGTGAGTTCTTAGAAAACTCTTAGGTCCTTCCTCAATTTAAATAAACACCCAGAAACTAATTTCCATACCAAAAAATCTCCTTTAATTTCAGTCTATCTCCTAAATTAAGTCACTGGTTTAAAGTTTTCTTTATAATTGAAAAGCGTCTAGTAATGTACTAAACAAACATAAATATAATCCAAATATTATATTCATGAGCGTCGAATTTCACTTTTAAGATGGCTCTACAACAATCCAACAGAAACTGAAGAAAAGCCTCCCACCATTTCGTAGGCAAGTGAGAAGTTGTAGGTAATTTGATACATAGCTTATAAACGTTATAATTTACATAAAGTTCTTTACTGGGTAGATCATCTATAAACTATATATAAATCATACAAGATGACATTTTAGTACAGAATATATCACAGCAGCACTACTACAAAACATGCACTTGGTCCATACGCAATAATATACTAAATCCACGACAGTCAATCTTGATTATCATCATATGACTAAATTACTAATGTTTATTCTTAGCGCCCAATCTTGACAGTACTAATAGACCACTACTGAATTAACTCATTATAATAAGAAACCAGGAAAATTAATATAATAATTTTCATACTGGATTTACTTTTGTTTGCTCCTAAGCAGCCACTTGATAACACTAATAACACGAATGCACCTTTAGCTCCTTAGCAGCCACTTTTAAAAATGTTCATATGAATAAATTCACTAACGTTTGCACCTTAACAGCCACTATTTATAATATTCATAACACTTAATTCACTATCGTTTAACATTAGGAGTAATCTTCTGGTATAGTATATACAGAATTAGAGAGTGATTAAGATTAGTTTACGAGTTATTGCGTTTAGCTATTGTAAAGTTCTACTTTAGAGATTAAGATTAGTTTAAGAGTTATTGCGTTTAGCTATTGTAAAGTTCTACTTTAGTGATTAATATCAGTTTACGAGTTATTGCGTTTAGCTATTGTAAAGTTCTACTTTAGTGATTAATATCAGTTTACGAGTTATTGCGTTTAGCTATTGTAAAGTTCTACTTTAGTGATTAATATCAGTTTACGAGTTATTGCGTTTAGCTATCGTAAAGTTCTACTTTAGTTATTAAGATTAGTTTACGAGTTATTGCGTTTAGCTATTGTAAAGTTCTACTTTAGTGATTAAGATAAGTTTACGAGTTATTGCGTTTAGCTATTGTAAAGTTCTACTTTAGTGATTAAGATTAGTTTACGAGTTATTGCGTTTAGCTATTGTAAAGTTCTACTTTAGAGATTAATATCAGTTTACGAGTTATTGCGTTTAGCTATTGTAAAGTTCTACTTTAGTGATTAATATCAGTTTACGAGTTATTGCGTGAGCTATTGTAAAGTTCTACTTTAGAGATTAAGATAAGTTTACGAGTTATTGCGTTTAGCTATTGTAAAGTTCTACTTTAGAGATTAAGATCAGTTTACGAGTTATTGCGTTTAGCTATTGTAAAGATCTACTTTAGAGATTAAGATAAGTTTACGAGTTATTGCGTTTAGCTATTGTAAAGTTCTACTTTAGAGATTAAGATCAGTTTACGAGTTATTGCGTTTAGCTATTGTAAAGTTCTACTTTAGTGATTAATATCAGTTTACGAGTTATTGCGTGAGCTATTGTAAAGTTCTACTTTAGAGATTAAGATAAGTTTACGAGTTATTGCGTGAGCTATTGTAAAGTTCTACTTTAGAGATTAAGATAAGTTTACGAGTTATTGCGTTTAGCTATTGTAAAGTTCTACTTTAGAGATTAAGATCAGTTTACGAGTTATTGCGTTTAGCTATTGTAAAGTTCTACTTTAGAGATTAAGATCAGTTTACGAGTTATTGCGTTTAGCTATTGTAAAGTTCTACTTTAGTGATTAATATCAGTTTACGAGTTATTGCGTGAGCTATTGTAAAGTTCTACTTTAGTTATTAAGATTAGTTTACGAGTTATTGCGTTTAGCTATTGTAAAGTTCTACTTTAGTGATTAATATCAGTTTACGAGTTATTGCGTGAGCTATTGTAAAGTTCTACTTTAGTTATTAAGATTAGTTTACGAGTTATTGCGTTTAGCTATTGTAAAGTTCTACTTTAGTGATTAATATCAGTTTACGGGTTATTGCGTTTAGCTATTGTAAAGTTCTACTTTAGAGATTAAGATAAGTTTACGAGTTATTGCGTTTAGCTATTGTAAAGTTCTACTTTAGTGATTAATATCAGTTTACGGGTTATTGCGTTTAGCTATTGTAAAGTTCTACTTTAGAGATTAAGATAAGTTTACGAGTTATTGCGTTTAGCTATTGTAAAGTTCTACTTTAGTTATTAAGATTAGTTTACGAGTTATTGCGTTTAGCTATTGTAAAGTTCTACTTTAGTGATTAATATCAGTTTACGGGTTATTGCGTTTAGCTATTGTAAAGTTCTACTTTAGAGATTAAGATAAGTTTACGAGTTATTGCGTTTAGCTATTGTAAAGTTCTACTTTAGTTATTAAGATTAGTTTACGAGTTATTGCGTTTAGCTATTGTAAAGTTCTACTTTAGTGATTAATATCAGTTTACGGGTTATTGCGTGAGCTATTGTAAAGTTCTACTTTAGTTATTAAGATAAGTTTACGAGTTATTGCGTTTAGCTATTGTAAAGTTCTACTTTAGTTATTAAGATTAGTTTACGAGTTATTGCGTTTAGCTATTGTAAAGTTCTACTTTAGAGATTAAGATAAGTTTACGAGTTATTGCGTTTAGCTATTGTAAAGTTCTACTTTAGTTATTAAGATTAGTTTACGAGTTATTGCGTTTAGCTATTGTAAAGTTCTACTTTAGTGATTAATATCAGTTTACGGGTTATTGCGTGAGCTATTGTAAAGTTCTACTTTAGTTATTAAGATAAGTTTACGAGTTATTGCGTGAGCTATTGTAAAGTTCTACTTTAGTTATTAAGATTAGTTTACGAGTTATTGCGTGAGCTATTGTAAAGTTCTACTTTAGTTATTAAGATTAGTTTACGAGTTATTGCGTGAGCTATTGTAAAGTTCTACTTTAGTTATTAAGATAAGTTTACGAGTTATTGCGTGAGCTATTGTAAAGTTCTACTTTAGTTATTAAGATTAGTTTACGAGTTATTGCGTGAGCTATTGTAAAGTTCTACTTTAGTTATTAAGATAAGTTTACGAGTTATTGCGTTTAGCTATTGTAAAGTTCTACTTTAGTGATTAATATCAGTTTACGGGTTATTGCGTGAGCTATTGTAAAGTTCTACTTTAGTTATTAAGATTAGTTTACGAGTTATTGCGTGAGCTATTGTAAAGTTCTACTTTAGTTATTAAGATAAGTTTACGAGTTATTGCGTTTAGCTATTGTAAAGTTCTACTTTAGTGATTAATATCAGTTTACGGGTTATTGCGTTTAGCTATTGTAAAGTTCTACTTTAGAGATTAAGATAAGTTTACGAGTTATTGCGTTTAGCTATTGTAAAGTTCTACTTTAGTTATTAAGATTAGTTTACGAGTTATTGCGTTTAGCTATTGTAAAGTTCTACTTTAGTTATTAAGATTAGTTTACGAGTTATTGCGTTTAGCTATTGTAAAGTTCTACTTTAGAGATTAAGATTATACGACCAAATTTCAAAATTGACTTGGAAAGATTATGAATTAGGCTTTATTTATCAAATGAAAAATATATTAACTTAATGTATTGTTCAATTACAATTTTATTTTTCAAACTTTGTAGGCCTAATTTTTTTACTAAAGTATGAGTAGTTCTGTCCTATTTTTACGATGTCAGGTCTATTATTATTATTTTCTTCAAGTAATTTTGCTATATATAGGGAGTTTTATGCACGTAAAGTACTGTAGTTCATTATCTGGCGACATCAATTTAGTAATTAAATATAATTCGTAAACAGCAGATACCGATACACAGTTGGCTTTAAGATATGAGAAGTATACATTATTCACCAAGTGTGATTCCACAGTTCTTGCTAGCGCTCTACTTCTCATCCTGATATCTTATCAAAGGAAACTGTGTGGGATGGAGTGTGTGGGAGGGCCAAGCTGTCTGGAGTTCATCTGATAACACTTTGATTTTTAACGCTGATTAATGCTCTTACGCATTCAGTAAGTGCATTAACAGTAGACATATCGAACGTGAAATAATAAAAATCATACGTAATTCGCTCACCTTAACGAATGTAACAATAAACTTATGTAAGTTACGTATTTAGCTAATTTTATTCTGGATTTAAATAGTTTAGAGAATATTATACAAATAAAATATGAAACATTAAAAAAAGGGACTCAAATTATGTAATAATTCATAATTTAATACCAAAATCATAAATATTATCTAAGTACTTTAGTATATACCGCACATAACGTTGTACTTGGCATTTTCGTTTTTATTATTGGACAAGGCAATAAGATTGAATATTAAATTTACGATGCGATCTAAAGAGCAATAAGAGATAAGATCACAGCAAGTAGTGAGGGCGACTACTGGCAACAGGTTGTAGTCACACGCGATACCATCGCCCCCGGGCCTGACACCACACCCGGTACGTCATAAAACATGGCGGAAACATGCAAGTTAATGACGGCGGACTGTGTTAAATAACTCGGATAATCAGTTATGATGTAATTTGTCTCAAGGTTGGGAAATAATGTTTGGACTCATAGGTACAAGATCCTAAAAAATGTGTAAAACGACCAGTAAGGATGAATCCACGACTCAGAGAGAAAAATAATGAAATCTCTTATCAAGGCCAAAGGCGTACCAAGACAGTGAAATTATCCAAGACAATTTCGACTTAGAGAAGAGTCGAGAATGGAAATATAATGTTCATTTGTTAATTCTGTTTGACTTGACTTAGAATTAACATCACACATCTAAAAAAAAAAATCTTTACTACCTTGACTCCTGTCCATCCAGCCTCCTCACGAACACGACTCTTGGTGGAGTTTCCATCCTTACAAACAGGAATGCTCAGTCTATCCCCATTAAGATTACGACTCATGTCAGCCCACCTCCACTAAGAATTCGACTCTTGTCAGCCCACCTCCACTAAGAATACGATCCTTGTCAGCCCACCTCCACTAAGAATACGGCTCTTGTCAGCCCACCTCCACTAAGAAAGAATACGACTAATGTCAGCCCACTCCACTAAGAATACGGCTCTTGTCAGCCCACCTCCACTAAGAAAGAATACCACTAATGTCAGCCCACTCCACTAAGAATACGACCCTTGTCAGCCCACCTCCACTAAGAATACGGCTCTTGTCAGCCCACCTCCACTAAGAAAGAATACGACTAATGTCAGCCCACTCCACTAAGAATACCACCCTTGTCAGCCCACCTCCACTAAGAAAGAATACGACTAATGTCAGCCCACTCCACTAAGAAAGAATACGACTAATGTCAGCCCACTCCACTAAGAATACCACCCTTGTCAGCCCACCTCCACTAAGAAAGAATACGACTAATGTCAGCCCACTCCACTAAGAATACCACCCTTGCCAGCCCACCTCCACTAACAACACGACCCTTTTCAACCCACCTCCACTAAGAAAGAATACGACTTTTATCAGTCCTCTCCTCCACTAAGAATACAACCCTTGTCAGCCCACCTCCACTAAGAAAGAAAACGACCCTTGTCAGCCCACCTCCACTAAGAAAGAATACGACTCCTGTCAGCCCACATCCACTAATAATACGACCCTTGTCAGCCCACCTCCACTAAGAACACGATTCTTGTCAGCCTACCTCCACTAATAAGGAGCACGACCCTTGTCAGCTCACCTCCACTAAGAATACGACTCTTGTCAGCCCACCTCCACTAAGAAAGAATACTACTCTTGTCAGCTCACCTCCACTAAGAATGAACACGACCCTTGTCAGCCCACCTCCACTAAGAAAAAATACGACTCTTGTCAGCCCATCTCCACTAAGAACATGATTCTTGTCCATCTCCACTAAGAAAGAATATGACCATTGTCAGCCTACCTCCACTAAGAAAGAATACGGCCCTTGTCAGCCCACCTCCACTAAGAAAGAACACGACCCTTGTCAGCCCACCTCCACTAAGAAAGAATATGACCATTGTCAGCCTACCTCCACTAAGAAAGAATACGACTCTTGTCAGCCCACCTCCACTAAGAATAGACACTTGTCAGCCCACCTCCACTAAGAAAACGACCCTTGTTAGCCCATCTCTACTAAGAAAACGACCCTTGTCAGCCCACCTCCACTAAGAAAGAATACGACTCTTGTCAGACGACCTCCACTAAGAATATGACCCTTGTCAGCCCACCTCCAATAAGAAAGAACACGACTCTTGTCAGCCCACCTCCACTAAGAAAGAATACGACTCTTGTCAGCCCACCTCCACTAAAAATACAACTCATGTCAGCCCACCTCCACTAAGAATACGACACTTAACAGCCTACCTCCACTAAGAATACGACACTTGTCAGCCGATCTCCACTAAGAATACGACACTTGTCATCCTACTTCCACTAAGAATACGACCCTTGTCAGCCCACCTCCACTAAGAATACGACCCTTGTCAGCCCACCTCCACTAAGAAAGAATATGACCACTGTCAGCCTACCTCCACTAAGAAAGAATACGACCCTTGTCAGCCCACCTCTACTAAGAAAGAACACGACCCTTGTCAGCCCACCTCTACTAAGAAAGAATACGTCTCTTGTCAGCCCACCTCCACTAAGAATACGACACTTGTCAGCCCACCTTCACTAAGAAAAAACACAACTCTTGTCAGCCCAGCTCCACTAAGAAAGAATACGACTCTTGTCAGCCCACCTCCACTAAAAATACAACTCATGTCAGCCCACCTCCACTAAGAATACGACACTTGTCATCCTACTTCCACTAAGAATACGACCCTTGTCAGCCCACCTCCACTAAGAAAGAATACGACCCTTGTCAGCCTACCTCCACTAAGAAAGAATACGGCCCTTGTCAGCCCACCTCCACTAAGAAAGAACACGACCCTTGTCAGCCCACCTCCACTAAGAAAGAATACGACTCTTGTCAGCCCACCTCCACTAAGAATACGACCATTGTCAGCCTACCTCCACTAAGAATACGACACTTGTCAGCCGATCTCCACTAAGAATACGACACTTATCAGCCTACCTCCACTAAGAATACGCCCATTGTCAGCCCACCTCCAATAAGAAAGAACACGACTCTTGTCAGCCCAGCTCCACTAAAAATACAACTCATGTCAGCCGATCTCCACTAAGAATACGACACTTTTCAGCCTACCTCCACTAAGAATACGACACTTGTCAAGCGATCTCCACTAAGAATACGACACTTGTCAGCCCTCCTCAACTAAGAAACAATTGCCGTCAGCCTACACTTTACAAATTGGGAAATTAATGAACCAAAATGTCAATAAATTTAAATTAAATTACAATATGTTAGTAGATTGTTACTTAATACTATAACGAATGATTTATAATAAACTATGTACAACAAAGTAAATGAAATATTATTTTACAAATTTAAAACTATTTAACGATAAACACTATATTTACAAGCTATTGGTTTTTTTAAGAGCACTCAAAATAAAGTGATATGACATCACTTATGTAACAGTCATCAAAAATTTTAGTAACTTATGAATGATTCAACGATCGGAGCACCTAGAGTGTTGCACTGCACTGTGATAAGACGCAACCTTGAGCTGTGTTATCAGTAAAGGGTCGTTAGCAAACCTCTCCCCCCCTTTCGGCAGATAAGGTTCATTCATAGAACTACGGCCAAAGAAATAACAGGGCGAGATGGAATGATACATTATGTTTTATCTACATGAACTATGACAGCAGCCAAAAAGTTAGCAGGCCATATAATGGCGGTCTGTTTGCGTCTGGTGTCTATCAAAGAAAAAATTGATAGAAGTTTAAAAAAATAGTTCCAAATTAATTTGGCAATTTCTTTAAGCTTTTAGGTAGTTGTCACGTAATATTAGCTTACAACAAGACACAGGTTATGTCACTTCATACTGGATCACATAATGGTTGGTTTCATGACATCTAAGGTTACAATGGGATCCGGTCTTAATTATATATGTCACTTGCTGCAGTATGTCACTGTGGCTGGTGTTATATGACGTAACTAGATTACATTAAAACACAGTTTTAGTTTAAAATGTCACTTGCTACAATATGACATTATGACTGGTGTTGGGCTGTATGACATATTTAGCTTGCAATAAAACACAGTTTCAGTCAAATGTGAAACATTCTACAGCTATCTCATTGATACTGATGTCATCTTGCATAGCCTACATTATTTACATCCTATGACTGAGAAAGGTCCGGGGAATCAATGGTCGTTTTTTTATTTAATGTTAATGTTTACAAATCGTGTATACATATATTTAAAAAATAACAGCGTCTAACCTGACAGTGCTTTCACGTAACAGTTTCAACGTGAGTCACATGCTTGTTTACTAGGGAGTAGGTGTTATCACAACACGCAGGCCTATTCAAACAATCCAAGCCTTCCCAGAACAGTAATGCACAGAAACCTTTATCGGCTAACTCATTAATCCCCGAGAGCGTCGACAGTTTGTACAAATCTGAACAAACAAGCAACTGGACAATACGTAAGTGCTCAATTATACAGTACACTACGGTTGAGTTTCGTTATGTTTGTAAGTCCACTTGTGTAGTTTTACAGAACACACTATAGAGGGGTAGTTCAATAACTGAGAGTACTACCCGAAGGGTCATCACTTATCTTCGGATCCAACTATGCTATAGTAGGCGGCAATTTTGCAACTTGATACTTCTTAGTACATTACTCTCATTAACAAGTTTGATTTCAACTTTAGTGTGTGAACACATTACCAATCAGAACAGTTTATCACGCACAGTAAAATATTTTGAGACGACGTAATTTGCAACGTGGTAAGATTTTGGTAGCAGAGTTAATAAGGTTCAAGGAGTTGAGTTTAGTCTCCCCCTGCTTTATAGTGGAACTGTACACTGGACAGCTGCTTCAGGAAATGAAGACAACTGTGACCAAGTGCCAACTCAGTTCACTGTTGTACAGTGACCGTCTTTCTGAAGAGACGAAACAACGTTGGAACAGCTTCTCACTCTACCTCATGAAACCTGTTCCAATGTTTCTCTTGAGGTACAAAAAGACACTGGTGGCGCAGTGCTGTAACCCAGCTACATGGTGACAAAGTGTTTGGGAGATTGTAGGAGATAGGTTGGATGCTCAGTTCTCTTAATACCGGCATACTCTTAACGATGGCGTCCGCTTGATGGTTGTTATCGGCGTGGGCACTACTAGAGAAATCTGGGGTGTCCATATTGGGTAGTAATCATTGTACGGATGTTGTGTGGGGAGATAACTGAGTATCAGGCTTGTCAATTAGCTGAAAATCAGACCAGTACTACGTGGTTCGGATTCCACGTAAAGCTGTAGGTCCCTTAGTTGCCCTGACTGTTGGGCTATTAATAAATTGCCCTTTCTGAGAAACAGTTGAACTCAGTTAGTAACCAGACTACACTAATCCACACTCATCCTACACTCATATAACCAATCATATTCGCCTTAAAATACCAACAAAGTTGTGTCAGCGTCTCATATGTAAGAATTGTAAGACAGTATTTTCTTGTTTAACTGTAACTGCACTAAAAGGAACCGAGTTGACACTTGGTACAGCAGCTGTCCAGTGTACAGTTCCACTATAAAGCAGGGGGCTGAGATCTTCTTTAAAGTAAGAACTCAATTTAAAGTGTTATTTAAGCAGTTTAGTACACATTTTATGAGTTCTACTCCAGTTCAATCAATTAACGAATAATGTTATACTAAATCAATATAATATTCTATATAATGAATATTATATTGAATCACTATTTAACTCTTGTTATTTCGATGTAGCCTTCGTTGAGGTCTCCGTCGTGCGGTCAGAGAATTTCATTGACTTGCGTGATGCATTTATTTTAAGAATGATTGATTCAGGCATTGATTTTACTATATAAATCATCTATGTATAGTAAAATCAATGATTCAGGTTACTTCGATATTATTAAAATTTAAAAAAAATTGTTCGTTTTGTAACTGTATAAAAAAGTGCTTTGCATTGGAAGTATTTTTTATAAACTTTAAAATAAAAATAATAGTTGTACAATAGATCTGTAGTTAATATCAATACATTTCAACTTGTCTATTTATACTAGGTGACACCTCTGCACGCTTCTCGTGCCAACCTCGTCACTCACCGCCCCTTCGACCTCGGTATGTGACTTTTGACTACAAATACTATTAGTTAAACTATATTGAGTAAAATCGTATTTATTGACATATATTTTCAGTAGCTCACTCACTGCACTTGATTTGTACTCTTTATAGTGTAAATACAAATACCCGATGTAATTGGCTCATTTCAAAAGTTTTCATTAATTCATTTTATTTAATAGCTAATGATTATATTTATGCATTCGCATTTTTATATTTATAGATCAAACATAACTTCAACTGAATCAGTCAAACTTACTCTCTCCAATTAAGAAATACCATTAACCTTCTCAGTATTATAAACATCATCATTTTTATATTTATAGATCAAACATAACTTCAACTGAATCAGTCAAACTTACTCTCTCCAGAAATACCAGTAACTTTCTCAGTATTATAAACATCATCATTTTTATATTTATAGATCAAACATAACTTCAACTGAATCAGTCAAACTTACTCTCTCCAATTAAGAAATACCATTAACCTTCTCAGTATTATAAACATCATCATTTTTATATTTATATATCAAACATAACTTCAACTGAATCAGTCAAACTTACTCTCTCCAATTAATAAATACCAGTAACCTTCTCAGTATTATAAACATCATCATTTTTATATTTATATATCAAACATAACTTCAACTGAATCAGTCAAACTTACTCCCTCCAATTAAGAAATACCAGTAACTTTCTCAGTATTATAAACATCATCATTTTTATATTTATATATCAAACATAACTTCAACTGAATCAGCCAAACTTACTCTCTCCAATTAAGAAATACCAGTAACCTTCTCAGATTTATAAACATCATCATTTTTATATTTATATATCAAACATAACTTCAACTGAATCAGTCAAACTTACTCTCTCCAATTAATAAATACCAGTAACCTTCTCAGTATTATAAACATCATCATTTTTATATTTATAGATCAAACATAACTTCAACTGAATCAGTCAAACTTACTCTCTCCAATTAAGAAATACCAGTAACCTTCTCAGTATTATAAACATCATCATTTTTATATTTATAGATCAAACATAACTTCAACTGAATCAGTCAAACTTACTCTCTCCAATTAAGAAATACCAGTAACCTTCTCAGTATTATAAACATCATCATTTTTATATTTATAGATCAAACATAACTTCAACTGAATCAGTCAAACTTACTCTCTCCAATTAAGAAATACCAGTAACCTTCTCAGTATTATAAACATCATCATTTTTATATTTATAGATCAAACATAACTTCAACTGAATCAGTCAAACTTACTCTCTCCAATTAAGAAATACCAGTAACCTTCTCAGTATTATAAACATCATCATTTTTATATTTATAGATCAAACATAACTTCAACTGAATCAGTCAAACTTACTCCCTCCAATTAAGAAATACCAGTAACTTTCTCAGTATTATAAACATCATCATTTTTATATTTATAGATCAAACATAACTTCAACTGAATCAGTCAAACTTACTCTCTCCAATTAAGAAATACCAGTAACCTTCTCAGTATTATAAACATCATCATTTTTATATTTATATATCAAACATAACTTCAACTGAATCAGTCAAACTTACTCTCTCCAATTAAGAAATACCAGTAACCTTCTCAGTATTATAAACATCATCATTTTTATATTTATATATCAAACATAACTTCAACTGAATCAGTCAAACTTACTCTCTCCAATTAAGAAATACCAGTAACCTTCTCAGTATTATAACATCATCATTTTTATATTTATAGATCAAACATAACTTCAACTGAATCAGTCAAACTTACTCTCTCCAATTAAGAAATACCAGTAACCTTCTCAGTATTATAAATATCATCATTTTTATATTTATAGATCAAACATAACTTCAACTGAATCAGTCAAACTTACTCTCTCCAATTAAGAAATACCAGTAACCTTCTCAGTATTATAAACATCATCATTTTTATATTTATAGATCAAACATAACTTCAACTGAATCAGTCAAACTTACTCTCTCCAATTAATAAATACCAGTAACCTTCTCAGTATTATAAACATCATCATTTTTATATTTATAGATCAAACATAACTTCAACTGAATCAGTCAAACTTACTCTCTCCAATTAAGAAATACCAGTAACCTTCTCAGTATTATAAACATCATCATTTTTATATTTATAGATCAAACATAACTTCAACTGAATCAGCCAAACTTACTCTCTCCAATTAAGAAATACCAGTAACCTTCTCAGTATTATAAACATCATCATTTACATTCCAATAGCTGTTAAAATTTCATAGACATCATTATTTAAATTTTAACAGCTGTTACTTTTTGACTAATTTAAATCTCTCCATGTTATTCTTTCGGTCAAAAAACGTATTTTTAGGGCTTCTCGTGCCCTTCAGGGTTAAAATATTGAACAGTTAAGACTTTAATGCACAAATAAGAAAAGAGGTAAAATTTTTTTTAACATCTAAAACGTTAAAATTGGCCATAAAATAAGGGAGGAAACAAATTCTTGGTCTTCGAGGTTCGACCGCGTCACTGGGCTATGTACAAACTCCGCCGTGTCAAAGGAAATGTTTGTACATAGCCCAGTGACGCGGTCGAACCTCGAAGACCAAGAATTTGTTAGTGATAGTGACGACCGTGGAAGCCTATCCATGAAGAAGGAAGGAGTTACGTAAAAAAAAATAATAATACCGGCTTCTCGTATTATATGATATATAAGGATTGTCTTATGGTAATTGTACCTGAAATGCTTTGTAAACTCATGTGTTGTACATTACATTTAAGTGAGGGCAAGCAAGAAGTACCAAGAAATGACATAAGTTACTGCTACTATTTTCTGAAAATAAAACTTATTTGAAATGTACAGAGATAACTGTTCTACTCGCATGATGTAAGCCGATCTGTCTGGCCAAACTGTACGAGATACGTTATCGATGACCTCCATATCTACGAGCATTTAGCGAAAATTGATGAATACTTTACATAGATATTTAAACTATTACATATTTCGTCATCAACAAAAATAGCATATCTTCTGTCTGGCATGCAACACAAATCCTTGGACCACAAATTAATCTAATTCACCGTAAACAAGTAAATAAATAGTGATAGGCCTACATTGAAATCTACTGACAACAAAGTGGATAAGTTATTACACTGAGATGTAATCCTGTTATTCAAGGTCATTGTGTGACAAAAACCCGAACGTTTGATAGTGATGGATTATACACCAATAGAAGCCAACAATAATCACATAACAATCACTTTTTAAAAAATAACTCTATCTAAACACCAAATCTAAAACAGGTTGAGCCATAAGTCACTTGACAAAAAAGCATTTTGACTGTAATTATCATATTTTGTTTTAGTTCTACTGTTTACACAAT
Organism: Stictocephala bisonia; assembly: GCA_035578905.1. NCBI lineage: Eukaryota > Metazoa > Arthropoda > Insecta > Hemiptera > Membracidae > Stictocephala > Stictocephala bisonia. Next base: position 179,892 of record JAQJVL010000561.1, on the reverse strand, counting down.
TAAAGCATTTGGCTTTGTTACAAAAATTACGAAAACTAATTTCAACATAACCTAAAAACTTAATTAATGAAGTTACCACTACAGTCAAACTGATACCGAGTAACTACTGTGTCAAGTGACTATTGTGGCTCACCCTGTGTTTTTGCCAAACATCGTACGTGAACATCGTTCGTCGATGATTTTTCATCAACGAACAGTAGATACTGAAAATTATGGCAACATTGACATAATTTAAATAGGTGAAGTTAAATCTCAAACTGGGAGTTTTAATTATTCATGAGTTTCATCATAAGGAACTCTCGTAGAATAAACTACAAACTCGAACTGCGCGTGACGATAAGAGCCCCGTCATCGTAACTTGTGGAACAGGTAGAACTCTACAAGTCAAGAGTGTTATTAGAGTGTATTTGGATGCGTGTCAATCCGTCCTTGTGGGCCGTTAGCATGCCGAGAGCGTCAAGACGGTAGCCTATCTACAGGCCTATCTGACTCCAGGCCAACGTACGACACGCACTTTACGACCTGTTCACACTCCACCACGGCGACAAACTGTGACCAGACTCATGCTAAATAACGATTTTCTTTTGTTTAATATTTTACTTTCTACGAACCACTTAGACAGATGACATGTTTGCAAACCCTATAGACAGAAGTAACGTGAACAGTTGTGATACTAAGTAGCAGAAATGAAATGAACAGAATGATGCTATTCAGCATAAATATTTATATGAACATACTGTGATGCAAATCAGCAAGGATGTGAACAGACTGTAACACCAATCAGCAGAAAATATGTGAACAGACTGTAATGCCAATCAGCAGAAAATATGTGAACAGACTGTAATGCCAATGAGCACGAATGATGTGGACAGACTGAGGTGCCAATCAGCAGGAACGATGTGAACAGACTGAGGTGCCAATCAGCAAGTATGATGTGAACAGACTGAGGTGCCAATCAGCAGGAACGATGTGAACAGAATGAGGTGCCAATCAGCAAGTATGATGTGAACAGACTGAGATACCACTCAGCAAGAATGATGTGAACAGACTGAGGTGCTAATCAGCAAGAACGATGTGAACAGACTGAGGTGCCAATCAGCAGGAACGATGTGAACAGACTGAGGTGCCAATCAGCAAGAACGATGTGAACAGACAGAGGTGCCAATCAGCAAAAACAATGTGAACAGACTGAGGCGCCAATCAGCAAGTATGATGTGAACAGACTGAGATACCACTCAGCAAGAATGATGTGAACAGACTGAGGTGCTAATCAGCAAGAACGATGTGAACAGACTGAGGTGCCAATCAGCAGGAACGATGTGAACAGACTGAGGTGCCAATCAGCAAGAACGATGTGAACAGACTGAGGTGCCAATCAGCAAGAACGATGTGAACAGACTGAGGTGCTCAGCAAGACGATGTGAACAGACTGAGGTGCCAATCTGCAAGAACGATGTGAACAGACTGAGGTGCCAATCAGCAAGAACGATGTGAACAGACTGAGGTGCCAATCAGCAAGTATGATGTGAACAGACTGAGATACCACTCAGCAAGAATGATGTGAACAGACTGAGGTGCTAATCAGTAAGAACAATGTGAACAGACTGAGGTTCCAATCAGCAAGAACGATGTGAACAGACTGAGGTGCCAATCAGCAAGTATCATGTGAACAGACTGAGATACCACTCAGCAAGAATGATGTGTACAGACTGAGGGTGCTAATCAGTAAGAACGATGTGGACAGACTGAGGTTCCAATCAACAGGAATGGTGCGAACAGACTGAGGTGCCAATCGGCAAGTATGATGTGAACAGACTGAGGTGCCAATCAACAGGAACGATGTGAACAGACTGAGATACCACTCAGCAAGAATGATGTGAACAGACTGAGGTGCTAATCAGTAAGAATGATGAGAACAGACTGAGGTGCCAATCAGCAAGTATGATGTGAACAGACTGAGGTGCCAATCAGCAAGTATCATGTGAACAGACTGAGATACCACTCAGCAAGAATGATGTGTACAGACTGAGGTGCTAATCAGTAAGAACGATGTGAACAGACTGAGGTTCCAATCAGCAGGAAAGATGTGAACAGACTGAGGTGCCAATCAGCAAGAACGATGTGAACAGACTGAGGTGCCAATCAGCAAGAACGATGTGAACAGACTGAGGTGCCAATCAGCAAGAACGATGTGAACAGACTGAGGTGCCAATCAGCAAGAACGATGTGAACAGACTGAGGTGCCAATCAGCAAGAACGATGTGAACAGACTGAGGTGCCAATCAGCAAGAACGATGTGAACAGACTGAGGTGCCAATCAGCAAGAACGATGTGAACAGACTGAGGTGCCAATCAGCAAGAACGATGTGAACAGACTGAGGTGCCAATCAGTAGGAACGATGTGAACACACTGAGGTGCCAATCAGCAAGAATGATGTGAACAGACTGAGGTGCTAATCAGCAAGAACGATGTGAACAGACTGAGGTGCCAATCAGCAAGTATGATCGATGTGAACAGACTGAGGTGCCAATCAGCAAGAATGATGTGAACAGACTGAGGTGCCAATCAGCAAGTATGATCAATGTGAACAGACTGAGGTGTCAATCAGCAGGAATGATGGGAACAGACTGAGGTGCTAATCAGCAAGAATGATGAGAACAGACTGAGGTGCTAATCAGCAAGTATGATGTGAACAGACTGAGGTGCCAATCAGCAAGAATGATGTGAACAGACTGAGGTGCCAATCAGCAAGTATGATCAATGTGAACAGACTGAGGTGTCAATCAGCAGGAATGATGGGAACAGACTGAGGTGCCAATCAGCAAGAATGATGAGAACAGACTGAGGTGCTAATCAACAAGTATGATGTGAACAGACTGAGGTGCCAATCAGCAAGCATGATGTGAACATACGAGGTGCCAATCGGCAAGTATGATGTGAACAGACTGAGGTACCACTCATCAAGAATGATGTGAACAAACTGAGGTGCCAATCAGCAAGAATTATGTGAACATACGAGGTGCCAATCAGCAAGTATGATGTGAACAAACTGAGGTACCAATCAGCAAGAATGATGTGAACAAACTGAGGTACCAATCAACAAGAATGATGTGAACAGACTGAGGTGCCAATCAGCAAGTATGATGTGAACAGATTGAGGTGCCAATCAGCAGGAATGCTGTGAACAGACTGAGGTGCCAATCAGCAGGCATGCTGTGAACAGACTGAGATGCCAATCAGCAGGAATGATGTGAACAGACTGAGGTGCCAATCAACGTAGAAAATAATAATCGTTGCTACTACTAGTTGGGGAAGCAGGTGAGCAGAGTGGAGGTTGCTGTCGGGACTGTACCGGCCCTCTTGAGGAAGGAGGGGGGATGGCCGACTGCCAACCTACCCGTCATTCACGGCACGGCATCGAGCTGCGGAGAACTAAAATAACGCCACCACCAGTCTCACTCGCAACATCTTCCAAGGTCGTCCCATTGTTTCACGAGATAAAACATACTTGCTTTATGTAAACAACCATCCACGGTCAAATCTCACGCTATGAGCAAACTCTGACATTGGAAGATTAATGTATACAAACTTATTTATTAGCTTTGTGGTAATTTACTCGCTTTTTGACTGGCGAGCGCAAGTATACAACTATTGTAAGCATTTCCAGTATTTACGTCAAAACATTAAGAGAAAAAAGATGCACGAAATCGTGGCTTTCTAGTTTAACCCTATCGTTGAGTTTCGGACTCATTACACGTCCTACTTGCAAGGTCCTACTTACTTTGCTTAGCCAGCCAAAGGATTTTGGTAGAAGTTTACTCGGGAATAAGATAATTTGGATTTCAAAGCCAATATACTATGCAGATCGATATAGTCGGCACTGGTGGCGCAGTGCTGTAATCCAGCTACTTGGGGACAAATTGTTTGGGAGATTGTAGGCGATAGGTTGGATGCTCGGTCCTCTTAATACCGACATGGCGTCCGCTTAATGGTTGCTATCGGAGTGGACACTACTAGAGAAGTCTGGTGTGTCCATTATGGGTGGTAATCATTGTGCGGATGTTGTGTGGGGGAGATAACTGAGTATCAGGCTTGTCAATCAGCTGAAAATCAGACCAGCAGTACGTGGTTCGGATTCCACGTAAAGCTGTAGGTCCCTTAGTTGCCCTGGCTGTTGGGCTATTAATAAATTGCCCTTTCTGAGGAACAGTTGAACTCAGTTAGTTACCAGACTACACTCATCCACACTCATATAATCATTCATATTCACCTTAAAATACCAACAACGTTGTGTCGGCGTCTCATGTGTAAGAATGTTAGAATATATAATACATAATGTACATACAATTTAATGTTAGCTGCAAAGGGCTTGCTCTACTCGCCCTCCACATCTGGCCATGGGTAACGGGATAACAGCACAAACAACAAAATCAGAATAGCCAAACAACTGTGAATAGTCCTTCCTTACATGTAATACGTGAAGCAGTTTTTTGTTAACGAAACTCCTCACTTATTTCTTGACCAATTTAAACTGTTGGGGTGTCAAACAAATTGCCTTTTTTCGTAGTTATGAAATAAGGTCTTATTTCGTCAATATTTTTATCCTAAAGGATGTGGGAAGTCCTCAAAGTACGTTTTTAGGCCATAAGAATAACACTGGAAGAGATTTAAATGAATCTAGAGGTAACTAACAGCTGTTCAATTATAAATAATGATAACCATACAATTTTTACAACTGTTGGATGTAAACAAACAATAGTGTTTGTAATATAGAGGAAGCTAGATCTTTCCTAATATTAGACCAGGGAATGTTGTAAGCACGGTTTTATTCACATACGATTTTAGGGCTCCGCCCCAATGGCCTCCACGGTTTGAATGAAGGTTGAAAGGTAATCTAATGCAGTTACATTATTTATTTTCTTAATCTTCAGCTGTTAAACAAAAACAAATGAAATTAACGCGTTTTAAATAGGCTAAGTAATATATTTGGGCATTTAAACTTGAAAAATGGGTGGCAACGCAAGTAGTGTAAGTGAGCGACTGTAAATAAATGTAATATTATGATTTTACGTGATACAGTTTACCTACCAATATTTGTAGACATAAGTCAAGGACCGAGGCTGAAGGCTGAGGTTTCACGAGCGCAACGAGTGACGGAGCTGGCAAGCGAAGCGTGCAAGGGTGTCTCCAAGTACTGTATACAACTATTTTCTGTAATATAAGTTAACTATTGATAAGCAGTGACATTGTGCCTGAGTTTAAACTTAAGATTAACTAAGAAATGAATTGCACATGGTTAGTTTACCGTAACACCATTGTTGGGTTAAACTAAATGCTTTAGATTAGTATCTGCATTTACTTTATTTTTATTGAGGTTAAGATCATTACTGTGTGAAATGGAAGAGTTACGTTTATATCAAATTAAGGAAGATTTAAAAGAAATAATGAATTGACCACCTAAAGCACAACATCTGTCTGAAGAACAGACAGCTATTAATTGTGTTAGCAGCATTTGTTCTAAGCGTGTATTTCATATTTTTAAATCTCGATAAATCAATTCACTTTTCACATTAAATTCTTTTAAATCTTTAACCGTGTTTTGTTTTTTCTTAGTATGATATGGAATCAGTCTTCTTGTACTCCAATATGTGTTTGTGTGTTTTTTAAGTAAATCTACTAAAATATTTTTACTTGATATTGTTGCCTCTTCCTTTGTCATTCTTCATTCGTTCCTCCATATACATCAAAAACATTCAGTATTAAGCTATACACTTTAATTACTAAAACCAAGTATTAACCTAGTTGTTTGTAGCATAGATGATTGGCATTTTGAAGGAAAACAACAGGAAATAGTATTGCCAATCAAATGATTTTAGGTTTAACTTAAACTGCATTGGAAATTATGTTGAGCAAATCAAATTTGGTTTAAACTTTTAGTTTATCTTAAACTGGATTATTTTAAAACTGGTTTAAGATAATTTGGTGCAATTGGCCCTTAATGAACATGTTCAGTCGATAATAATAAACGTAACTGTTTGAACATTGACTTTCATGACAAATTCAACCATTACTAAATATCTTAGTATTATTATCTAAAACGTCGGATTTTTTTTTCTCCAAGGATTTTTATCTTTTTAGGGGATTTCAACCACGCGAAATCGATTGGCACCGCTCAATTCTGGAAAAATTCTGATTTCTGCCCCAGAGGCTCCTAGACTTTCGTGTGGAAGTTTTTTAACAAATTATTGTTAAGAAGATCATGTGTGTTTTTGTACTTACTTGTTCATATGTTGTGGAATTATCTTATTATCTAATACAAGCCACGACCGGACAAAATGTTCTTGGCTCAAAGGATTTTTAATTCTTTGATCTGGTCAGTTAATGGGGTATCAAATTAAAGGCATTCTTCTCTTAATTACTAATATAACATCAGATTTTAGAGAGAAAAGACTGTGTTTATGGGCTCCATTGTCCTAAAACCAAAATTCATGGTCATACTGCTTAAGAATCCTGGCGTAGGCCGATCTTCCTCACGCTCAGGCAACATGCCGAGATCTACAAATGGGACTGTAGTAGAGTGCCTTGGTGTGGCTACAGACCGGGTTCCACAAAGAGGCTAAAGGTAAACGCGGAATACCTCTTAAACAAAATGTTATTAGGATCCTCTGGAAGATATGGATGCTACATCTTCAGTTTGTAAAATTCAACTGAGCGAAGCTCGGTCTCTTGGTATTATTTTGAAAACAAATAGGCTAAATATATATATTTTTTTAAGTGTCAATTATTAAAACAATTTCAGACTATTGTAACTTCAAGTGTAACTTCAAGACTTTAAAATGAAAGTGTATTTATAAAAAACCCTAAGAGACAATGTGCCCGGTTTTGAGTTAACTGTGGTTTTTTTGTACATAGGGTGTAAAACCTTGCAAACGGACGAAAATGGCTTGACAAATCCTTAGCAATCTGTATTTGTCATTGCAACAGGTTCTTCCAAACTGTAGATTCAAACTTGGGCTTGAGGAATTGGGCCGCTTTGATGTAAATAAATGTGTGTATTGGGAGCAGAGCGTATCCGGCGGATATCCTAGCCCTTATGACAGGTCTGATAGCAATTAATTCGGCGGGCGACGACGACTAAAACAATCCCAAAACTGGGTCACAACACGGCCGGTCTACGACAAACACATCCGTACAAAGAGAGATATAATTCACTCACTTACTCACTGATGGACTCACCGAAAACAATGTTTTCTCACTTCTGAGTGTTGTAAACCGGTCTAATATCCTAAAAGAGGATCGAAACGTAAAAGCCTTACAAAAGGACAATAGGATCTCGTGACAATTAGGTAGTTAAATCAGTATCGGATTTGATATTACTTGGCTCTTATCTTATCAATTGTTATCACTTTGTCGCTGACCACACAGTTGTAGTTGAACTGCCAATAGTCCGAGTGAGAAGAACAAAGCCTGTCCTCAGTGTGTAGGCCGCCGCAGCAGACGGCGGGCAGAGCATCCTGGTGCCCACCTTGGAGAGAGAGCTCTTCAACTCAAAACAATGCATCTATGAGACGTCTGGAGCCTATATAATATGAGTGGAATCTTTCTCAAACAAGATCTTGTGTACATTTTTGGTTAAATTGTTTCAGGTAATTGAAGAAAATTGCTTTTCAATTATTTGTTAAACTTTTTCTTAAGGTTATTTTATTAAACCAACATATTTGCTCACACAAGTAATTCTGCCTGCAGAGCATACAACCAAGAATGTGTTACTAGAGATTTATGCTACATGCAGAATGCGTATGAAGATCAGGATGCAGTGACTTTTTCAAATATAAGGCTGTTTTCTGAAAAAAAAAAAAAAAAAAAAAAATGTCAATGAACAAAAACTGTAGGAAATACCATTTCTGATAAAAAAATTGATCAGATTAGAAATTGGAGCAGCTGTTTTTAAATTATATAAGTGCACCATTCGATTTTCACTCGAAGCTAACATTTTTATTATGCCTCTTTTCTGAGATATAAGGTAGTTTGAGACGGTGAGAGATGGACAAAAAAAGTCAATGAGTCAAAGGTGTACAACAATTAATTCCCGAGAATAAAATTGTCATTAGACATGAAATTTTATAAGCAGTTTTTCATTTATAAAAAATTTTTTCTCAGTACAGAGGAGAGAACGAGGTGTAAAACTGTCCTCAAATATTGCCCTGGTTCATTCTGGTTGCAATTTTTTTAACCAATAAAGGCCCCACAATCTAGGGAATTTTGAAGAGAATCTTCTAAACGCAATGAAACGAATTTATTGAATTTTAGAAAGTAGGCCTATAACCATTGATTATTAAACACAGATAGATTTCCCATTCAATATTAAATTTTGTGCCAAAATTATCAGTTGTCTTTTGGTCCATTTTATAGCGCTACTGTAGTCCCATGTAAATGTAATGCAGTTTAAACCAGCTGTGATTGCAGACTTCACTAACTAACCAAATTACTGGCATAAATACTCCTATTAGATGGGATATATATTGTAGGTGTATATAATCAAAGGTATAACCTACAAAATATAACGCCTTTTTTAAGCAAATACAAATGACGCGCAGTACTGTCGCTCAAGTTGGTGAGCGTGGTCGGGGTCAGGTGCCAGCTCGTTCCCACGGTCCGGACCATTCACACGTAGTTTGGTCCATATTGTATCATCTTGAGGAGCCTTACATCTCGTATTGCCCCTTGTTTTATGTCGGTATCACTCAGTCCCGTTACGACTGTACCCCATTGTTGTCCCCTTCAAACATCTACGAAAGACGAGACTCAAACTTATGGTTCATTTATTGACGTACTATCAGGTTATTTTGTTTCTCCATAAAGTTATAATAGTTAATGCAAGAACAATATAACATTACGATAGCCAAAGTCCTTGGACAATCGGGTTGGAATCTCTCTAGGGGTTTCGGTAATGTAAGTGACATAAGCTAAACGGAAAATAACAAAATCAAGGTTTTCACGTTAAGAATTTCATGAATATGAATTCTGGTAATAGTTTATATTTCTTAAACGTTATATTACTGCCCATTGGATCAATAAAGAAAAAAACTAAAGCTCGTAAAAAATAAATATTAATGGACTATAGTTTTCAAGAAAAAAACTTTCAGAAAACAAATATTCTATTTTAGGCTACAGATAAACGAATATCCTTATCGATAGATTACTAAACCTTCATACTTCCCACAGCAGTCATGATCGGCACAGTAGTTGATTTACCATGGAATTTGTGCAAGTGACAAGTGAACTACAAATAAGTATCAATACTATTATTGTTTGGGGAAACTCTTGTACTCGTATTTGCATGTACTAAAGTGAAGAAAAACAGAAGTCGCTTCAAATTTTGCGCTAAATATGTGTCGAGTTAGAGGCACTTGGGGTGTCGGGAAGTTAGTTTTCTCTTCCAAATCCTAAAAGACTCTCCCAGAACGTTTCAGTGTCTGAAGACTATCATACAAAAAGAGGGTCTGTCTACTGTTCTGGTTTGTCATATTTCCTGTTCTTGAAACACACTGCTCTGATTATAGCAATACGTCAACTTACGTCCCCGAATTTATTACGATCAGATATTAATGAATGGAGCACAATGAGAATTTTTGGCAGTTCGAGGTACGCGGGCTAGTTGAGATAACATTTCGGGATCCAGTGGAAGCCACGGGGATAAAGTGGCATTGATGAGACGCATCCTCATTAGCTGCTGGCTCATAGATCCAGTACAGTCACGGACATATCAACATGGCCACAATCACAATTTGGTGGTATGCAAAATATCCTACGAGACAACGGGAAAACTGCCGACTGAAGATTGCGGTTGGTAGCAGAGATTATGAAATAGATCTTTATCAAGTGATATAACAAAGCAACCAATATAGCTAATGCAAGGTATCCACAATTACAGCTGCTCGTAAAGAAGCCTATTGTGCAAACCAAATATGTACTGACTGAACAATTACTCCGAGCCAGTGACAGCTGGCTGTAGGTGAGAAGTTAAGAGGGGGCTTTTTTATGAAAACATTATCCTACTCAAACAGTTGTATTGAAGAAGTGTCAAATATCTATTATTACTATGAGCTGATGTTTATTATTGGGATTAACGTTATTAATATGGGTAGTAGCAACACTACAACGCACACAGACTAATAGTTCAATTTTTAGCTGGTATGTTGAAGTAATAAACAAATACATACATTTACAATAAATCGTATTTTTAACGAAAAACACGACAGATTAAGACTAACTATATAACTGAAATAGTTAACTAACTAATTTTTAAGTAAATAAACGATATCCTGTGATTTAGATGCACGGTGTATACACCATAGGTGCGATTTGACGACGACATGTGATTGGCTCTGTATACGTCCTTTTCAACAAAAATATCAAACCATCCCCATTGATTATCTCACTCGGATGATCTAAGTGGGGTTGCACATGGAAGAAAGATTGCTCTGAATGGGCGTCGAGTGGTTCGTTTTCCAGTTCACCGTGCGGACGGCAGGTTTCGGCACCATTGTCAGTCCCCTGCCCCCTTTCCCCTCTAAATCCTCAAAGGTAAATGTAGTACAGTAATTATAATTCGGAATAATACAGATGTTCATAAGTTGTAATGTATTTCTTGAGGCGTTCGCTGCGGTCATACTAGAGTGACTGAACACAAATTATTCCAAATTTTACTCGCTGTACCTAAAAAAAACAAAAAAATAATTATGATAAAAATACACTCTGCTCTATTTTTTCTAAAAGAACTTAGGGACTGAGTACATAGCTCAAACACGTCTTTTAAGAAACAAGTTCACCGTTATATACAACTTCACATAAACCCAAAACGACAAAAAATTGTATAATAAGCCATGTATTTTGTAAATAATTTTAGAACAGATTTTTTTCACGTTCCTTCTATTTAGAATGTCTAATTAAAATTCCATCGTTGTAAATAGTTATAAAGAAATGCGGAAGGAGTTGCGTTAATAAAGAAAAGGTTCCACGAATTTAATTACTGTACGTGGATTTTCAAAATTATTTGTTGAACTAAATAATACAAATGACAATGTTCTGCCGGTAATCACAGTCATGTCCGCCTCAGTACAGGTAGACATGGACTTCCGGTGGGGGTGGCGAGGCACCGTGTCCGGGATATCAGTTATTTTCCGTTGGTCGCGGCGGGTGCTTAGTGCCCACGGTCCGTGTCACCCCAGGTCCTTCAGGAGTGAGGACGCCAACGTGTCCTGGGACAAAAGGGGTCCAAGACAGAAGGGAACTGTGGAGGTGGTATAGAAGATTGTTTAGTCCTAACCTCGCCTTATAAAATAAAGGCATATTTCATTTACATTCATTTTCTTCTGGACTGCCCTATCCTGGTCAACGTTAGGTAAATATAGTCACGATTCGCTAAAGGTTACATTGTAACTGACTCAAATACAGACAGAAAAAAACTCCTAGTGATGTAAACTCTGCGATGAAAGAATCCAATGGCGCAGTCTAAATTGCATTCTTTATATCGACAAGAAACTTTCAGGCCGTATACCAATAGATTCTTAGATTTGAGACGCGAACACACCTGGTGCGAATTTTAAGGCGATCACATCAGTGTAGGATGAGATTTTTTTACATGCGTTATAATAAAATATCAGTACACAATTTAGGGATGTTCTGAATTACCTTATTTAAAACTAGCCAACAACATCCTTAAGTTATTTACTACACCAGTTAATCTGTCGTACGGTATCCATTTGTAAAAAGTATTGGACACAAAAGATATACATTTAAAATGTTCTCTTGTCATTGAATGTTAATAAACTATAATTCTGTATGTATTATTTCGATATTAAACAATATCTATATGAAAAAAGATGCAATTTTAGCTAGCCTATGATGAAAATTGACCAGAGAGAAGCAGAAATGACATTCCGTCGTATCCTTCTGCGTGTTATACGATCCTAGTGTTTGATAGAACACAAACACGTATTGTTATACGATACTAGTGTTTGATAGAACACAAGCACGTATTGTTATACGATACTAGTGTTTGACAGAACACAAACACGTATTGTTATACGATACTAGTGTTTGATAGAACACAAACAATTATTGTTATACGATACTAGTGTTTGATAGAACACAAACACGTATTGTTATACGATACTAGTGTTTGATATAACACACACACGTATTGTTATACGATACTAGTGTTTGATAGAACACAAACACGTATTGTTATACGATACTAGTGTTTGATAGAACACAAACACGTATTGTTATACGATACTAGTGTTCGATAGAACACAAACACGTATTTTTATACGATACTAGTGTTTGATATAACACACACACGTATTGTTATACGATACTAGTGTTTGATAGAACACAAACAATTATTGTTATACGATACTAGTGTTTGATAGAACACAAACACGTATTGTTATACGATACTAGTGTTTGATAGAACACAAACAATTATTGTTATACGATACTAGTGTTTGATAGAACACAAACACTTATTGTTATACGATACTAGTGTTTGATATAACACAAACAATTATTGTTATACGATACTAGTGTTTGATAGAACACAAACACGTATTGTTATACGATACTAGTGTTTGATATAACACACACACGTATTGTTATACGATACTAGTGTTTGATAGAAAACAAACAATTATTGTTATACGATACTAGTGTTTGATAGAACACAAACACGTATTGTTATACGATACTAGTGTTTGATATAACACACACACGTATTGTTATACGATACGTGTTATATTAGTGTGTTTGATAGAACACAAACTCCATCATTCATAACTTGTCTGTACAAAGCAAAACTGGGGCTACATCACATTTTTGTTGTTGTATGAATTGCAAACATAATAGAACATGAACAATTAATGATGCTGGAACATTGAGGCATGAAATATAAAATAACTTTTCTTGCTAAACACCAAATTCCCACTTGTGATGAAAATATAAGATTATGTTCCATTGTCGTAAGTGAACCAATTCGTTTGCATCCGAGCTGTGTAAGTAATATTTAATATTGCCCTACGTAGTCCGAAGACTCAGCTACTGAGACACCACGTAGCTGAGTGAGCCCACCCAAACACGTACATTGGAATTGATCCACCCGCCCGCCCAGACATGTAAAGTGGTATGAACATTCATGAACATTGAGGCATGAAATATAAAATAACTTTTCTTGCTAAACACCAAATTCCCACTTGTGATGAAAATATAAGATTATGTTCCATTGTCGTAAGTGAACCAATTCGTTTGCATCCGAGCTGTGTCAAAAACTCGCACAGACTATATAACGTTTGATACGTAAGGTAATTCTTACGTATACGTCTTGAAATGTGGAACACTTTTTATCACGTCCGGAAATATGTTGATAAAATTGGCATCTGCCCATGATGGTAGGTATACTTTCTCTACAATCTTGTGTAACTCTGCGCGATAACTGTTACTTCCTCTCGTAAAAAAGTAGCTTGAGTCACAAACCCGTATGGAAGCACAAACTGCTTTAAAATAACTTTTCTTGCTAAACACCAAATTCCCACTTGTGATGAAAATATAAGATTATGTTCCATTGTCGTAAGTGAACCAATTCGTTTGCATCCGAGCTGTGTCAAAAACTCGCACAGACTATATAACGTTTGATACGTAAGGTATAATTCTTACGTATACGTCTTGAAATGTGGAACACTTTTTATCACGTCCGGAAATATGTTGATAAAATTGGCATCTGCCCATGATTGTAAGTATACTTTCTCTACAATCTTGTGTAACTCTGCGCGATAACTGTTACTTCCTCTCGTAAAAAAGTAGCTTGAGTCACAAACCCGTATGGAAGCACAAACTGCTTTTTTGGAGTCTGACATTTCTTAAAGATTCAACTATCAAAAATTTTCTCAAGAATGTAGGCCCAGGAGTTTCACGACTTCCCCACATTAACACTCCATAGCTGAGATGGTAAAACACATATCAACGATATGACAACATCAACGAGTTGGACAATATACAGTACAGGCTTCTTCCAACATGGTGCTAACCAACAAACAGCTCAAATTCAGTATCATTAAAAAATATCGAACTTTGATCGAGACAGTTTTGAATAAAGATTATCTTGAAAGAAAATTGGTCTTTAAATTAACAAAATTTTGCAAGATAATTTATTGTTTTCAAAGTAAAACAGAGTCATGTCATCATTATATTACACGGTTTGAATGTGCTCTTTTAACAACCAATAATTAGGCTACGTGACAACAAAAAGAATGGAGTGACAATGAAGCCCTGGGGAACATCAAAACTTAGAATTTCTTTACCAAACGATTACAATTTTGAGCAATTACGAATCAAGATTGTCAAAAGTTAAATCTACGAATAAGATTGTCAAATAAAATGCCGTGTTCAACAAAACTGTATAGATACCACGAAAAAAAAACGAAACAGGTATTTTTTTCGTAAGCGCAATACGACATCAAAAGTTTACACGACTGGATTTACTAAAGTATATTGAAACCTCTAAAAACTAACAAATCTTTCGAAAGCAAAAATTAAACTCAAAGTATTCTCTAAAGGACATTTTTTTTAAAGCACTTTTACGCAAGTGTTTTTAAAAAATGTCCTTTAAAATCGCTTTTAAAAGAATTGACAAAATGAGGCCTCATTATTGAGTTAAAGGCCTCAGAATGTCATCTGTATATAACTTGATAAGGCATATTTATGTACGTTTAGGCAGTTAGACTTTTTTTCCAGAAGCTGGTGGATGTTGATTCAGAGCCACTCTTCTACCATGAACTATGACCGCTGGCCCAACATTAAAAACTACCTTACTACGTACCGTAACTGTATTTAAAAATATATATAAAAGGAATAGTAGTTTGAATTAAGCACCTTTATTTGAAAAAAATTACCAATTAGTTTTGGTTTCTTGGCATCATCAGAGTTTACCAATCAAATAATCTATTATCACAAATCAAAACAAATGAAAACGGTATTTAAAAAACCATTACTTATTATGTAATATTGTTAGCCATAACGTGTGAACTAAATTTAATAAATGGTTTAGCATTAAAATTTAGAAACAAACTTTAGTTTCCTTTTGTAACAAGGATGAAGGGCAGCGTTTCCCTTTGTGGGGATTTTTAATTAATTTAACGGACAGAAAGCATTTTGGTGAGAAGTTAAGTAATCATATTAAGCTGACATTAGTGAAAGACCACATGAAAGTAATTAAGGAAGTCTCAATCCAGTTGTACATACAGGAATTGACGAATGCAAATCTTGTAGATTGTGTATCGTTTATCTTAAATTGGTCTCAACTTCTAATTACGTTGGGGCACTCAGTCATGGAAGGGGACGATAGGTAGAGCATGTAAACCACCATTGTAAGTGATTGCTACAAGTTCTTGTTGTAAGAGTAAATCGTACGTTATTTACTAAATCGTACGTTATTTACAGTTTGGGTCATATTTTTATAAGCAATTAATAAACTGAAAGTCTGCAAGTCAGCATTAATTTTAATTTTTGAAATAAAATGTCTTCAAATAACTTTAAATTGCCGTTAATTATCAAGTGTAGCTGAAAGTCAGATACTTGTCTTACGTCGTCAACTGCAAAGTCCTTGTCAGTCTCCCTCTCTCTCGTTTCATTAAAAGTAAAGTGAATGAACATTTCTATCAATGATGATAAATTTCTCCACCTTTTTTTATAACTATTGCCAAAAATTATGAGCACTTAGTACTTTTGCAGTATCAAATGCATCATTTTATAAAATAACTTGTCACCTCCCTGATTAAGCCCTTGGTAGAGGTGTAGATAGTTAATTAGTTAGTTTTTTAAGGGGGAAGGAGCGCTCTGAGGCAATTCCTATAATGCACTTCCACCATGGGTTTATTGTGCTCCCTGTTATCTACTAGAATGGGCTGTCAATTCCAAACGGTTTAACCAGCTCTAAAATCGTTTTTCACAGACTAGCTACCATTCTTTCTTCTGAGAGCTCATCCCTCAAAATTCTCCTTCTCCCGAGCTCCAGAATTTTCCTCTCAGTTTACAGGTGTTCGGCAGACTCAAGAGCTTCACCACAAAATCGGCAACTAGTGTCTTCTCTATAGATACAAATCTTTGTCAGATGTTTCCTGAATTGGCCGTGTCCAGTAATATAAGCAATCACCATTCTGATGTCACTCCGATTCATGGTAGGGTTGGATCCCTCACCAGAGATGTTGCAGACTTGGAAACCGCTGACATCTGCTTATCTAAGTAGTAGATATAAAGTAAGAACTAGGTACTGTACCTTGAACGGGTTGGTAGGGGCGCCGTAGAAGTCGTAGTCGTCGTCGTCCTCGCTAGGCAGGTAGGTGTCGGTGTCGTACAGACCAGGGCCCATGCCTCTCCTGAAACAAACACGACATCCTCACAGTACAACACACCGATTATTTTTCTATTCAAGAGAGCTATTGATCATTTTTAATAGGTTATCAAGCCCATGCAAATTGTTTGACCAATGAAACAATGAACATTAAAAGCGTGAACCTAGTTTTACATCCATTTTTTTTAATCGTCC
Source organism: Stictocephala bisonia (assembly GCA_035578905.1). Lineage (NCBI taxonomy): Eukaryota > Metazoa > Arthropoda > Insecta > Hemiptera > Membracidae > Stictocephala > Stictocephala bisonia. The sequence continues at coordinate 163,291 of JAQJVL010000561.1, read as the reverse complement.
CGAGATTATTCCCAAGACCCAAGCTTTTTATACTCTTCGATATTAAGATCATTCATACAATCGAAACCTTACGTTTTAAAATACATGGTTCCAAAGAATTGGTACAAACGTACCTCCATATTAAAGAGTAAAAATCAAAACTTTGAAAATTACCAGTTTGATTCCCAAATAAGTTTTTTTGCCATAACTCAAAAACTAGTCAAGTTAGGGTCATGTGGTTTTTACTAAAATATTTTAAATTATAATTCAAAACAATCCTGAACATTTAATCAAAATCTTTAGAACAGTTTTAGAAAATTCTAATTAATTTTCTATGTATTTTGCCCATAAAAATAAAAAAATTAAACAAAATTTCAAAAAAGTGAAAAAAAACTTTGCAGATATTGGCTAAATACACCTACATACAAAATTTCATAAAAATTGATATATCCGTTTTGTCTCCAGCGAACTGCACATACACACATACACCAAATTTTTTTTTCGAAAAAACACTTGTTCAGGTGACCCTAAAATTGATTTTTAGATCAACTTGTAAAAAATGTTTTTGGACGATCACAATATTTTCTCTATGATAACGCATATGGGAGAAAGTAATAGAAAGATGATTATGATATTCAGTCGGAACAAAAATTATTTAGGTAAAAATCTATTCAACAACAATCGACACTATTTGTGCAGTGCTGTAACCTAGCTACTTGGGGACAAAGTGTTGTGGAAATTATAGGCGATACGTTCTATAACACTCGGTACCGACATATCATACGCTCAATGATTGCCATCGACGTGGCCACTACTAGAGAAGTCTGGAGTGTCCATGTTGGGTTAAAAGGTATATATGTTGTGTAGAGGAGAGGACTGATTATCTGGCTTGTCAGCTGACAATCAAACCAATACTACGTGGATCGGATTCTACGAAAAGCTGTAGGTCCCTTAGTTGCCCCAATGAATACATATCCATATATTCCAGATATATGTATAGACGAGTATTGGTTGCCCTGGCTATTAATAAATAGCTTTTTCTATGGAACAGTCAACATTAGTAATAATGACTACATTCGTTCATCTTTACTCATCACACCATTCGCTACTCTTTCCCCATATCTATAAGATCGGCGTCTCAATGATGAATAACAAAAATAAAATTGGATTATCATCAACTGATTTATGTTTGGCATAAAATAGACAACGTAAGTCAATTGACGCCAATCGTCAAATCAACAGCCATCATACTTAGGCTGTACACGTGGAATGTCTCTTTAATATCTCTCTAAAAAAAGTTTGATTACATAGCCATTTAGCGAGCCGGTGGCCGAGCGGTTTAAGGCGCCAGGACTTTGAGCTTGGGTTAGAGATAACGCTGGTTCGAATCCGGCCTAGACTGGAGGATTTATCAGTAATATACACCTTCTACTTTACTGGTTCGCCCCCTTACTCTGAATAAGTTCCTCGCACAGATCAATAGTCTATGAGTAATGGGCAGAGTAAGGTTAAGAAGGAGATCGGCCTCTCCTTAAAAAAAATAATGCGACGTTGCCCATGTAAATTTTCCATTTTAGCTCGGAAACCTAAAGTTAGAACGGCTGGTCTTTAATTCAGTGCAACTTTTTATCACAGATAAGAGAACTAAACCCACACCTAGCTGTGCTCAATATCATAGACATTCTATTATACCTAGAATAATGGAAGGTATACGTCAATACTGTGATTAATAAGTAATGTTAATACTGAGCAACCGGCCTAGTCTGTAAGATTTATCAGTGATATTCACCTTCTACTTTACTGGTTCGCCCTCTTACTCTGTCTGAATATGTTCTTCACACAGATCAATAGTCTATGAAGAATGGGCAGAGTAAGGGTAAGGAGATCAGCCTCCCCTTAAATAAAAAATAATTTGCCTCGACAACCATAAAACGTTTGGCAATGGTCTCGACCACTCTATACATTTTAATAACCCCCCCCCCCCCGCCATACAAACACAGCCCTCTGACCTTCACACTACCATACGTAACTTTTTCGCAATAAACAGTTACAACAGTCAATTTTACGTTGTTAAACTAAACTGTTCCATAGAGTGCGATAAATGTACAAACAAGATCAAGGTGCAAACAAACTCCTTCTCATCCGACAGTCTTACTTGACTGTGCACACACAGACCTTCGAGCTTGTGTGAACCGACACAGCAATAATTGAATCATAACAAAACAATTTATTCCCGCTGAATAAATAATAAATATCTCTCTGGGATTAGTGAACAACTCTGCCCACAACGTTCAAATCTGTTCAGTTAAAGTAAAACCGATCGAATGTATCTTTCTTAGAATAGCAACATTTGTTTTTATATAACGACAACCCTAATTAAGATGTCAAACGGCATTTTGTGGTGGGTTGTGAGAAACTTAAACACACAATATCTTACGGTAAACTTTTGATTAAATCGTAAATCCGATTCCCGTAATTACAAGGTCTAAAAATGTCCTCTCTGGGATAGCTGTCTGTCCCAACTGTTCACAAAACGTTCACCACATATACCTTGCTCTACAAGTCGCCAGATCACACGAGAGAAACAGTCCTCCACAACAACGTCCACGAATGTGCACTATTTTCTAAATTCTTATTAGAAGAAAGACAATAATTAACTGTGGAAAGCATTCTCATTGGCGGGGTGTTATCAACAAACAGCGAGAGATTGCGCTATCTTTGGACACACATTCCTATCCGAGCAGCAAACAGTTCTGGTCACAACTACCATTAACTAAAACTCATTCCTACGATATGTTCACCAACCATTTACGTTGATGGCGGGGTGTTGTCAACAAACAGCGAGAGATTGCGCTATCTTTGGACACACATTCCTATCCGAGCAGCAAACAGTTCTGGGTCACAACTACCATTAACTAAAACTCATTCCTACGATATGTTCACTAACCATTTACGTTGATGGCGGGGTGTTGTCAACAAACAGCGAGAGATTGCGCTATCTTTGGACACACATTCCTATCCGAGCAGCAAACAGTTCTGGGTCACAACTACCATTAACTAAAACTCATTCCTACGATATGTTCACCAACCATTTACGTTGATGGCGGGGTGTTGTCAACAAACAGCGAGAGATTGCGCTATCTTTGGACACACATTCCTATCCGAGCAGCAAACAGTTCTGGGTCACAACTACCATTAACTAAAACTCATTCCTACGATATGTTCACCAACCATTTACGTTGATGGCGGGGTGTTATCAACAAACAGCGAGAGATTGCGCTATCTTTGGACACACATTCCTATCCGAGCAGCAAACAGTTCTGGGTCACAACTACCATTAACTAAAACTCATTCCTACGATATGTTCACCAACCATTTACGTCGATGGCGGGTTGTTATCAACAAACAGCGAGAGATTGCGCTATCTTTGGACACACATTCCTATACGAGCAGCAAACAGTTCTGGTCACAACTACCATTAACTAAAACTCATTCCTACGATATGTTCACCAACCATTTACGTCGATGGCGGGTTGTTATCAACAAACAGCGAGAGATTGCGCTATCTTTGGACACACATTCCTATCCGAGCAGCAAACAGTTCTGGGTCAAAACTACCATTAACAAAACTCATTCCTACGATATGTTCACCAACCATTTACGTTGATGGCGGGCTGTTGTCAACAAACAGCGAGAGATTGCGCTATCTTTGGACACACATTCCTATCCGAGCAGCAAACAGTTCTGGGTCACAACTACCATTAACAAAACTCATTCCTACGATATGTTCACCAACCATTTACGTTGATGGCGGGCTGTTGTCAACAAACAGCGAGAGATTGCGCTATCTTTGGACACACATTCCTATCCGAGCAGCAAACAGTTCTGGGTCACAACTACCATTAACAAAACTCATTCCTACGATATGTTCACCAACCATTTACGTTGAGACGAAAACGGGAAGCAGTTGAATGATTTGTAGAATTTTATTGAGATATTTCGATCAAAAATAAATATTTTCTTTGATAAATCAAGTCAGTCTGTAATTTGAAGTGATAATCACTAAATAGTTTAATTAAATATGCTCATAATAAAAATATAATGGTATCATTTCTGAGATACTACGCTACTGCATTTAACTACATTTTTGTCGATATGACAAATATACAGACATATTTTAGCAAATAGTACTTTTTCAACATCACTCTGTAGGAAAGTATAAAAATACAAAATCATTTATATTATGTTGGATTTAGTATTTACTATTGGAACTGTACTTGTTTGAATGAACCTCCCGACATGACACGAGCGCGCTTAGCGGCGTTTGAGTGAAGTTCTGGCGCGCGGAGTTGACAACAGCACATAGCGTCTGGCATAACGATATGTAAACAGTAAGCAACAAAAATTTACAAGATCTAATGAATAATAATTTGAAAACTAATGTCATGAAATATTTACTTGACACGCATTCACGTATTCAAATAAACAGGATATCAGACATATGTGAATAAAACTGAAACGTGACTACCATGCAAGGTGTCAAGAATTGCTATGGTTCCTTTTTGCATATGGTCAAAATTGCTATATGGAATGACTAATATAGCCATGCCATTTGTCGCAACATTCCTAACCTTCTCGTGGTTCTTTCGCACATTTTCCCTCTGACTAAAAAAAAAAAAAAATAGTAATAATAAATTTCTCTGAAGTGGAAAGTCGTAGATTAACAGACCAAATAGATTGACTTAATTTAAATATTGAATTTAATAAATGTAGGTTACACTATGATTCTAAATCATTTCTGTAAAATAAAGAACCGTGACAAAATGCCGTCCCGAAAAAATACTACAAACAAGCCAGGGTATTCTTAAAATTAGGGACTGACCCTACTAATTTGAGACATCTGAACAACTTCTTGAAATAAATGGTTCCAAAGAATTGGCACAAACGTTCCCCCATACTAAACACTAAATAATCAAAATTTACTCGTTTAATTCCCAAATATGTTTTTTGCCATAACTCAAAAACTAGTCAAGTTAGAGACATGCGGTTTTTACTAAAATATTTTATATTTTAATGCACATCTTTCCTGAAAATTTAATCAAAATCTTTAGAGCAGGTTTCGAGAAAATTCTATTTGTATGTTTGCCCATACAAATTAAGAAAAACTAAAATTTCAAATAAGTGAAATTTCAATATCTGGAGATATTGGCTAAATACACCTACATACATAAAAATTGATCCATCCGTTTGGTCTCCAGCGAACTGCACATACACACAGACAGACACACATAAGGACAGCACCAAATATTTATTTCGAAAAACCACTTTTTTCGTTTCAGGGGACCCTAACATGGATTTATAGACCAACTTGCAAAAAAAATGTTTTTAGACAATCACAATACTTTCTCTATGGTAACGCATATGGGAGAAAGTAACAGAAAGATGATTATGATATTCACCCAGAGCACAAATTATTTAGGTAAATTCAACAATAATCGGCACTATTTGAGCCGGAAATTTTTACGATCACAATACTTTCTCTATGCTAAAGCATATGAGAGAAAGTAAAAAGAAAAAAACTCTAGCAATGAACCCTATAGCATAAAAAAAACTACGCTGGCTAAATACGTGAGTGCGTGGAAGTGAACTGCCATTAAAACACCACACAATATATCCCATGGTAACGATCTTTAAATAATAGAATTATTAGTTAACTTGTTGTAAGTATATTGGCGTCCAGACACCAAACGTCATTAAAAACACTTTCTCTTGGTTAACGAACAAAAAATATTAGCTGTTGTTTAAACGAATTTTGGTAAGATGATGGTGAAGACAGTGAATCACATTCACATAGGGAATTAGTGTGTCTTTCGAACTTGCGGTTCGATATTCACAAACATCACACTTGTTGTGAATAGTGAATAGCTCAAAATGAATTAATCACCAAAGATCACACTCATGTTGGGTAGAAGTCAGTATCCGGATGTGTACGGGAGAGAACTGAGACTTGTCGGTTAGCTTAAAATCATACCAGTATTATGTGGTTCGGATTCCGAGTAAAGCTGTAGATCCCTCAGATGCCATGGCTATTAGGCTACTAATAAATGGCCCTTTCTGAGGAACAATCGAACTCAGTTAGTAACCAGACTATACACAGGTCATCCACACTTATCCTAAAATCATGTTCGCCTTAAAATACGCACAAAGTTGTGTCGGTGTCTCTTATATAACAATAAATGATAATAAGGTAAAATAATACAGGAAAGAATTTTTATAGTTAATGCTGCTTTCATGTTCTACGAACATAGGTACAACATGTTACCTAATTGTCTAATAACACGCCCTTTTAACTTAAATATCTGCGTTACTGCGTTAGTACAAATATAGACTTACAACAATGTTTTATTTATTTCTCATGATCAACATAGTGAGAATTTCAACTATACAATCCTCCTGCCTGGAAGATTCCGAGCGCACAGAACGAATTACAATGCTGACTAGCAGAAATCTCTGGTAATACAATAGAGTGACAGATAAGCGCTGTCACCGCAGACAAAACAACCAGAGAGGGAGATTGAATGGGCGTGCAGTAGAGCGTGTATACTGGGTGTATGAATGGAAGAAGTGCGGCAGTGCGCGTGCGTTGTGCGGCGGGCCGTAGAGTGGGGGTGAGCAACTGGTTCTCGCCTCGCGGCGCTGCTACCGGTTACTCCGCATCGGGCAATTAGAACATCCACTTTAATTTGGCGATCGAATCCGGTCGCGGGTCACACGACTCGAGACCGGTTCTCAACAGGCCAATGTCCTTTTAATATTAACGGCCGTTTTCTTAGATTGTCAGCTATATCTGGAAAGACAAACGTTCCGATGTTTATGACTGAGCAGGAAACAACAACAACCTCTTGTAACTCCGAGTGACCCACATCAAAGGCGTAGATTTTTCGTTTCAGAGAAAAATATCAATTCTGATCATAAAAACCAAATACTTAAAACTTGAGTGTTTCTTTGCCATTTATTTGTTTATAGATTTGACATTTTTAAACAATGATGTGGCAAAATAGTTAATTACAATGGACAGTAGATACATATAATTGGCTGTGTGATCTTTCAGAAATAAAGTAAAGAATGCAAACATTCCAACTAACGAAACCTTCAAAATATGGCGTTTTTTTTTGTATAATTTGTAATGCCTCCCAAAAGACAATTTTTCCTAGTTTTTTTTTTTTTTTTTTTTTTTTTTTGACTAGGACGACTATCCTGTCCTAGTCACTCATTAAAATCATTAAAGTAGGCACCATTTCCTGTTGTACTCTAGGTCTGATACTATTAGCACTTTACAACGTTCTATGTATGAAAGAAGTTCGTATCTCAGAAACGTCCGATTCAATACTCGGGTTGTACAGTTCCTCACTGACAAAGATAAGTCATTAGCTAAGACGATTTAAACTCTTATGTAAGGGTGGGTTAACATATGAATCAACTATTTATATTAAATAGAATCCAATTCAACAGAGTCTGGAGTTTGTAACTTAGTCAGTTAAAATAGTGTAGTTATCAGACCATTAGGAAAGTTGTCTAATAGGCCAACAGCTTCGTACCGTATCCCTGACATGCCCTAGTCGTGATATATACTTTAAAATAACGTTTTGGGTCTTTCCGTTTGACTTATTTGGAGAACAACACTAGCATTTGTCGAAGCCTGCCGTGCCCATAGCCGTTTTGGAGCGATCGTGGGTACGATGTGACCACGATGGTGTCATGAGAGCGGAATCACTCAACAGATCATGGAATACGGGTCATTGCATCGTAGAAGAGCCCGATATTCGGAACTTTTCGACTATCGGCGGAAATAAACTAAATTACCATGTATAACTCGAAATAAAAGTAATGTAACGTATCCATCTTGAAGTCTTCTAAATATGGTATTAAACGTCCCCCCTTCTCTGCTTCAGATAAAAACAATTAATATATCCGGATATTTTTACGTCGATGGCACTTTTCGATTTTTAACAAGTCAATAGGTGCAGTAAACCAATGTAATGTCTTTTATTTCGCCTTGTAGAACGGGTTAGAAGCGCGCGAATAGTTAGAAACAATATTGCATGGATGAAAGAGGTAAGGCAAATTTAAAATTAATTTCACGCTTGTGACAATTATGTTCGGTCTGATAACACTAACCCGATCTAATTAAACTGATAATGATATAATGCAGGCCAATTTGTTTTGGAGATAAAAAACAATCTTAGAATGTTACAGATTTGCCTTCTTTACTAAATCTCCGATCGCTCCTACGCTTTACTACGTTATCTAAATTTAATTTTTCGAATTTTCAGTGCGTACGCATATTAAAAATAATAACATAACATACTTTTAAAACTTCAAATTGCCGCAATATTGTGTCAGTCAATCCTAACATCGTCGATAGCAGCAGCAGCCTACACGTCAAGAGCGTCAACCAACAGTCACACAGAATGAGTATCTTGTGAAGTCATAACCCACTGATAAGAGTGATATCTATTGTGCGATACTCGCTCTGCTATATATATGGTATGACTATTTCTTATCATGCACAAAATAAGAAGAAATTGTATAGACACTTTTAAAAAACTGCAACTGTTGACTCTTTCAAGCCTCTATATTTAGAAACAACATTGTTTTGTACGTCTAAGTGTGTCATGAAAGTGGCCGAGACATCTACAGTACTTGTATCTGACCAGAAACAGGTAAAACTATCGAAAAGAACGATTGTTTTCCTACACTAACCCTCACAAGCCAAAGTTGACAAATTTGATAACAATTTTACCAACGTTTTTAATCAAATTTACCAGTTTAAAACGCTTTGTAGTATCTGAAGCATTTTATAATGCCAACAAGTTCTTGGTGTACGACTTGGAAACCGCCCAAACAGGAGATTGAATGCTGAAAATCATACAAAGTCTCGTGATCTATATGTGGGTGAATGAAAAATGTTTAGTTCCATACTGACGTTTGCTATACATGTATACATGATTTCCACAATAAAAGATTTGATTTCTATCGCTTGTCTTAACTTTTTGTGACAACCCTATTGTGTATTTGTATAAATGTAAAATTTGAGTCTTCCGTTGGTATGAAAATAAAGATATGTGAAGCAAAATATAAAATTTGTCTTCGTATGACGGTACAAAGTAACGCGAGTAAACTGTGTGTTACAGCCGGAACAAGGGTCCTGCAGTGATGCTGCGGAGGGGGTGGTGTTGAGTTACCCACGAAAGCCAGTAGAACCGTGAGACAGGATGCGTACAGTGTGACCGCAACACCCCGAGCTTCGTAGCGACAACTGAGGGAACCAAGTTACAGAACGTCGACATGCCTCCACCTACCTACTCACTGAACTTGGACTTAAAGACTCTGACTGTTCCACTTCAAACCAATGTATTTGGATAGGATTATTAAAAATTCTTGTTTCTTTTCGTAAAGGGATCTAAAGTATTGTGTTGTGACAATTTCCTCGTTCCAAATATCAATAATGAAATGAATTTTACTTTCCTCGCCAAATTCACTTTTTAGAAATGCTAATTGCATGAGCAGAGAGAGCAACAGAGAAAAAGTTTTAGGAGGCAAGCCCCTTATGCCTAAAATAAAATTCCATGTGTACAAAATCCACTAATTTATGCCAGTGCTGGCATCAAACTTTTTTGTCATCATTACATTCATAATTTTCTATATAATACAGAAATAAAAAAAATTCTAGGAATGTTTTGTCAAGTGGTTCTTTTTGGTATAAATGCTCCTTTGTACTATATTTATTTATTATTTTAAACTTTACTTGCCAGTTCACATCAGCTGCAAGACTGTACGGGAAAGAATGAATGAAGTACAGACTGTTAGCTCAGTTGGCGATTCAAAACTTGGATGTTGTACTCTTCAGTCAAAAGCCTTAGCCATTGAGCCACCATGCATTATTTATTCATAAAATACCTCTATTCTTTAGCTAGAAAACCACCCACTATATACATGTAAATTTCCTGACTGACTAATTCATTTCAAACCCCAACAGACAGAGTACAATAATAAAAAATACATACGTATCAGTTTCTTGAAAATAAAAATTCCTATATTTAGTACAAGTTACAGTAATAATACTTTCTCTTAGTAAACATTAAACAAATGAACTTCCTGATTTTCTAAAAACATTCCAGAATAAAATAAGATTTTCAGTGTAAGCTATTTTTGTATAAAAAATGCCACTAATGAACATCTTGATAAAAATAGAGTAGTGTAAAATACAACTGTTTAGTTGCTGGTAAGTGGAAGTTTAAATATCTTTCTTATCTTTTTCTTAATTCAGTTGCTTAGTCATGGCTTGTTACCCCTTTGAAATGTCTTGGTAAGTCCTCGTTGCTATGGATGGTTTTCTCAAGAATTGAATGATGGTTCCATCAAAAATATACTTCAGTGTAGATTTAAGACAACAGTGAGTGGACAGTTCAACATAAAACTTCATCATGTAAAGACTGTACAAAGCACTAACTTTGCTACCAAAAATGAAGTAGCCATGTTGAGGAAGCCATGCAAATGAACAAGAAAGCTTTTGGGTTGTATAAATCATTCAAGGAAGATTGTGCAACTATACCTCTAGTATCTTAATGGGATGACTGTTGATACCCCATAAACCCTTTTCAGCCTTTGATGAGCACTTTTCAACAGTTTTCAGACTTTTTCATTTTTCTCAGACAGTTCAAGTCTAAAGTATTACAAATTCTCTTACTGGTTTTTCAGTCTTTGTGAAAAAGTTGAAAAACTACTCTTGACTCTCAAGATGAGTTACCAATGGTATGAAGTACTGTACCTGCGATCTTGCTTTACACTGTATTTTATTTATTTCTCTGAAATCTTCAACCAGTGCCTTAAAATAAGTTTGCCACAACTGAATTCAAGAATGGTGAGTCCTCAGATACAAAAACTTTAGGCCTATGGTATTGCAAACAACCCTGGCAGAATATTGCTGAATCTTTTTGTCAAGAGTCAAATACCTACAACTAATTAGGTTAGTTGTACTAGTCAGCTACAAGTAACTGAGTGATACAACAGTTCTCTGAAATAGGTCGGAATAGCTGGACATATAAAGTTTATAATGAACAAAGGATAAAATCTATCTTCGATCCTGGTAATCAAGTTTAAAGCAGAGTTAGCTTTTAGCTGGTAGCATTAGATTGTCAAAATAGTTTTCCAAGATCATATATCTGAAGAACAGAGTATCTGTACATCTGAAAGAAAATGTAATGCATTCAACTGCATTTCATTCTCAGTATCTTACTGGTGCAACACTGTCCAAATTATCCAGGAGATCACTGCAATCATATTAAGAGGCATGTTCCTTGTAGGTTCAGGCATCATCAGCATAATTTAATATTTTTGTATCTATATGACGGATCATTTACAAAGATAGTATAGAGACCCACTCGGGACCAAACAGAGAGCAATACAGAACTCCAGATAGTGCAGGAAAATATGCAAATATAAATCCATAGTATCTTACAGTTAATAATAACACTCACATATCTTCTGAATTCTTGCAGCAATAGTCCAGCAACATCCAAGATACTGAATTTAGCCAGGAAAGGTTCTTAGGCTATTCTATCAAAAGCCTTTAAAGGTCAATCAATGTAAATGCGTGCAATTTGATGGTTCCTGTTGAAGGTAGAAATAGTATCAACAACCTTCAACTATTTCATTAGCTGTAGATTTGACTCTTGATAAAAAGATTCAGCAATATTCTGCTAGGGTTATTTGCAATACCATAGGCCTAAAGTTTTTTTTTATATATGAGGACTCACCATTCTTGAATACAGTAGTGGTAACCTTATTTTAAGGCACTGGTTGGAGAGAAAGAAATAAGTTGCTGTGTAGAGCAAGATCGCAGGTACAGTACTTCAATATATTGGTGATTCATCATGAGAGGCAAAAGTAGTTTTTCAGCCTTTTCTAGAAAGACCAGTAAGACAACATTTAATACATTTTCTATTTTAGACTGGACCTGTCTGAGAAAATTTGAGACGGTCTGAAAACTGATGAAAAGTGCTCATCAAAGGCTGAAGAGGGTTCATGGGGAATCAACAGTCTTCATGGGATATCAGGTGCTAGAGGTAACATTAGTAGCACAATCTTCCTTGAATGATTTATACAACCCAAAAGCTCAATGTTGCTCTGCATGGCTTCCTCAACTTGGCTAATTTATTGTTACCTAAATTATTGTTAGTAGCAGAGCACAGCTAGTGCTTTGTACTCAGTCCATACATGATGAAGTTCTATGTTTATCTGACCACTCAGTGTTGCCTTGAATCTACAATGAAGTGTCTTCTTGACAGAACCAGATCATTCAATAATTGAGAAAACCATCCATAGTAACGAGGATTTACCGAGACATTTCAAAAGGGTATAAGCCTTGACTAAGGAACTGTGTGAAGAAAAAAAGTATGAAACATATTTACACTTCCACTTATCAGCAACTAAACTTGTCTTTTAGATTATTCTAAATATTTATATCAAGATGTTCATTACTGACATTTTGTTTCATACAAAAATAGATTGCAGTGATCATCGTATTTTAGTCTAGAATGTTTTACAAAAATCAGATAGTTCATTTGTTTTAATTTTATTAAGAAAAGCATTATTATTGTAACTTGTAAATATAGGAAGTTATCTTTCCAAGAACAACACTTTTTTTAAAAACAATACGTCTCTATTTTTAATTGTTGTACTTGATAGTAGTAGTCGTTATATTTTGATTGTACTCTACAGTATTACAATATTTATACTGAACAGCTAAACTTTTAAAGTACTGAGGCCTGTGGGTAAATTCATTTCTTAAAAGTCTATTCGGATTAAGGCAAACTTATGTACCAAATGTGATGTCTCGATCTGTTGGGGGTTGATGAATTAGTCAGCTAATCAGTCAGAAAACATACATGTATATAGTGGATGGTTTTCTAGCTAAACAATAAAGGTATTTTATGAATAAATAAAGCATGGTGGCTCAATGGCTAAGGCTTTGGAATGAAGAGTACAACATCCAAGTTTTGAATCACCAACTGAGCTAACAGTCTGTACTTCACTAATTCAATGAAGTTTCCTGTACAGTCTTGCAAACAGATTTGAACTGGCAAGTAAAGTTTAAAAGAATAAATAAATACAGCTCAAAGGAACATTTATATGAAAAAGAACCATGAAAAAAAATAAAGTTGTTATGAAAGCGTAGAAAATATGGATGCGCTTTAACAGCTTTATTTTTTTCCATAGATAATTTGATCATTTAATTTTTTAGAGTTAGGGTGTGTTCCATAAAGTATAATTTTGATCAGAATAATTTACTTAAAATCGTTAAATAGCGGAAAAATAATATTGTTCAAAGTAGTTACTTTGGAAAGGACAGACGTTTAGAAGTTCAGTTTGCGGCAATTAATTTATATTGAATAGACTTTTAATTTGATACCAAACAGACCTAGGCTTATATTATAGACCTAACTCTAACTCCACGTACGCCGTCCCCTTGAAAAGATGAAATGTTGCTAACGGTGTAAAAAGTTGTGTTCTTTGTAACCATGATGATGTACAAGATTTCACTTTTACCAGTGAAGTCTTAGAAAAGTTGTGAAAGCTTTTCCATATTTTTTTCTACCCTGTATATGGCTATGGATGTTTTGCTTACAATGCTCACAATACAAAGAACTAAACAACTCCAAACATAACTGTAACATTGTAACCACTAGGTTAATCATATTCGAACATCGTGTTCTAGTGTTGATGCCAATAATTAGCACTCCGATCAAGTACCGAGTAGCAAAGGTTACAAGGACGTATTTGGATTCAACCAATCAATTAATTAGGGAAATAATTTTGTTTTAGACTAGACTAAACCATCCACCCTTCATTAGTGGTCTGCCTTACCCTGTATATAAAATTGTGGTGCTAATAGCCTTTGAGGATTGCAAACAGTTATCAAACTTATCCTATTTTAATCCTATAACTGACGACTAAAAGGTAAAAAAAACACATGAAAACAGGAAAAATATAAAAATAAAAGGACTATCCACAGAAGAAATATCACTAAACTAGTACTATATTTACAATAACTAATACTCCATTTCCATCAAATATCACTCAAATATCTTATTTTACAGTAAACATAACTTCAACTAACGTTACTTTACATTCAACAAGAACTATTGGCTTGGATGCCATATAGACCAGCTGGACAGACGCTGTTCACAGTCTTATGTATTACGTCAATATTTTAGCGGAAAATATTAATTACCAGTATTATATGGTCAGTAAAATTTAACTCAGTAAAACTTCTTACGTTTGTAAATAGAGAAAATAACAGTAAAAATAATGAGTAAGAGTATTAACAGTTTAACAGCATCATTATGTAGAAGCAACCTAATTTCTCTGACACTGTTCATTTAAGGCCTGATAACATGATATAGGTAGTAAAATTCTCTTTCTGGCGGCATATGAATCATTTCCACATCGGAAGCACACACATTATAATAAATGGAATAGTGACGATTCACATTGTTGCTTGAATTTTGGACACTGCCAGTTTTATACAGTCCTAGCCCAAATTTAAGGCAATGACACAGTTAGAGTTAGCGTTTTATATAAATGTTCATTATAAGATTGAGTCAATATCTTTCATAGATTGGAAATCTGTCCCGCCAGCAAGAGGGATGTACAAACAACAATATCATTTACACTGACTCATTTTAAGGCAAGGAGAAGGGTTTTAGTGACAATACTTTAAAAAAAAAGAGGGCAGTTTTATTATTAGTTTATGTGTTAAGCCTAAGTTACTGGTTTAAAAATATTCAATATCTTTATATTAATATAATTAGTAGCATGTATAAAATAAGATACCGGTAATCAATATACAATTCAAAATCGATCAATCAATAGGCTACGTAAGTTAGAACCCTTATTCTTATTATATGCACCCTTAATGTTTAAAGATTTATAATTAACATTAAAACTAGCCTACATCAGATACCAACTAAACAATATCAAAACGTTTTTACTACTTAAAAATATCAACAATTAAAAATTATGTTGTAAGAAAATTATAGTAAAAGAAAATTATAGTAAATTATTTTAATGGTGGTAGTAAATGCATAGGCCTAAAAGGTGGGCCTACTGTAGGATTCATAGTATTGGCATAGCTTACACATTCTTTATAATCCTACTACTTGAAAGAAAATCTAGATTGTGAACTAGAATATACAAAAAAAAAAAAAAAAAAAAAAAACCGTATGCAAAATGACATGTAAATCGGAAATAGGATCTTGCGTATGTATCATGTTTAAACTAGTCAAAAATATACTTAAAAAGCTGGATAGGTTAGTTTGAGTAATTTTTTAGGTTACTATTATTAATAGATTTTATTTAGGTATACAATACTAGAAAATAAGTAATAAAATACTTACCAACTTTTAAAATGTTCTCGATAAAAAGCTGATTACACTTATGAGTACTTTTAGAAAAATGTAAACAAACTTTTAATGATCGAAAAGAATGCACTGACAAATGATTCAATACGCGAAAGAAGACACTTCAATACAGAAAACAAGAAAAATCCGGAATTAATTATTTAGACATAGAATAGTTACGTGTTTTTCGAACTTAACTAGTACACTAACAGATCCTCTAATTAGGGCCTGGTTATAGTACGATAGTCCTAACTCGCCTTAATCGTTTTCGTGTGTTCAATGTTTACACTCTTTCAAACAGAAAGTACAGACAGACAACGAAATAAGCAAGCTTCAATGAACGAAAAAAGGCTTGTGGTTGGCTGATCTACTACTACTCAAGGCAAAGTAGAGCTAAGGTTTAGTAAATAACGAAGGCTTAAAATAATTGTTGTGAACATATTATACTTTATAAACAAATAGTATATTAAAAGGTGCACCTATTATTCCATACATTACCCGAAGGTATTTATTATAACTTATTAAACACCAGAAAACAGTATAAGCAGTTACAAACTTGAACTTTCATCTGTTAGGGATAGTAATCAGCTGGTAAAGAATAAAGAATTGTGTTGTAAAACGATACCAAATTCAACAATATTGTCATCTAAAATAATGGAGCAAACATATTATGTATAAGAACAATGCTATCATAAAACAACCTTTTTCAAACAGAAATTTTTGTACAATAGGGTCAGGCTGTATAACTCTCTACCAGATGCAGTAAAAGCAGATAGTACATTGAATATATTAAAAAAGTGTGTAAGAAAGCTGTTGGTATCGAAATGCCCATACAGTGTTACGGAATATATTTCGTCCAAGGCGGACTTATAATGTTTTAGGTTTAGTTGTTTAGACTTAGTTTATTTATATTGATTTTGGTTATGTAGCAATTACGATACTATTATGCTGTTTGTATACTGTCGAAAATAAAAATTATTGACTTTGAATATCATATGATATTGGTAGTGAAGTTTTGAAGAAGCTCAACGGTTCTCAGTTCAATTCTTGAGTCAACAGAATTTTGAATGTAATCAGCTGTTTATTTGTGTTTGGGCTATTAATTAAAGGCACTTTGAAAGGAATAGCCAATCTTGGTTTTCACAGAATTCTACATTACGGATATTTATTTCCAACGGACATCACCAATTTTATATGTGTAGGACATTAAGATGGCTAAACTGAAAATTGTACATTGTTACTGTTTTAAGTTTAGCCTAATTGGTAATAACGCTAGTTATTATTCAATTAGGTACAATATTAGAAATTTATAGTAATTTAATTTGTTTCCCAAAGTAAAGTAGCACAGCAGAACGGAATGGTCGCTTAAAATCTTGAAACCCACCACTACATACTGCTTTCCAGTTGAGCAAATCAAACTTCTCGCCCAATACTAGCTGGGCCATAGCGTGGAACAGTATGGACTTTGACGGACGAACTAAGTTCCTTATTAATGATCTATAACGTCAATACCTGTAGGTGGGATGAACCTCCCTCGTAGGAAGCGGACATTGTTAAATCGGTTCCGAACTAGGGTGGCCAGATGTAACTATGCGAAATACAAATGGGGATTTATAGTTGATCAGTCATGTGACTGCGGGGAGTCTATTCAAACATTGGATCAAATTGTTTCACAGTGCCCCTTGCGCTGTTTTTGGACGGATTAGCTGGCATAAATAGAATCAGAGAGGCAGGTCTAAAATTGCTTGATTGATTGGATTTAGCTTTGAAACAGGAGAACACTTGTTATTTATTTTTATTATAATCTAATGACTTCTGGATATTTGTTCAAGTATAAAACACAGCTTATTTGTATCATTTTAAATAAGGCCCAAATAGAGAGCCTGAAGGAAAGCTACCATATCGTGTGTTCTTCAACGATGTTGATACTGATAACCCCCTTCTTCAGTGTGAGCTGTTCGCTGATTTATTTTCTTCAGTTTATTCAATGTTCCACTCCCTCAAATTTTCATGTTTTAAAAAAAACCAACCTTAAAATACAAAGTGTCTCCATAACTGCTTAATATAACAAGTTTAAAATAAGCTCAGTGCACCTGATCCTGATTCTCAAAAAGGCAAGGGACCTGACCTCACACCAGCAGCAGCTTTAAAATGTAGTTTTAGTACCCAATCTTCCAATATACTTTCATAAGCTGCTAGCCAGTGGTACGCACTCCTTTTGTTTGAAAATCGGCTACGTTGCATCCATATTTAAATTTGGAAACAGAAGCGGTATATCTAATTTATCATTAATAATACAAAAAAAAATCTTGCAAGGTCGTCGATAGTCTGGTTATAGATAATCTGGCAATTGACCTGGGACAGGTTGTTGCTTATGAAGACCATGGATTTAGAAGTGACAAATTTACATTTAATAATCTGAGTTTACTTAACAACTAAATTACCTAAATTTCTTTGGTTTTCTTTAACAAGCGTCAGGTCAATTACATTTTGTCGTACTTTTTAAGACATTCAAACATGGTTAAACATGATATCTTGATAACTAAACTCAAAGTACTAGGTGGTAAGGTTTTCTGGTGCGTACTTAAGATTATTTCCAGTGCTCTCTGATGTACCTTAATGATTTCACTTAGCTCCCTTCTTATTCAGATATCCCAATATATTTCTATAAAAGACCGGCAGTGCCATACTCACTTAATATCTTATATTTATTGAATAAATTAAGATTTTTCTTGATGTTTTCTGCTTGAATGATTGTCAACATCTGCAAGAACCTTTGGAGTTAATTATGGCATGTTATCGGCAGAATGCTAGGACTCGATTGTTGGCAAGTGTGCTGTCCTAAAAAATTCAAGAATCAGCCACCCCATCGTCTTCAACAATATCACTAACACTACACTTAATAGAGTTAATTAATTCTATGATCTTCCAAAATTCTAACAATAATTACTATCCTATTCAAGACCCCTGCAAGGCCAATCATGGAGGATTACTCTGTGTTTAATATTAATATAAATTATAGTTATATTTAATTAAATTTATTGTTATAATTATATTAACATTATGTTTGTATCGTACTTTGGAAAAAAGAGAGTGGGAATTACCTATTTAAATACTGGTGACGTCAAATCACCCGATCACTTACAGCCAATAAGAGCTACGCTATGTACCACCTGGAGTAGATTAAAATCATTCCGTCTTTAGACTCGGTCGTGTCAACGCAAATAGTACTTGTTGCCGATCTACCGCTTATTATTTTTGTGTTGCGCTTAACAGCCCAAACATCTCTTTTCACCTCTTTGGTTGTGATGACAGTAACGTCCTAGTATTATTTATCTAACTATTAATCTTTAAATCAGTTGTATTAACTTCAGTGCTTGTGTTTCATTTTTCTCCAGAGGAAATGTGGTCAATTTACGGTTTCCACGTTCTCCTAGACTTTAAAACAAATGTACACTTTTAGTTAGCGTGCGGATTCAAGACCTACAAGATAATCGTATTGTATTCAAGAAGGAATGTACGTCTAAAAGTGTTATGTGTGCTGTAGATTAAGTTAGTAATCGCTCTATAAATACCAAATCAGATGATAATGGCAAGTAATTGCATCTAACTTCATTGATGCGATATTATTAAATTCACAAATTTTGTTTATAACAGAACACTTTGATCTAATACATTCACATTAGGTGGTAGTTAATTAATTTATTTTATTTTTTTTAACTTCACTCGCCAGTTCATATGGGGTTACAAGCCTGATATGAATCTGTGTTTTGGTTGAATAGTATTTTTAAAAACATATGTTTATTATTTTTACTTTATCGTTGTTGTTTTTAAATGAACTAATTAATTGGCCTTGCTTTTATTGTTCAAATATCTTGGTTATGTACAGTTTTATGTCAATTAAAGCTAAATGTTTTGTTATTCACTATTCTTCTGTTTTCTTAGAATCAGCTGATGCATTATAAGTGTAATAGTTAACTATTTTTCGCGCTCGGTTTTTTAGAGTTTTAATTGTGTTAAAAGTTTATTTTTTTGTTATTAATTGTAATATTAGTGATATTGAATACCTATTTTGTGTTTTTGTGTTGATTTCACCCAGTTATTGTTAAAATAACGAAGGGGTCTTTGTTTAAACATTGCTTACCTAAGCATAACCAAAAATCAATAATGGCTAAGCCAGTGTTTATTTTCCCTTCCCAATCTTCTGTCAACAAGCCTAAATCATGTGATTTAACGCCCAACACTACGAAATCAAATGAAAACATTGATCAAGATTTCTTAAGACCACCAAAAAGAAAAACAGTCAACAATTGTGTAAATCTACAGCCTAAAAGGTATGTCTTAGATACTAATCAGCTGTGTGATCAAAACAAATTTAGTCCACTATCAGACCACAACTACTCTATTGCTAATAATGATGAAAATGAGATGGCTGATGTAACTGCTACAAGTGAATTGCATAAAATTGTTAAACCTCCACCTATTTTTGTCCACGATGTTAACAATCATCAGGAAATTGTCAAAGATATTAAAAGTGTAATTACTTGTGAGTTTACCACTGAAGTCAAAGGCTCATCTTTGAAAATTAATCTTCTGACCATAGATGATTTTAGAAAACTGACACAATTTTACGACGAATCAAATGTTAAATACCATACGTTTCAGACAAAAATAGACAGAAAATTAGAAGTCGTAATTAAAAACGTTCCCTGCTCTCTTTCTCCAGAGGAAATTCAGGATGAGTTAATCTCTCACAACTACCCGGTTCTCACTGTAAATAGATTATTTAACAAGGAAAAAATTCCATTCCCTATTTGTGCAGTCTCGTTAGAAAACAATGAATCTGGAAAAGCTATATTTGAATTAAATAGACTGTGCTACTCTGTTGTTCATGTTGAGCCTAAAAGGAAGCCTACAAATGTGCCCCAGTGTACTCGATGTCAACGTTATGGTCACACGAAAAATTTTTGCAAGCTCGATCCCAGATGTGTGAAGTGTACTGGCCAACATCTCTACTCTGCTTGTCCGAAGAAGAAGACCGACCCCCCTGTATGTGTAAACTGTGGGGAGAATCATTCGGCCAATTTCAAAGGCTGTAAATACTATAAAGATATACAGCAAAAGACTAAAAGCAATGTTACTGGACTCACCCATCACTCATCTACTAGAAGCACTGATGAAAAGCGCAGTACCGAAAACACTGGAATTGGAATAAAACCCTCACAATCCCGCCCTCAAGCAACTTCCAAGTCATACGCTCAAGCAACTAAGAAGACGTCAACAAATTTGCATCACCAAACTGATTTCAGTGTTTTTAATAACGACACTACTGAAACTGCAGCTAACGAGGTACTTGAGAGTGGCTCTAATATAGAACAACTAATATTAGATTTAGTTAAGTCAGCCATGCCTATCATTAAAAAGATTATATCTAATGTTATTACTTCACTGTTCAAAAATGCACCCTAGAACATGCATCATACAAAACTTAACAATCCTAAACTGGAATGCTGATGGCCTAAAGAGAAAGAAGAATATTTTTTCAGAGTTCATGGTTCGGCATAACGTCGATGTCGCCTGCATCACTGAGACGCACTTTGTAATAAATGAGCCCTTTAAAATCCCTGGATACTTTATTTATAGAGAAGACAGGAATGCACCCAATGCTTCTGGAGGAGTGGCAATTTTTATAAAAAGAAACCTTAATCATCACAATATACTGTTGCCAAATCTTATTTCAGCTGAAGCTGTTGGTATCAAAATTAATTTGCAAAATGACCAGTCTTGTAATGTTATTTCTGTGTACAAATCACCCAATCGACGTTTTCACCAACAAGATCTTTTAAATCTAAGTCATGGTGACACTCCAACTCTTATCTTAGGAGATTTAAATTGTAAACATCAATTTTGGGGTTGTAGGGTAACTAACCCGAATGGGGTTCGCTTGTTACGTGCTATGAATGAAACCAATATAAATATTTCAGCTCCGTCTGAACCCACTCATTACCCTTGGCAAAACAATTTCCATCCCGATATATTGGACATTACTCTTCATAAAAACTTTGGAGCTCCTATTCTACAACAAGTAATCAGCGAACTTGATTCTGACCATCTCCCTATTATTGTAAGTTTTTTTCATACAACCAATATTTTCTCCCCAAATTCCCAGACTGATAAACGGTCCAGTCGATTGGGATACCTTCTGTGCAGAATTCGACAATCGCATGAAAGTTCCAACGGACTTATATTCAGTAAATGGCATTGACAGAGCAGTTCAAGACTTTACAGAGTGTTTACAAATATCAGTCAAAAATGCAACTATCCGGACTTTTCCCCCTACACGAAACACTTTTCTTCATCCTCCCATGAGAATTATGCAATTAATTAGATATAAAAATAGAGTGAGACGTCAGTGGCAGAGATACAGGTACCCTCACTTAAAGATGCAGCTAAATGAACTAATTCGTAAAGTACGTAGCGAACTTGATAAATATAGGATTAATTCTTACAAACTTTACGTTTCTGATATTGATCCTGGTGATTCTAATATATGGAAAGCAACAAAGAGGCTTTTACAATCACCGACAATTGTGCCTCCACTAAAACAAAATAATTTTATTTTTGAAAGTGATTCCGAAAAAAGTAATGTGTTTGCTGATTTTTTTTGAGAATGCATTCATTCCTAATGTTGTTCATGATTTTGAAACTAACAGAAATGTTGAGGATTTTTTGTCCACAACCCCTAGCAGTGCAGAGCAGCCTGTGAAATTTACCTCACCCTCGGAATTTAAAAATATTATTAAAAATCTCCCCAACAGAAAATCTCCAGGGCATGACTTGGTACCTAACATAGTTTTGAAGAATTTTTCTACCAAAGCACTTTCAATACTGGCATCTATTTTCAATGCTTGTATTTCTGTTGGTTACTTTCCCAAAAACTGGAAACTTGCTCAAATAATTGTTATACACAAGCCCAACAAACCTAAACATTTTCCTAGCAGTTACCGTCCGATTAGTCTCCTTTCATCAATATCAAAATTATTTGAAAAAATTATACAGAAGAGACTGCTAAAATACTTGGATTCTTCTAATATCATTCCCCCTTATCAGTTTGGATTTCGTACAAGGCATTCTACATCTCATCAACTTCTACGAATCAATGAAATCATATGTAAAGGATTTGAGAAGAAGCTTCATTCATCGGCAGCATTTTTGGACATAACAAGTGCATTTGATAAGGTTTGGCATGGTGGCCTGTTATATAAATTGTATCAGTTTGGACTTCCTTTGTATCTGAGAGCTTTGTTGCAATCGTTTCTGTCTGATAGGACTTTTTGTGTCAAACTCAACTGCACACTTTCCTCAGTTCGTCCAATAGGCGCAGGTGTTCCTCAAGGCTCAATACTGGGACCTCTTCTTTTTAATTTATACATGTCTGATATTCCTGAGCTTCCTCAGACTACTATCGCTCTTTATGCTGATGACACGGTTCTTATTACCCAGCACATTGACATCAACCAGGCTGTAAATTCTTTACAATTCAGCGTTACATCTCTGACCAATTGGTTTAAAAGCTGGAGACTGTCTTTAAATCCATTGAAATATGAAACAAAGTT
Organism: Stictocephala bisonia; assembly: GCA_035578905.1. NCBI lineage: Eukaryota > Metazoa > Arthropoda > Insecta > Hemiptera > Membracidae > Stictocephala > Stictocephala bisonia. The sequence goes on along the minus strand of JAQJVL010000561.1, from coordinate 140,232 downwards.
TTTCTCTTTGAGGAAGTATATTTTGCCACCTGAAGTTGCTATTGAAAATACTTCAATTCCTTGGAACCCTGATGATCAAGGCATAAAATACTTAAGTGTCTACCTCGATAAAAAATTAAACTGGAATCTTCACGTAAACAACAAACTCACTCAAGCATACGCACGTCTATCCATGTTATTTCCTATAATAAACAGAAAGTCATCTTTAAAACCAGAATGTACATTTTTAATATATAAAACAATTCTTCGGCCGTTAATTATGTATGCCTGTCCAGTTTGGGGAATGTGCATTTCTTCCGGCAAACTGAAAAAGATTCAAATTTTCCAAAACAAAGTTTTAAGAATTGCAGTTGATAGTCCATGGTACATACGTAACTCTCATCTGCATGTAGAATTTGGACTCGATACCATTGATGCTTTTATTAAAAGAAGTTGTCGTAAGTTCATGGCAAACTTAGAAAATGTTCCAGGAGCTATTAGCTTTCACATTGGAGAACCTACTTTGCACAGGCGTTTGAAAGCCAGACTTCCTCAAGACATGATAGACTGATTTATAGCCTCTCTATGTAACACTTATTTTTTTTTTTTTTTTTTTTAACTTACTTAATATGTTATATATATTTTTGTTTACTGATTGTTATTCGTGTTACAGGGTGACTCATATATGAGCGAACCCGATAATGTTATTATTTCACCTGTTACATTTTCTGTGTATAATATGTAAAATATTGATCCAGAAATAAAAGTGTAAAAAAAAAAAAAATCTGTTTTCTTAGTTCAAAGCCTTTTTTATAACAATTTATTTCTTTACAATCTGTTCTGATGAACTGAAGAATAAGTAAATTTCATAAAAGATGTACAAATATTGTGTTGTCTTGAATTAGATGTTAACCATTGTTAACACTAACAACAAAATTAAACAAATCTATATTGTAAGTCTAAGATATTGGGTCGTTTTAGTCTGTAGACTGAAGTAGAGTTGTTCAACAAGTTCATGGCTAAGTGGTTTGAATGATTTTGTAGTTTAACCACGTAACGTTCACTGTATATGACAACTTCCTGTCTTACTGTTGGTATTTTAAGGTCACGGTTAAGAGTGGCATTTGATACATACCATGGTGCTCTAAATAACCTTCCTTAATAATTTAGACTGGTAACGTTGAATTATATCTATATTTAAAAGCCAGTCAAGTTTTTTTTCAATTTTAAATGTTGTCTCTTTGATCAGATGTGGGATTTCCAAGTTAGTCTTCTGTCAATGTGCATTAAATCACCGAAAAACATACCTAAGGGAGTTTTTGTTTTAGCACTATGAGCATTTGAAACATTCCTTACGTTGTGTTCGTAAACATTATTGGCAATGGTAATGTCAGCAGGATCCGTTGAATAGCGCATATTTTTTAAAACTGTACGATAAGCTCTTTCTTGTTTTAATTGAAATGTGTGGAAGCCAACATTCAGCTCTGAAAAAAAGCTACTAACTTACGGTAGACATCATATGTAAGAGGAGGGATACTTATCTTATTGTTGGGTAAACATTAGTAAAAGTATTTATCTCTGGTTAGAACTGAATAATAATATTTCAGTTACATTTTTATAACATTTAGAACATCTGGAATAAAAATTGGGGGTGGTTTAGACTCATTTTTGGCTTCGGTAGAAGACGTTTCTTCCATGGTGTTAGGGTCTTCCTAAGCTAGAATGGTAAAGTTATTAGATATTGGTATATCTAGACTCTTGTTACCTGAATTGTCAGAAGAGTTCGGTCACTGCCAGTATAAGGATTAGAGTACATTCTCTTGGGACACTACTTGCCAAGGGACATCATCACTTTGGTCAGATGCTTGTGGAGAAGTACGGAAGTCAGATGAAGGCGTTGAATTGGTTTTGTGTTGATTGAGTGAGTAATTGTGTTCATTATAAGAATGAGTGGTCACAGTTTTCGGACAAAATGAATTAGACGTACGTGGAAGTTAGTTAATTGTAAGAAAAATAGCCTAACCTAGTCTAAATTTAAACTCTAGTCGCTCTAGTACTCGAATCGTCTCATCACTAGCTGTGGTGGTCTGAATACGGGCGTCTGTGGTGGTTGGGCGAGCCGGTGGCCGAGCGGTCTAAGGCGTCAGGACTTTGAGCTTGGGTCAGAGATCGCTGGTTGGAATCGGCCTAGACCGGAAGATTTATCAGTAACATTCAACTTCTACTTTACTGGTTCGCCCTCTTACTCTATCTGAATAAGTTCCTCGCACAGATCAATAGTCTATTAGGAATGGACAGAGTAAGGTTAAGAAGGAGATTGGCCTCGCCTTAAAAAAAAAAGAACGCGACGTTGCCTATCAAAATTTTCCATTTTAGTTCGCAAACCTCAGAGGTAAAGTTAGAACGGCTGGACTATTCCACGTGCCTTGATGGTCACTACCAGCAACATCAGAACAATTTTGAAAAAAAAACTCTGATAGCTGATTCTGAGTACTCTGTGGCCTGACCTGCGGTCTGCTCTGCTGCACTTTGCAGAAATCGAAGCAGAAGTCTAATTGTCGACGGGATTTTCTTATTTTATATTTTTCAGTAAACGAATCTTATTTTTGCCAAAGCAGGTAAGCTTTTGTATGAAATTATTTCTGGTATTTTCTTGATGTTTAGTTTATAAATTAGAAGTGTGCAATTTATATACAAGTTTTCATTAACCTTTTGCCCTTGTGGGAATAGATCAGTGTGAAAACATCCTTTAGATTTACCCTTTCTTTATGTTTCATTGACGGAATCCAATTAAATATAAATTGTATTTATTAATAGTATTTTCCTAAATTCCTTTTAAAAATCCAACACTATATTTTGCTTCTAGATATATTATTAATTTGACACAGTAGGCTCATTGAAGAGTTGAGGCATTTTTCATGGCAGTCACAATTCTTAACATTTTATTTATTTACTGTTACAATATTTATTATAGGTTGTTTGTAACCTTTGTACACAACTAGTTTTGTCAGTACAGCCCATTCGGTATTTATGTAGAACTGGGGACCATGTCGGTTTTACTCTGAACATACTAGGGCTGAGGCCTAGATAAATAACTAAGACACAAAACTTATTTATTGTACATAAACAGCAGCTTGAATGCTCACTGACACCATTATCTATAATGATTTTGAAGTTATTTTCCTTTTCCATGTATTATACTATTGGTCAAAGTTTGGCACTTCACTAATTAAAAACAGTTTATTCTAAGAACAATAGGTAATAAGGAACTTTCTTGCCACCTCTGAAAATACAATTTCTTGTTGAAAAATTGGTGAAATATGAGTATATATCTCTTGTGGAGATTGATTTCAAGCACAGAATTTAAACTCACTTTTAACCGAAAAAAAAATTGAAAAACATCTGATATTAAAAATCCAACTTATTTAAAATCGTTATTTTTCGTCTAAATATTGTCAATTCACATGTTTTTTTTATGCTGAACATGAATATATAATTGGTTTTACAGTAAAATTGGTAATTATGCACTTTCTTGCCACCTCTGAAAATACGATTTCATGTTAATAAAGTAGTGAAAAATGAGTTTATATCTCTTGAGGAGTTTGATTTCATCCGCGGAAAACTCGTTTTTTATCGAAAAATCGAAAAATTAGATTTTTATCTAATAATGAAGAAACCAACTTTTTTAAAAATCGTTATTTTTCGACAAATTTTTTTTTCATTTCTCGTGTTTTTTATGCTGAACACAAATATATAACTGGTTTTGTAGTAAAATTATTTTTTCAGCTCGAAAAATGCATTTTTGTTGACATAACCAAACATAACCTAACTTATCCTAATTGTCTTATTTTCTCAACAAAAATTCGTAATTTGCGTTAAATTCGGGCGTTTGGCCTCCGTGACGGCCTGCCGGCCGTCACTCCGGCGGGAATATATGAGAATTCGGTTTTTGTGATTAATAGTTGTTTTATATAATGATCGCGTAATGGCCGCTAATCGCGATCCGCCGCGACAGTAGTTTTTCCGTTATTTCTCGAGAAATATTTGTAATAGACAAAAATAGTTTTCAAATTTTTATTCAGCGCAAAAAAACACATCAAAATAAAAAAAGATGATCAAAATACCATTTAAATTAACGGAAATATGACAAAAATACTAAAAGTTGTGACATTGGTTTTTCGAATTTTTCGGTAAAATACGTCATTTCTGCGGAATAAAAAGCATATCTCGTGAAAATACAGCCAATTCTAGACCCATTTCAAGCAAAATGTTCCAAATTTGTTTGGTGGCAAGAAAGTGCATAATTACCGTAAAATTATTTATTCAGCCCAAAAAATACATTTCTTACTGACCTAACCAAACATAACCTAACTGTGTATTTTCAACAAAAATTTGTAATTTGTGTTAAATTACAAATTTTTGTAATTCGGGTGTTTGGCCTCCGTGACGTCCTGCCGGCCGTTACTCCAGCGGGACTATAGGTGAATTCGGTTTTTTGTGATGAATAGTTATTGTATATAATCATCTTGTAATGGCCGCTAATTGCGATTCGCTGCGAAAGTTGTTTTTCTGTTATATCTCGAGAAATAATTGTAATAAACCAAAATAGTTTTGAAATTTGTATTCAGTGCAAAAACACAGCATAGTTAGAAAAGATGATTGAATAAAATAAAATTTAAATTAACAGAAATATGTAAAAAATATTAAAAGTTGTGATATCTGTTTTTAAAAATTTTTTTGGTTAAATATGTGATTTCCGCTGAATAAAAAGCATACTGAAGCACCGAGTTGAGACTATCCTAAAGCAAACCACAACCATCCAATGACTCGATTCTCTGAAAGAGCTGGGATATCATCTTCTGAAAGAGAAGGCAATCTTCTGAAGGACCAAAATGTCATTAATCGTCCAAAAAACATTAAATAATACTGTTCCGAGAGGGAACCGAAGAGAGGAAGTTGGAGAACCTGACTTGGAGTTGATGGTTACTAAAATAACTTCTGAACCAATTGATCAATACACCAGTAACACTCAGGGCTTCAAGCCTAGCCATAAGATGGACATGACTCTCCCTATTGACGGCTTTAGAAAAATCAAGGTAGATAACATCAAGCTGCTTTCTATCACTGAATGAAGATGTTATTTAGTTCTGGAAGTTACTGTTGATTTACATGAGATAAAACCATGTTGACTAGGAGCTCTAATGCTTTGGAAGAATGGTGAGAGTCTTTTAAGATCCAATTTTTCAAAAAATTTGGCCAGACCGTGTTGGATAGTAATGGGGCAGTAATTTTTGGCATCCTCCTTATCTGAGCCACTTCTGTGAATGGAGACCATATACCCCTGCTTATGTATTTCTGGGTTCACTCCAGTTTTAATTGATAAGTTTAATAATCTAAGGATTGGTCCAACCAACAACTCACTATGGCATTATAGAAGACTGAGATAAGAATTTATGATAAAATCTCCACACTTAGCCCCCAAGTAGTATCAAAATTTTCTCTATAAGGTGTTATTTTTAGTTTGTGTATAGTTAATTAATTTACATTTCTCAGTGGTATTTATGTTGATGAAAATAATGAGCTCCAACCATTAATTAAAAAATACTATGAAATAATTAAGATTACAATTTAAAAAGTAAAAACAAATAAGTTTTATGATATAGTAAGCCTCTAAATCATTAACAAAATATATTGTGTGCATTGAAATTACAAACAACTATACGATCGTTACAACAATCTAAATCCTCATAAGTAATACAACAAATATTAATTGTCTTAAGTAGGGTTCCTCACTAGGATTTCATGAAGAGCCTTACTACTTTTCTCAGAATAATCTAAGGGTTGCAAGTACATACACAAACAGTTTTTCGTTTGTCTTCTAGCTTGCATTTAGTCTATCTCTGCTATAATTTAGTATTTAGAGCATTATAACAAAGATGAACCATTCTGAGCATTTTTTGTTGGCTTATAAAAATACCAAAGCGGTTGTCACTTTAATAAATCATTACAGTTCTAAAAAATTTAAGGGCCACGTATTGAGTATCCCTGGCTGAAGCATCTAATGCCAAAATTAAATTATTAAGACAACAACAAAAGAAACAAAACATTTACGAGGCAGGTCATAACGTGTCTTGGTACCATCAGTACGTGTTGGCATATTCAGTCATATGTCTGTATAGATTCAGTTATCCAGCTACGTGGTAACTCTGGCCGCTCAACTTATTTGAACCTTATAATATACTTGACCATATTATATTTTATCTTGTCTTTACTTTATTTCTTAGAAACAATTATTTTTAACATATTCATTCTTCAAACTTATTTTTTGTACCATTAGGTACTTTACTAGATTATTACCTCAGGAGGATGGCCCTAGGGGAGTTGGAAGAAAAAATAAATGTTAAGATGCATAAATATACATATCATTTTAAAGGTCTTGATGAGACGAAAACAATTGAATCTGTACAGCATCAAAATAAAGGCAGCATAACATTCTAAGTAGGATTGTTCAAATCTGGTTTTAAAATGTAATTTGTGAAAATTTCAATACATCAATGATATACTACAGTACTTCATTTATTTAAAAGTTTCAGGGAACTCTATAGACGAAATTGAAAAGATAACAAGTATGGAATTAAGTAATATTGAACGATTTCTGAATTTTCATAATCTTAAATTAAATATAAAAAAAACAAATTTTGTTTGCTTTAAAACATCTAAAAACAGAGTTGATAAAGAATCAAAATTATCATTGGACAATGAGCTAATTCAGAGAAAAAGCTGCACAACATTTTTAGGGTTAATAATAGATGAAAATTTGAACTGGAATAAACATGTTCAGAAAGTGTTATCTAAAATAAATTCCGGGTTATATGCTATTTCAAAAATGTCAAAACTGTGTGACCTCACAACATTGAGAATGATATATTTTTCTTTTATACATTCTCATATAACGTATGGTATCTGTCTATATGGCTCAACAAAAAAATCAAATTTAGATTTAATTCTCAAAAGCCAAAAAAAGGCAATCAGAAAGATGCTAAATTTAAAGAATGACGTTTCAGTTAAGGAATATTTTAAAAGTTTGAACATTATGACAGTATATAGTCAATATATTTTCGATACTATAATGTACCTTAAAACACATTTTCAAGAATCTTCTCTGAATAGGGTTCACTCATATAATACTAGAGGCAGAAATGATATCAAACCCACTTATCACCGCTTGCAATTTTATGAAAAAAAAACTATTTATATTGGGACAAAGTTTCTAAAGTATGTTCCAGAATTTATAAGAAAAGAACAAAACATAAATGTATTTAGAAAAAAGTTAAAATCTCTTTTAATTGATAACACAGTTTATAGTTATGAAGAATTTTATGATAAGTACCAACATTAATGTGTTTTAACTTAGATATTTATAGCTATAGCAGACTCTATTCAATGTACTCAATTGTATGTATGTAATGAATAAAGATATCTTGAATCTTGAATTACTACGCACGGCATGTTAATGAAGCATGCACTTATACTGGCATGCACAGTATATATATATTTATTTATTTAGTTCTGCATGTTGTTTAGTATTGATTACTTGTTAGCGTTTTTGTACTATTTATTTATTGATTTATGTATTGTGTTACTATTAATTAATTTTTTTACCATATAGTATCGCATGCATATTTATATGCTCATTATTTAGATAATCTTTTTAACTTGAATGAAAAGGAATATTTGTGAGCACTTGTTTCCCTGATTTCAAATTCCCAGGTATTGTATAATGTTTCTTCACTTGGAGAGAACTTAAATGGGCCATACAATAATAATGTATACTTTTTTTGATTCTTTATACTTTGCATCATTGGTGACAGAAATAATTTTTCTGCAGTATTAGTAAAATAAAATTGCAGATCTGCAATGAGCAATAGTTCTTGACATATTATTTCAGTTGCACTACTGCTGCAAATTTAACATGTTTAGCTCTAGTCAATATCAGCATTTTAGGAGCAGTTATAATATTACTGCTAAAAGTTGGATTAATATCCAAAACCAATACATTTTATAATAGCATACTAGCATGTAATTATAAAATTATAGCTTTAACTGAAACAAATGTACAGCAAACTATAAATTCTTCTGAGCTTTTTTCAGATTGTAATATTGTTTTTAGATGTGATTGAAATTTAGAAGTGGCAGGGAGGGGGAGGGGTTTTGTTAGCGGTTTCAAATGATTTATTTTGTACTAGAGTAAATAGTTTTAATGACACAATCCCGGGTTGTGAGTGTGCTTGCATAAAAATTTCAAACCATAAGGGGAATATATTTTATGTTTGTGTAGTTTATTTTAGGCCCAGGTCACCTAAAAAATATCAAGTGTTTTTCGATCTGTTCATGAATTTAAAACTGTCAGTCATATTCTCATTTTAGGTGATTTTAATTTATCATTAAATATGAGTATTAATTTATCATAAAAATAAAGGCTGTTGCCTTTGTAGAGAACTATCCGTATTTTTGAACACAATTTAAATTAAAAAAAAAAAAAACGATATTCGTAACTTTAAAAAAAAGACATTAGATTTAATAATTTCTGATATAAATGAAATAGTAGTATTGAGAAGCGAGGAAAGGTTAGTCGGGGAAGACCCTTATCACCCATCACTGGAGGTGAGCTTTGTTATCGCTGATCCATTATCTTGCAGGTCAAGGTCAACTCAGTCAGCTGGCTATTGTTATCGCAGAGCCAACTTCCTCCAAATATATGAAGAATTATCCAAGCTTGACTGGGCTAATTTATACACGCTTTCAAATGTTGATCAAGCTATTGATTACTTTTACAACCAAATGTACAAAATTCTTGATCAGTCTTGCCCTTTAAAAGGAAATAAACAATCAAAGTACCCTTTCTGGTTTACACCCTCAATAATATTTAATTTAAAACTCAAAGAAAAATTGAGAAGACGGTGGAAAAAACCAACACTGTGCAAACTTATAATTTATTTAAAAACCAACTAATCTTAGTAAAAAATGAAATAAATGTAGCTTATAGAAATCATACAGACAATTTGGAAAATATGTTGCATCTGGACAGCAGTAAATTTTGGAATTTTATTAAAAGTAGAAAGACAGATAAAAATAAAGTGTTTGTTATGGAATATGATGGTGTTAAGCAAGATAGCGGAGTAACGGTCGCAAATGCATTTCCGGATTACTTCGGCTCAGTATATGAACAGTATACTAGTGAGCCTAGTGTGGAGTGTGTGGTGGAGGGGCCGTGCCTCGTCGGGGTGTCTTGTCAGTTGTCTTACACTTCCTCACCTTCGCTGTCAGGATGTACAGGAGGCTATTAAAATGTTAAAGTCAAAATTTACCACTGGACCTGATTTACTCCCACAGTATTTATTTAAAGGATGGTCTGAACTATTAACCAAACCTTTAACATTTTTATTTAATTTTAATTTAATAACAAACATATTTTTTGAAAAATGGAAAATCACCAAAGTAACGCCTATTTTTAAGAGTGGCAAGAAGGATCAAATAATGAATCGGCGATTTTATTATTTGATCGGCGATTTTATCGGTGCCGTCTAAGATATTCGAAATGATCATTCATAAACATATATTTAATAACTTTCAAAAATACGTTTCTGATTGTCAGCATGGGTTTATTCCTGGCAAATCAGTCAATACAAATTTATTGAATTTCACTAGTTATGTTTCCTCAGGGTTTGAGTCTGGAACCCGGACGGATGCCTTATTTCTTGACCTGGCCAAGGTGTTTGACAAAGTAGACCATACAATTTTATTAAATAAACTACATTTTTACGAAATTTCAAATATGTTTTTACATTCCTTCAATCATATATAATAAATAGAAAACAATTTGTATTTTATAACGGAGTCTCATCAAGAACATTTAATGTTCAGTCAGGAGTGCCTCAGGGCTCGAATTTAGGGCCTTACTTTTTTACTATTTTGATAAATAATTTAAGTGACTGTATTTTATCTGCAAGTCGCTATTATTTGTGGACGATGTGAAGCTGCTTCAATATATTAAGAGCCCTGAGGATACTGTTTGTTTGCAACAAGACTTAAACAATGTTTTAGAGTGGAGTATAAATAATAAAATGACCTTTAATGTTACGAATTGCCAATTAATTACTTTTACAAGATCTGGGGAGTATCCAAAAATTGATTATTTCCTAAATGGAGTTTCAATATTAAGAGTATATAAAATTAAGGATTTAGGAGTTCATATTACTAACACGCAATCTTTTAATCCTTATGTCGAAGCATTTATACCTTCTAGGAGTAAAATGATGGGCTTTATTTTTAGACAAAGTGTCAATTTTAGAAACCTTAATTAAGCTGTACTACTCCTTGGTCAGGTCGAGGTTTGAGAGCGGAGCAGTGATTTGGAATCTGTTTCATTTAACTTACTGTGATGCGCTTGGAAGAATTCAAAAGCGATTTTTATTTTATAAATGTTTTAATATTTACACGTATGCGGTTCCGTATCACCAATTACTTGTGATGTTTGGGTTCTGGACTAGCAATAAGGAGAACACTCATGGGCCTAGTATTCCTTTATAGACTGGCGCAGGGTGGGGTTATCGAAGCTGCTAGCTTGGCTGGTCTGTCTCCTAGTGCCTACATTCCAGAGTAGAAACAAACTTCTCTTCAATCTCCTGTGCTGCCGCATGACCTCACATGCCTTCTCCCTCCTGTTACATTACATGAGAAATTACAATTTACTTACAACTAACAAAAATAATGTTGATATATTTTTTGATTCGTTGAAAGTTTATAAAGCAAAATGCTTAACTGGTTTAATATTGCTAAGTTTTTAATTATTATCAGATACTAAAGAATAATATTTATTGATCTTATTTATATATTGTGGAAGTAAAACTGTTAGATATTTATTGTGCTTAAAATCAGTCACTTTTTGATATATATATATATATATATATATATGTAGTTATTATTACGATTATACATACAGTAGTTCATTTATTGTTATTCATATTACTTATATGCTGTACGCAGGTTAACATTATTATTAGTTATTTAAATTTATACATGAAGTGAAAAAAGGAAACTCCACAATGGACTCTGGTGTAATTGGTATAATAACTGTATTAAAGCATGTAAATAAAATAAAATACATACATTGATTCTTTTAGTTTCAGTTAGTTCCATTTTACACTCACTGTTAACTTGAATCCAAAACTTTTAATGATTAGCGTTGGAACAATCAAGTGAAACTATATGTCTAGTAGCTATAAAAGAATATTTTCTCCGTCAAGATGTTTCTATTACCTTTGGAACTGATTTTATTTATTTATTTCACAAACGGCAATACACCATTTATAATATAATAGTCTGGGATATCAAGCTAAACTTACCTAGGGCTATTTAAAAATTATTTATAAAGAAACATTGTAATACAAACTCAATAATTCAGATTCTTAATTGTTTTTAACAGTAACAAAATTTATTGAAAATTGACAACATTTATTAATTTATATTGTCAAAATCGGTTAGATGTCCGCAAAATCTAAACTTTTTCTATAAACTTGGGGCATTCTAAAATGGTATGATATTTTGTTAGAAGACAGTATGAGGGTTAACCAACAGTGATTTAGTGCCAATCTGACTGGTGTAGGTTAGGTAGAATACGTGATCAGCTTGGGTAGCCTACGCAATCAACTTTGATAACACCGGTGATCAGCTTGGGTTAGGTTAGGATAGAATGTTTCTCGAATCGACTGAAAATCAGCTGTGTTAAGAAAAAAATCTTTGCATTTTTTTTGGGGCATAAAACCGATTTTGATTATTCAAAACTTAAAAAATCATCCTGAGGTGTAGAAAGTCTATGTTGTGCCCTTTATTGATGTTCAAGTTTATCTTTTCTTTAGGAAAATTATACCATTATTATTTGATTATATCCAGACTAGTTTAATTCTAACCATCCTGATACTTAGAAAATTAAATTGTCTTAGTTTCGAAACAAATCAGTCAATAGCCAAAAATCTTTATAAAATCATCAAGATTTGTATTGGCGTCAAAATATCAGTCTTGTAAGTTGAGATTTGTAGTTTTATGCTCTACTTAAAAAGACCATTAATATGATGTACCGGTACATCTTGACCTATGCTCTCATTTAAGATTTTCTGCCGATTCCTTGCAGGCTGTCCCATATAGTTGAATAAAACTTTTGACAATGGCTTGGTAAAAAAAGTAGTTTTTTAGGAGTATTATAAATAATGTGGTCTTATTTTTTTGTCTATAATGGTAAACATATTGAGTCATCCTGATACTTTTTGAACAACCTATATAACTATAGTTGGAAGTGCTGTAACTCTGGCCTACCTTTTTCGAATTTTCACCTGATAGTGGGTTTAATTTTGTTTTTATTTTAATATTATTTTTATTCTGTTATTTAGATTATGTTCTTTTTGATTACATTGTGCTTAAAATTTCAGAAAATGCAAGCCTCTACACTTCTATCTAAAGTACGGGTTGCGGTGCCCAAGATTGCAAAGCGCAACATTGGAATCTCGGCTCCAGTTCTTCAAAAGGTCTCTGACCCAATTCAACAACTATTTTTGGACAAAGTTCGTGAATACAAGCAAAAAAGCAGGTCTGGTCTTATTTATACCCTTTTAGTAATTTGTATGTACCCTATATGTGTGTTTTGAAAGAATAATAATATGTAGGCCTTGATACAAAATCAAATTGTGAAAAGGACAGATAACAAATTTCCATAGGATATTTCAATATGACTCAACATTATTTATTGTAATAAAACTAATGTAAAACTAAATTAAATCTAACACAAACTAATTTAAGTCCTTAAAAATCCTTGACTCTCTAAATAAGGTTGTGATGGAACATAGTGCATTGAATTCATGTTGCAAAGGAAGAGATAAGAAGTTGAATTTATTGCTTGAAATACTGTGTGGATAGTTAGTACAATGTTGGGGTATGTACAATAAATAGTTATTACAAGTAAACTGTATGCACTGCGTAAGAGAATACAAAATAGTACAGTAAAGCATGACTATTCTAGTTTCCAAATTAATTAAATTTATCTATTCTGTGGATAATTAATCTAAATATGATTGATATTTCTTCTGTTTAGTGGAGGCAAGTTGGTAGATCCCACTCCTGAAATACAGAAAGAGAAACAGTCAGAACTGGACAGGGTAGCGAGACAGTTCGGAGGTGGCAGTGGCGTTGACATGACTAAATTCCCTGATTTCAAATTCCCAGGTATTATATAATGTTTCTTCACTTGGAGAGAACTTAAATGGGCCATACAATAATAATGTATACTTTTTTGATTCTTTATACTTTGCATCATTGGTGACAGAAATAATTTTTCTGCAGTATCAGTAAAATAAAATTGCAGATCTGCAATGAGCAATCGTTCTTGACATATTATTTCAGTTGCACTGCAGCAAATTTAACATGTTTAGCTCTAGTCAATATCAGCATTTTAGGAGTAGTTATAATATTACTGCTAAAAAATCTGCATGAGAACTCTGTGAATAGAAGTTTTATAAATATTTTGTACAAGTTATCTTGACATGATTCAGCTGGTATTTATACTGTGCTGTATTGAAAATAAAAAAAATAAATGAGAATATAGTTTGCAGAATATTTTTGTTAGGACTTATAAGTTGTAACTCTTGCTACGTTGTATAGTTTATTTACTATTTGGCCCGTATTAATGGATACTACTAACACTATTATGCACATTATGGCTTTTGGATTGTTTTGTAATAATGTCGATTAAGTTGGTTTCCAAGCGCTCTCAATGTACTTTCATCTGTTGACAAAAACCAGCACTAAGCGGATAAAGCAGTTTTAACTGATCGCAGTACAAATTAAATTTATTTTACCAGTGCATTTCACAGCTGTTTGGTACATTTTTTCGCTCTTGCTCATTTTGCCAGCATTAACGCATTGTTACTGGTGTTATTGTTTATCGTGAAGATTAAAAGTATTTTATGTTTTATTATTATTATCATCTAAGTATTTTAGGAAACTTATGAGCTGTATTTAGTGTTTTAATATGTGTGTACACTATTTCAATAGATAACATGTTTGTTATAATCCTATGTAGTCTTTAAATGTATTTTTAATGTATGAGTTACTTAAAAACAGAGTCTGTACTTTGAAGTTTGCTGTTAATAAAGACCTTATTTATTTACGTACAATGTAAGATAAGGAAAACAATTAATTGTACTACTTATATTTATACTAGTTTTTATATTTTAATGGTAAACAATAGGAACACATAATAATAACTGATACTGGCATATTTAAAATAATTTGTAATACACTTTTTCAAATTTAGGAAGACAGACTTACAACTAGGTTTAGAATATAAAATTTGAAAAAATGGTATAACATTTGTTTACTTACCTTTATTGAAGGCCAATTATTAAAACTATTTTTTTTTATAAGCTTTTGGTACCTTGAGATTGTTTATTATTATCTCGGTGGTCGTTGGGTGTCAAACTTTGACTGAATTTGATTTCCTTATAATCTTTTTTATTGTTAATCGTACTAATTATAATAACTATTCTTAAATATATTTTTTATGGATACAATAGAACCCCGCAAATCCGAATTTTCGGCAAATCCGAACTGACGGGGATCGGAACCTTTTTTTTTAACAAGTTTAAATACTGTGTAAATTTGGAGTCGCAAAACCGGGAATGAAATAACAGACAAAAACGTAAAAACATAATTTTAATTTACAAAAACACCTTCAACATCGTTAACATGGTTTATAATTGAACTTGAAATACAGTGAAGTACAGTATAGTACAGAATGAATACATGAATACAACGTTAGATAAAATACAGTATAAAAATATAAAAGATTAAGGTGTGTTCTTAAAGAACTCTGTAACTTTCTTCTTACGCATAGATGTGTAGCGACTAGAAGCGGCAATGTTAAGCCATCTACGCATAACATTACGTCAGCTGGTAACGCAGCAGGGCTCTGCTCCACATATCGTAGAGCCACATCCAGGGCTTTAGTGGCATCTGCGTGTGACACTCGATCTAGTTGGGAAATTTCTTCCTCGCTTTCTTCGTCTTCATTAGGGCTTTGAGGTTGAACCAAATTTACGATTTACTCATCATTGTATTCTTGGTGGCCATTATCGTCAACACCAACCCATTCTATGACATCATTTTCTCCATCTTCTTCACATCCTGGAAGTTTTGAACAACATCTAGGAGGTCATTTTGTAGTGGAGCTTGAAAATGCTGTGTTTCTTCAAATTGTAAATCTGGCCATAGCTTCTTCCACGACTTTTTAATCAAAGTTTCAGGACAGTTGTCCTAGGATTCAGCCACCCAATAAATTACATCTTTTATCGTGATTCTTTTCAGGATGTCAGTGATGGAACTTTCTTCATCTGATAGAAGTGTCCGTACCAAATGTTTTCTATAATAGTTTTATAAACTGTAGGACACCCTGGTCCATTGGCTGCAATAATGGAGTGACATTTGGTGGCAAGAAAACAGCCCTAATTTCACCACATGTCAGTTCTTTTTCTGAAGGGTGTGATGAACGTCAGTTAACGTTGAACAACTGTGCTAATGTTAGTACAGTAACTCTATACGCTATTTTTCGGATAATCCGAACTTTTCTGAATCCGAACAAGCTGTCCCCCAATTAGTTCGGATTTGCGGGGTTCTACTGTAATAATAGCTTCATTTACTGAAAGATAAAACATACGTATGTTAACAGCTGTAGCAAAATTTTGACTAAAAGTAAATCAGATTGCAACAGAGAGTAGGCGCATTTTTAAGGATTTTCGTCTGGCTCAGTTTGGCGCTAAATGAAGTTTAGTTCAGTGTTTCGCCGCCACGAGTAGCAAAGTGAATGCTTTGCTGGGAGCATGGAAGAGTAACAGCACTCTTGCTGTATATCCAGTGCACAGTCAGAAATGACTCCCTAATTTTCTGTAAATTTTATAGATAAAGATGTTATGTATTATTAATCTACTTTTTCGGCCGAAGATAACTGTACAAATTTCAACTCGAAATTCGTACAGATGTCATTTATAAAATAATAACTAGCCACAAACACAAAATAGACACAATCTCACAAATTTTCAACACCACAGGCATTTTCTTCAGGTGAGTAGAAAATGCTCAACTCACCTGAAGAAAATGCCTGTGGTGTTTTTTTTAATGAATTAAGAACCGAGATACCAAATTAGCCACTTTAGCTAGCCATATATCCATAAAAAATATTTTTTAGAATTTTTTCTCTAAATACACATTACTTGTATCAAGACAAACAATTTTATTAAAAACATTTTTGATTGAACACCCTTAATAGGATGAGAAAAGGTTAATAACATATTGTTTCAGATAGTTAAATTAAGTTTCAGATTTTCTACATAAGCATGTAATTTATGCTTATGTAGAATTGGTATTGTGTCCACTTTATAACCTAATTTCTTTGTTTTTTTAATCGTTTTCTACAAGTTTGCTCAATTCTTTTTAAAATATTGTATTAAAGTTGCAGAAATGGTTAAAAGACACAGGAATCACAGCACTCAATAGTTTTAGCTACTTTATATCATATACTGACATTTTAATGATATAATTTAATCACAAAGAAGACTAATTCAGCATTTCTTTCCCTGCCTTAATCTAAGATTTCAAGTAAAGCTTGTCTAAGTTACTTGTGGCCGTTCAGTTTAACTCTAGATCCTCTTTTAAAGGCACATCCCTTATTTGCACTTTGAAAATCAGTTAATGTTTATTTATATTAAATTCATGTTCAAACCAGGTACATGACTTAAAAAGGAAATTTATGTTTACATTTTTAATAATAAAAGAGATCTTGCACAGTCATCTTAAACTTATATCTTAATTTACTTAAATGCTACATTAATAGGACTGATAACAATTTGATAATTATTATTACCATTTACCCTTTATTTACAAATTTCTTATCAATTATAATTCAACTATATATATATATATATATATATATATATATATATAGTTGAATTATATGAATTATAATAAATATATATATATATATATATATATATATATATATCTTTGATGAACATTTATGTCTTAATTGAATAATTTGTTATTTATGTTCCAGAAGTTGCAGTGTCATCTTGAACTCAGAAGAGAACAACTAAAGAGTTATAATATGTCCTTGTTATATATGTTAAATAAAACAATAATTACTATGTAGAAAATGTTAGCTATTCTTAAATAAAAACCTTATTCATTAAATGAATTTTATAGCATTAGCTATTTTAAATATATTGTTTTGAAAGTACATAGACCACCTAGTTTTTCTTCTTAGCAATTATTTTTGTTGATGAGAATAAATGATAGGTAATCATTTGCCTTGCAATGATTAACCCTCTGCATTCAAGAGGATTGTGTAAATGTTCTTTCAGGATAAAATGTTCACAGGAAGGACCCAAATAGTTCTCCTAGCCAGGTCCGAGAAATTTAAGTTATATCATCCTGATAGTTTTCGAGGAGTCAGGAAAATATTTTAAAGAAAGAATAGGTCAAGTTATACTTGAAATTAAAGGTCTTTAATTGGAGAACACAATGTCATAAATTCAACTTGGCCACCCTACATAAAAAAAATCGTTTGAAATGTACAAAATAAAGCTAATTGAAAATTGCCTAGAGATTTCTTTCTATAAACTACAATAGTAAAATAGTGAGAATCCACCTTGTATATAAGGAACGGATTTCCAAGTAAAGAGAACTTTAACCTCCATTGGTTCTAAGAGAAGATAAACATTCTAAGAGAAGATAAACACAATTTTTTGAATTAACTCAATTTTGTAAATTTGAACTACTGCCATTGTAAGAAAATGTTTTAAGGCTTGATTTGAGGCATTGTATTATATAATAATAAAGACCTTTAATTTGATTCACGATTCTTACTTATTATCTCTTTAACCCTTTCTACTCGATTATTTTTTTACCTGTTTGCCCCCTCAGCTCGTAATATGACGTATTTTCAGTAGTAAGAAGTGGTTCAGTATTTGTGATGTTTATGCAATAATTAAAATGTTATAAAAATGAATTTAAACACTTAAATGTATATTTTATGTGATAGAATGGAAAGAAAACAAAAGTTAACTAACAAGTTTTTGTAATATGTTATGATATGCTTCAAATTACCACTATTTACAATTTGGCCTACACAAGTATATATATATATATATATATTGGCCTATACAAATAACACTGTCACTTTCTTAGATATTTTCTAATGTTGGAAGAATTATTTCATCATTACTAACACCTTCATCTTCACTTGATTCACCATCTGATAAATCACGTTGTAATTGTTATATTACTTCAGCATCTGTAAGATTTAGACTATTATGAGCCGATATTTTTACACTACTGTTAAGTGTCAACTAATGAAACATCGAACTGAAGGTTAGAATAAACAAGAAAGAATAACATCACGTGACATTCCAGTTGTAGTTCATTTAGTTTCCGAATTACAGCAGCACAAATCGGGAACAACAATAACCAAACGAAAATTGCGTCATTGCCGTGTCAGACAGCGTCCTACATACGAGTGGAAAAGGTTCAGGTATTTTTCTGACTCTTCTGTTACCAACGGTGTTATGAACAAATAAAAACTTCTTTAGAAAGTATATTTTTGTGTACACAATTGATGTTTTTAAGTTAATGCTTTATTCTAAAATGGTTCAACTAAATACAAAATGCCAACACCATTTTCTATAGGAACAACATTTTGAGTCCAATTTGTTGCGTAGTGTTTTTCTAATATAATAAAGATCTTTAATTTGATATGCAACATCCATGCTCTAATTTAAACATTTCTTCTGAACGTCTCTCTGGTGTCATAAAAATTGTTAGTTGCTTTAAAAAGTACATTTTTAGTGTAGGACTGATGTGTTAAGTTTGTATGCTTAATCGCCATTGGTTAAAAAAAATATAAGGATCTCGCCATACTTTTTGAATACCTTGTATATGGTTTGTAAATAAGTATGAAATATCAAAATAAAGACAAAAATAATCTTCAATGTAAAATCTGAAATTCATTAATCGGTAATAAGGAATGCAGAACTTTGGGCATATTTTTCAGTTGTGAAGCAATAAGAATGGATTTTATTTAAGTTAAATATGAAAACATGTATTTAGTATAGGTGCTCAACATATTGTAACATCTGCCAAACTTCAGGAAATAAATAATATGGATTACGTGCAATCAGTTGATATCAAACACTAAATTACCACAGCCAGAGTTTATTGACATTTCATCGCCTTGGATTTTATCAACGAGGTAAAAAAATAAGTCACCAAGTGTATACATATTACCAGTTTGCTACTGGTTCTAGAAATAACATTAAGCGAGGGCTTGTAGTAAAAATTTACAATGCAGTTTATTTAGTATTTACAGTTTTATTTTACAAAAAAGAATTATCATAGATGAGTCAGAACATAAATTACACCATGAAGTATAGAGAATAATATAAAACAATAAACAACATTGATGATTTTTCTCTGTTCAATAATGTTAAGTAGTTTATCTGATTTTTTATCGGACCAAGTCTGATATCTCAACTTCAGAAATTATGTACAGTACATGTAGCAGTCAGAAACAAGTAAAATGCGTCGGAAGCGAGTTAAAAATGACGAGTGAGCGAAAACAACTGCCCGAGGTGATTGCTTCCGAGTACAGTGGCGTTCACGAGGCGAGTATAGTACATAATCAGACGAACTCAGAGCCGATCGGTAATGCTTGTGCTTACCTCCACTTCGAAACCGCACGGTGCCGGCTGTCGCTCTGTCTAAATAGTGGAATGCCAATCGCCATTTTCACTGCGTTTGTTCTAAATTGTTAATAAAATATACTCCAATTGTTACTTATTTTTTCCCGTTTTACCACTTTTTTTCAATAAACCTTGATAATCCGGAACAGAAAATTCCCGAGGGTGCTGGATTATCAAGGTCTTGCTGTATTTAGTTATAATGAGAAATGACCGTGAAAAACTCAAATACTAAACTATGACAATCTTGTTGAAGAAAAGACCATTACTGCAGTAAACCTTCACAAACAAAGGTAAGAAAGTTCAAAAATGTTATAACCCTTCACAACAATAAATTTTGAGTATAAAAAAAATGTAAAGCTTTTACTTCTATTTACAAACATATTTGCTAAACTAATTCTATGATATCTTTATTTACATCAGTACAAATATCACTTGAATGTGCCTTACAGGTTATACACTCCTAATCACCAAATTTTAACAATTAAAAATTCAAACTGTAAACTCACCATAGAAAAAAGTACAGATCACTTAAAGACACACTAAAGCTTTTAAATCTTGTATTTGTGTCATACAATAACAAAATTCAAGGTTCTAAAAAGTGTATCGAATTGAAAGTTGTAAAGTAACTTAATAAATTAATTTATTGATGGAGCTATTGAAAAGTGGATGTGCACTTTTTTTCCGAAGTAATTCAGAGATAGATTTTGGATTGCAAAGCAGGTTCAGAACATTGATCCAGCATACAAACTAAAACATTTCAGGGTGTTAAAAACACAAAATTTCAGTGCAATTAAGCTGGGAACTGATTGCTTTATTGCAAATACGAGGCGTGTTTTTAAAGTAAGTCCGTTTTTAAAGTACGCCTCCGCAGCGCTGCGTTCGCCGTTTAGCGCATGCACACCGTGTAGCCACATCTGTCGGGAAGCCACAGACGCCATTACGGAACCATCCGATCGAGTCTACATCTGTCTGCGTGATTTTAAAATGACTCCACCTATTGAGAATCCCGCCGACTGCGAAGTGCGTGCTGTAATACGGTTTCTCTGTGCTCAAGGCTTCAAAGCAGTTGACATTCATCGCCAAATCAGTGAAGTGTATGGTGAAAACATTATGAGTGATGGAATGGTTCGGAAATGGGTTAGGGCCTTTAAACATAGCCGCACAAACATTCCTGATGAGGAAAGAAGTAGGCGACCATCATGAACCGATGATCTGATTCAAAAAGTGGACTGTAAAGTGAAAGAGAACAGACAATTCATGATTTCGTCCTTAGCTGAAACGTTTCCTGCTGTCCCAAGAAGTTTTCTTTACGAAATTGTGTCTGAACGTTTAAATTATCGGAAACTGTGTTCACGATGGGTACTAAAAATTTTGACTGATGAGCACAAAACC
This sequence comes from Stictocephala bisonia, assembly GCA_035578905.1. Classification (NCBI taxonomy): domain Eukaryota; kingdom Metazoa; phylum Arthropoda; class Insecta; order Hemiptera; family Membracidae; genus Stictocephala; species Stictocephala bisonia. Next base: position 119,023 of record JAQJVL010000561.1, on the reverse strand, counting down.
AAAGGATTGGGCAGTGCATCGTGTTTTCTCGAGCGATACAGTAACGAGGGGGATGATTTTTTAAGCCATATTGTTACAGGGGATGAAACATGGGTAGCCTACGTTACACCAGAATCGAAGCAGCAATCAATGGAATGGCGGCATTCATCATCCCCTAGGAAAGTGAAATTCAAACAAACAATTTCTGTTCAGAAAATCATGTGCACTGTTTTGGGACAGAAAGTGTATGTTGCTGGTCGATTTTTTGACTCGCGGTGACATGATCAATGCAGCTGTGTACTGTGAGACTTTACAAAAATTGCGCTGCGCAATTCAAAACAAAAGGCGTGGCATACTGAGTGCAGGTGTTGTATTGCTCCACGATAATGCCTGTCCACACACAGCTAATCGAACACAAGACCTTATTACTTCTTTTGGCTGAGAACAATTGGACCACCCTCCATACAGTCCCAATCTAGCACCGAGCGACTACTATTTGTTTCTGAACTTGAATACCCATCTGGCGGGGCAGAGCCATTCCGATGATGACGAAGTAAAAGCGACTGTGAAGCAGTGGTTGTCTAATCAGGTGGCAACCTTCTTTGACGATGGCATACAAAAGCTGGTCCCAAGATACGATAAGTGCCTTAATATTAAGGGGAATTATGTAGAGAAGTAAAGTATGGCTTTTCAAGTGAATAAATTATTTTTGGAAAGATTTACTTTTTGTTTTTTTATATCAAAACAGTACTTACTTTAAAAACACGCCTCGTAGCTTGAATGTTAATATAGTAGACTTGATTTTTGTGGCTGACTATTCACCTAACTTAAATTATAAAAGTAATGAAATAAGAACTAAATCTGAAGACATCTACAACCAACCAATAAAGTTTTGTATGCTGAACAAACATTATTTCATGAAAAAATGATTTCAATACCATGTACGGATATATATATATATATATACACCAATTGTACACACTGTTAAGCACATGGTTCAAGTGCAAGTGAAGTAGTTTTAATGCTAATTATCTGTCCCTAGTCAAAGGGATGGAGAGAGACTAAGCATCCAGTCTATTGTCTGTTCCAAGGCAGCCATGTTGAAATGCTGAGCGATGCTGCGGAAGGTCCTTAAATGAAGACCAATGTCCTTTTTATTTATCAATGTGTGGAACTGACCTGCACATGAACAATACTCTGCTATGTTCTCCATCTTGATCTGGAACATGTCAAGATTGTATTAAAAACAAAAGTTATTGAGATAATACTGGCAGATAGAAGAGTTGGTTAAGAAGTCTGATCCATCCAAACGGGTAAATTATTTTCCTCTAAATTTTCAGTTTTTTTATAACAAATGTTTTTGTTTTTAGAGTTGATAACCATTGAAAACTTTTCTTTTATGTTGATAATGCGTAAAACTACCATTTACCTAAGAGTTATTATAAAAATAATTTACGCTTTTACCCTTTAGTTTTTGATTTTTTTACAGCTCACTAAGCAAGGTCCCATAAAAATAATATTTATAACAAAACTTAAAATTATAATTACTATCTAAAAAATTGAAGTTTTCTACACTGAAAAGCTAATATTATTTATAAAGATAAAAAGTAACATTTTTGCTTAACCATACCATAGATAATACTTAAATTCCGGAATTATAAGCCAGTTTTTGACTTTGAGCTGCTTAAGTTTAAAAAAATTGTCAAAAATATATCTTTCATATTTTGTATCAGGTGTCTGATATAAGTTTTTTTCTTAAAAGGTAGATTATTGTTGTTAATATAATGTAATAAAAAGAAACTTCTCTGAGTAAAATTTGTTTTCTTGAGATAAAATGGAAACTTTGAAATTTTGTTTCATAACTTTTAGAGTAATTGAAAACACTCCAAATTCACCAAATATACATAATTTTATGAATAATAAACAATTTTCTTAAATGTATATACTTATTTACAATGCAAAGAAAGTTATTTGAAAAAAACTGAATCTGCAAAAATACACATATAGGATGTATACAGGGTATACAAATAGAAAGTTTTGTTAAGGTGGTTCGGCCGGCTTAGGGACAACTAAGTTCTGCTAGTAGCGCTGACTGTACGTCTGACCGCGATCTACTCGTACACTGACAGTTGACCCTTCCCCCTCTCCTGAGATGGGTGGGGTATAATTGCAGGAAGTCGTTTAAGCGTGATCCTGCGGGTGAAGGTGCTGTGTCTCGCTATACGTGTGCGTAGCGATTATATTGTAATATAACATGCGGGTAAAAGTACAACCAAAGTTGAGTATATGAAGTTAGTCAATTTTGTAAATTATGTGTTATTAAAAAGCATAAGATGGCAAACACTACATGGTATTTCTTGTCGTAATAAAATAAAAGCAAACATTAATTATTTTAAATCAAATTAACTAATTTGCAGTAAAATTACATAATTTAAAATAACTGATGAGCAAGACCAGTCCTGTGAGGGTCTGTTTTTAAAATTTGGGAATAGTCGGGAAAATAGTTTCTTAATACTGTATGTACCAAGAAAACCCAAATTTACATCTTTGAGGTGATGGATTTATAACTATAAACATAATTTTAAGTAAAGAATTACTTGGGAGGCATTTAATAGCTGATATAAAATCATTGAAATCGAAAAATTTTTTGACAGCCAAACAGCCTTAAGATTTATGGCTAATATTTAACTTCCAAATTACAACAATGTCTAACTGAATCCTTTACTGAAGTCAGCTGCTTAAATGAGTGCATGTCCAGCATACCAGTTATATCTTTAAAATCAGCCTGGGAGTGCACAGGTAAGTTTTATAAAGGGAAACTACGGTCATTGTTAGCATTGCCTAATGCTACAACTACTTTCGTAACAAAGTTTACTGTCGTCAACAATGGGGTTTTAAAAGCATTTTTCTTGAAAATTTGAAAAAAAGACATCCAACTTAGATGTAGCTTTCTAAGTATCTGAAAAACAATAAAAAACACACAATTCAGAAAAATGCAGGGTTGGCCAAAAGTCTGGAATATGTATTAATGATGTTAAAACTATCGAATAGAAGACTTAAGATGGGCAGGCCACATGTCAAGAAGAGGACAGGACACTATGATAAAAGTAGTTTCAGATGGTCTAACAAGAGGAAAAGCCACCTTTGGGATTGTCACTGCTACGTTGGAAGGAAAAAATTGGAAAGGAAACAGACGAATGGGAGCAGACGCTGGCTGGATGCAAGACTGAGAGAAATGGCAGGTCTTTGTTGGTGAGGTCAAAAACTGAAGTTTGAGTGACTTAATGGTAAGGTAAAACTACTGAAAGGAATGTTGTAAAATTTTGCAGTTATGTATTTGTTACTATATCAAGCATATAGACATATTATAATCACTTTTTGCATGATCATTGGATGCCCCAAATATGTTTAAAAGTTTAGAAATGTAAGACTTCATGTTGTACATAATTTTGAAGGTCAAAAGTGCAATGAATACAAAAGTGTAGACCCGATGTGAAAAGGAGATCACAATTAGAAAATGCAACTTCTGAAAGATTAAGTCATAATACTAATGGTTCTTAAGGACTAGGGGAATTATTATTTACAGCTATAAACTAACCTACAACATTTGAGAATTTAGTTCTTTTTTACCAAAAATATTGAATGAATATATTTTAACATGTAAAAAATGTTAAAATCATAGGTATGATTTTAACACTTTTCTCAAATAAAATTATTTCTAGAAAATAACTTTTGTAACAGGCTTAATTATTCTAACTTTTCAGTTATGCTTGTAATAACAGAATAAACATTTTTACATAGCAGTCTTTAACCCTCTCCTGGTCATATTAATATTAGACGCTCACTGCGGAACAAGACTTATTATTTTACGGCGCCACAGTGTGATGCTTGCTCGGTGATCCATCTTTTCTTTGTTGTAATAATTAGTCTAACTTTTAATAATAAAATATTGATATAAGAATAGAACTAAAAAAATCTACTAAATAAATAAAATTGAACACCCGAATTCGTCCTACTAAACTAAAATGATAAACAGTGATTCAATCAAAATGCTACACTTACTCTCTTACTCCTGTGGCCACTCAAATCCAAGGTGATTTTTGGCCTCGCCAACAAGTTGCCTCCACAATCCTCTCTCCTCTGCCATTTTGATGTCTCCACTAAGACTTCTCACATACTGTTCCACTTGATCATCCCATCTTATTCTTGGTCGTCCTAGAGGTCGCCTTCCTGCTGGTTTCCTCATTCATACACTTCTTATCATTTTTTCTTCTTCCCTTCTCCTCACATGACCAAGCCATCTTATTCTTCTGCTTCTAACCACCGCCACAATATCAGGTCTCTTGTACAGTTCTCTAAGCTCTCTGTTCTTTTTTATTCTCCACACTCCTGATTCATGGGTAGGTCCATATATTCTTCTTAAAATTTTGTTTCCCTCTTCCATTTTATTTTGGCTAGTCAAAGTAACTTCTAGATACTTGAACTCTTCAGTGGCTAAAAATTTGTAATCCATTACGTCCAGTGTTGAGTTGATTGGCTCTGCCTGTCTCCCTATCTTCATATATTTAATATTTTCTTCATTCACTTGAAGACCTACTTTGTTGGCTTCTTTAACAGGACACCTGCTAGCGTTTTTAGATCATTTTTATTATCAGCTACTTATGACACATCATCAGCAAATGTTAAAATATTGATTATACCTTCAATGTTTGCGCCTATTTGTACTGATTTTGGTACTTTCAGAGTTTCTTCAAGAGCGAGGTTGAACAACAAAGGTGACAACGCATCTCCTTGTCTTACCCCTGTTTTAACGTCAAAAGTGTCTGTTTGGTAAATTCTCTTTCTATTCTTACTTTCCCTCTTGAGCCTTCAACACACATTTTTTGTTAGTCTAATTATCTTTTCTGGTATGTTTTTTGTCTAAGATATGTCCACAATTTTTATCTCACAATGCTATCATAAGCCTTTCTAAAGTCAATGAATAATATATATATAGATTTTTGTTGTATTCCCAGTATTTTGAGGCCAGCTCTTTTATAGTAAATATTTGGTCAGTAGTTGATCTTTCTTTCATAAAGCCTGCTTGTTGTTCTCCGATTTTTTCTTCTCCGTATCTTCTTAGTCTGTTTAATATTAGCTTTGACAGTATGTACAATTAAGTAGTGATATTCCTCTATAATTTGTACATTCTTGCTTATCTCCTTTTTTGTATAGAGGTATTATCACACTCTCTTGCCACTCCATTGGCATAACTTCCATTCTCCAAATTTTCAATATCATTGTATGTAGGAATTTCATTATTTTAATACCACCACTTTTGATTATTTCAATAGGTATTCCATCTTCTCCTCGTGCCTTCCCATTTTTTAACCCTTTGAGGACTGTACAATTTTTGAACATTTTTCTGTCTGTGCAAAAATTTTTTTTATTACTTTTGAAAAGTTGTACGTGAAAAAGACCGCGCTCAAATATGCGATTTTGCAGACATTCAGAAAAAAATTTGTAACTATAGTAATATATAAGATATTTAAATAATTTGTCCACTAAAATCTTATAAAATACTTACACTTTATAGAAAAAAATATTACAGTGGGTTAGTGTCATGTATAGAATATTATGTTTGAATTACATTAAATTACAAATTAAATTTCAAGTTTGGCTTCCCCTGGAGCATAAACTAGAAACATTTTAAACATGGGAACCCTTTTCATTTTGTTTAGAATTTAAAAATGAACATGTGTAGCAAATTTTATCAAAATATAATAATAATAAAAAAGTTAGAGCTAATTTACAGAATTTAGTCATACGCAAAAAACCCTAATAAAAATGAGACAAAAGTATAATAATATTACATAAAAAATGTGTTGTACTTACAGTGTCATGGTTATTTATCCAAAAGTGCATAACAATTATTCCATACAAAATTCAAACTTTAACATATTTACAATTTTACTTGACTTCTATACATTTAGGTTTTGCATCTGTGGCGCGCCAAACACAACGGATGACACCCCTCTTTGCATTTTACGCAAACAGTCCTGGACCGCTTTCTGTCACGCCCTTGGGCAGTTCCTCTTTTGGAACACACAAAGCATGTTCTTTATTTTTTTCAGGCAGTTTTTCTAAACCAGATCCCATTAACTCATTATCGCCACCGCCGTTACCGGTACCTCTTGCATTCTCCTGGATCCAACTTTGTGCTACTGATTCAATTATTTCAACAATGAACTAGTAATGGCTGCAAGGTTTCAGATTTTTCTTCTTACATGATTCCTTATAAAGGATGTAGGCCCACACATACCGGTATAGTGGTATTAACCAACCCAACCACCCATACACGTACAGAGGTATTGATCCACTCGCCCACCTATACAAGTCATGTGGTATTAACCAACCCAACCACCCATACACGTACAGAGGTATTGATACAGTGGTTTTTGACCCACCCGCCCGCCCATACACGTACAGTGGAGCGGCCGTAGCTAAGGGGCTAAGGAGTTGGCTTGCCACGCAATCGGTCCGGGTTCGATTCCCGATCTGACCATAAACAGATTTTGCCCTGCCGCTCCCGTGGTTCGGAAGTCACGTAAAGCCGTTGGTCCCCAGGTTAAGTGTTAGAGAGGGCTTCTTAGCCCTAACTTCGCCTGGTAAAATAAGACGAACTTTTCTTTTTTTTTTTTAGGCATTTAAAATCATCCTTGAAATGAAATTAAAAACAACTTTTTTCCAATATTTCATTTGCCTACGCTCGTTCAAGTAACAGTATAGCATCATATCGTATGAGTCAATACCGCCCATGAATTTATTATAATTAGCAATGATACTTGGCTTCATTTCGGTTATTTCTCGCCCTCTGCGTTTTTTGTTCACTGTCTCATCTTTAGCTATTCCATCAGTAGATATAAGAACTACAGGTTTCCTTTGAGATAAATTCTCCCTGTATGCAAGGCATATAGTTTCTTTACTTTTAAAATACTTTTTGTCACCTACTTGAAATTTACCTTTCACTTGAATAGGCAAGTTCTTACGGTCACGACGTACCGTGCCTGTAACATAGGTGTTTTCTTTATATAACCATTTAGCTAAATTGACAGTTGTAAAAAAATTATCAATAAAAACATGGTAGCCTTTCTTGAGGAAATTGCATGCTGTTAAAAAATGTTTGACAACTGTAAATCCAAGTCCATATAGCTACTTCTCAGTTTTATCTTCGTCGCCTTTAGCCCCTTTGTAGCAAAATAATGTCATAGAATATTTTGTAATGGCATCACACAATACTCAGAATTTGATTCCCCACCTGTGATGATGCTTGTTAGGAAGGTATTGCACCAAGCTTGTGTGATTTTTAGGCCTATCATACTTTCATCAATTGAAATTTGTTGATTTGGAACATAATATCGCTGAGACATAGTATTGCAATGATGATCTACAATTGGTTGGAATTTTGAGCAAGGGTCATATCCAGGTTGACCAGGTTTTGGCAAGTTAGTATTATCAACCAAATGAAAGAAAGAAAGTATGCATTCAAACCTGTTTCTAGAAAACATCTCGTTAAACCATGTCATTCTTTGTGACCTAACTTTTGACCAATAACACTTCAAACTTGATTTAGGATTCAAACCCATGTTTAAAATTACAATAATAAAGGCTCGGATTTCAGAAACTGTAACAGGCAACCATGACCTAAATTTACTTCTAGGAGAGAAAGAATCAATCTTTTGTGTAATGACCTGTTCCGCATACCTGTTGGTTTCTTTTGCCATGATTTGTAGTAATTCTAAAGTAAAGAACAAGCTAAAAAAATCAAATGGAGAAGTTGTGTTATTTGGAATATGTTTTGGGCCAGGATCTTTTGAATATACAAAATTGTGATTGTTAGTATTTTGAGGGTCACTATCATTGATATATTTCCAAACAATGTTATCAGATTCATTTTCATCACTATCACTGCTACTACTAAGTACTTGCCTTGAAACAGGTAGGCCTACATTAGTTCTACCTCACTTGGCTGGAGTAGGCCTATGACCTAACCTAGGCCTAGGAGAAACTGGTCTGGGTGCATCACTGTCTGATGATGAATCATTGTTACTCAATACAGTGGCGTTATTGAAACGAGTCGAAGTTGAAGGTCCAAGGGGATCGTATATAGAGTCATTGTCAGTATCGTCGTCATATAAATCTCTAGAAGAATCGTTTACATAGCCTGAGTCAGTTTCATAAAGGCATCTATCCAATTCACTAGTTTGTAATTTGTCGCGATCCATTATTACATATAATCAAATGAAACTAAAATAATAACACTATGAACACTATAAAAACTAATTATATTACAAAACTAAACATTGATAAATAACTAAAGTAAACTAAAACAACACCAGTAAATAACGTTGACTCACAACACAACTCTACTGACAGTTCTCAATTGTCATCTACATGTACGATCAGCTGATCCATTCCTAAGAGTAACGATATTTTATGTCATTATTAATTCGGTAAAGGTAACTCAGCTACATTGCTCAATAACTTACTTTATGTGTAAGACTACTTACAATTGTTCTTCAGGAACATTTATTCTCTATGCCAAACTGACTACTAAAGAAAATTTCGTAAAATACAATGTCAGTGTAAATTATCGAACAATATATTTCACACATAAAGATAAGAATAAGATTATTATTAATAATTTTTTTACAGGAAGTATTTAAAAAAATACTTCACAGATTACTGATAGCGGTTTTTAAGTGGTTCAAAATTGGAAGGGTTGCAAGGTTGACAAGGATTAAAACATGGAAATTGAGGGACAGAGAAGTAAAGGAGGACTTTGTGAAGAAATTAAAAGAAAAAGTACCCAGAGATGAAAGTAAAACAGGAGAGGAGGAATGGATAAGATTCAAAAAGGCAATAGTTGAAACAGCGGAGGAAACGTGCGGAAGAACATCAGGGAGGAAAAGGGATAAAGAGACACCATGGTGGAACGAAGGAATTGCGGAAGCAATTAAGAATAAAAATAGAGCTTGGAGAGAGTGGTTTAAGGAAAGGACAGATGAGAAAAGGGAGCGATGGAAGAGACTTGACAAAGAAGCAAAAAAGATGTTAAAGGAAGCTAAAGAAAAGTCATGGAAGGAATTTGAAGAAAAAATGAAGTCAAATTTTGAAGGAAATAAGAAGATCTTTTATGGATTGATAAAAAATAAGACAAAACCAAAAGAAATGATGACTAAAGTAATAGATGTGAGTGGGGAAATTAAATGGAAGGAGCAGGAGGTGTTGGAAACATGGAAAGATTATTTTAAGGAATTGTTAGAAGGAACGGAGGTGGAAGAAGATGGAATGGGAGAGGAGATGATTAATACGGAAGACGATGAAAACTTAAGTATAGGAGAATTGGAAAAAGCGGTAAAGGAGATGAAGGATGGAAAGTCACCAGGAGAGGATGAAGTGACGGTGGAGATGATTAAAGCGGCAGGACCGATGGGAATGCAATGGTTATACAGAGTGATGAGGGGGATATGGAAAAGTAAGAGGATACCAAAAGACTGGGAAATGGGCATAATTGTACCAATTTATAAAAAAGGGAACAAACAGAAGTGTGAGAATTATAGGGGGATAACCCTTTTGTGTCAGAGTATGAAGATCTACGAAAGGTTACTGCTTCAAAAAATAAAACCAGTACTGGAAGAAACAGGAAGAGAGGAGCAGTGTGGATTTAGAAGAGGTAGGTCAACAGTAGATGCGATTTTTGTGATAAGGCAAGTGCTGGAAAAGAGATGGGAGTATGGAAAGGATACAGTGATAGCGTTCATAGATTTACAAAAAGCATATGACAAAGTGAAGAGAGAAATGATTTGGGAGAATCTGAGAAGAAGAGGGATAAAGGAGGGGATAATTGAAAGGATTAGGAATCTTTATGAAATATGTAAAAGTAAAGTAAGGATAGAAGAAAAATTCACGCAATCCTTTAAAACAGAGAGAGGTGTAAGACAGGGTAGTGTACTATCACCTTTTCTTTTCAATGTGATCATGGATGAAATCATTGCAGGGGTTCAGATGGACAGAAGAGCTGAGGACTTGAAGGTGGTTGCATATGCAGATGATGTAATGATATGGGAAGAAAGAGAAGAAGAGTTGGAACGAGAGTTGGCGAAATGGGCAGAAGTGGCAAAGAAGTATGGACTGAAGATGAATGTACAAAAATGTAAGGTAATGAAGGTGGGAAGAATGGATGGAGGAAATGAAGATATATCAATTCAAGGGAATGTCCTGGAAAGAGTAGAAGATTTCTGTTATTTGGGTAGTACAATAACAAGCAAGGGTACGATGACAAAGGAAATAGGAAAAAGAATTTGGAAAAGTGGACAGTTTTTCAATCTAGTGAAAAAGATACTATGGAATTGGAATATTGGGAAGGAGGCAAAATTGTTAATGTATAAAATGTATTACCAGCCAATCTTATTATATGGAGCGGAGACATGGACATGGAATAAAAGTGACATCAGCAGATTACAAGCAGCGGAGATGAGATTCCTGAGGGGAATAGAGAAGGTTAGTAGAAGAGACAGAATAAGAAATGAAGTAATCAGAGAGAGGCTGGGAGTAATAACATTACAGGAAACGATGGAAAGAAGGAGGATACAGTGGATGGGTCATGTGAAGAGGATGGAAGATAACAGAATGCCAAAGATAGCCTTGGAGAAACAAGAGGGAGGAAGGAGACCGAGGGGAAGGCCGAGAGGAAGATGGATAGATCAGGTGTGGAGGGATGTGGAGAGAAGGGGACTTCGGAGGGTACAGGTGGAGGAGGAGAAGACGTGGAGAGACAGACAGAAGTGGAAGAGGCTGTGTCAGACGACCTGCGAAAGCGGAAACGTTGACTGATGATGATGATGATTTAAAAAAATAGTTTTATTTAAGATAAATGTTAAAATAAGTTATTCGATGTTTTTGGTAAAAAAGAATTAATTGATCAGTTAACTTATTGCTGTAAAAAATAACTATCCTCGTATTTCCTTTTAAACTCAGGTTTGCATTAATTTTATTCTATGAACAAAACCTTCATAATGAATTATAATACAACGTAGGCTTACATTTGAACATTTTTTACTTCTATGTTGGTTATGGTTATGAAAAACCGAGTAAAATATGAGTAAATGTTTGGTAATAGTGATAAATACATAACTACAGAGTCCCATTACATTCCTTTTGATAGTTTCAATATTTTAATTAAATTCCAGACTTTTGCCTAACTCTTTGAATAAGTAACAAAATCAAACTGAATATTTGTGTAACTAATTTCCAAGTGAACCAAATAATGATCCATGAACTGTTGAATGATAACATTTAAACAAATGGAAAGTCACAATGGTTGACTGGTATAGTATACATATTATGTGTGTGGGGACACACATCGAACGTGCTTGCCCAACGTCCAACCTGACAAGTTGGGTGACAGTGGTTTCTGGGGCGGACCAAGTTTAGAATATGACACTCAAGAATTAAAAATAAACTATAGTATGTTAAAAATAAAGTTCCCTGCATTTTTCAACAAAGATAGCACACCCTTCTGTACAAGAGTGTTTATTATAATAATTTTTACTCTATATTCCACAAAGGCCACTGGTCTTTTTTGAATTCAATAAACTCCACCCAGAATTGTTTATTTATAGTCATTGAGTGACATTATAACATCTAAAAAAACCATTACTTAATTCAAAATAGACCTTACAACACTTCAATTTCACATCTGAACCTCTACTGTCAGACAAGCTGCTCAACAGATTACCACACGCGTTCCAAAATGTCAGGCGCTCGGTACGAGTTGTTGTCTGTTGTTATATCGAGCACCAAACCCAACAAATCTGTCGAGGATGTTGGATGGAGCCCATACACTGTCGACCATGTTGGACGAGCCAAACATGCTCAAAGAACATGTTGGATAGTGTGTGAGGGGCTTAATTGTATAACTACACACTGATTACATAGTTACCTGAAGGCACTTATTGCACTGAAGGTCCTGCAGTGTGTAGGCCATGGTTTTCCTGTTGACAATATCTATCAGAAGGTGCTCCAGTTCTTCATTGTCATAACTGGTGCCACACAATGGACACAAGTATACATTTCTGTAAACACAACACAGTAATTTATAAAGATTTTAACCGGAGGAGGAATTTTAAACAGTCATAAGTGACCTTAAATACAGTCGATTGGATCCGTAACGGCAGCTGTGGCTTGCCAATAGATAGTAGTACCCAGCACGCATGCGCTGAACGCTGACCGCAGCGCTACAGCAGAAGGATTCCAAAACGGTACTTACTTTAAAAACACGCCTCGTGTGATACAAATAGTGAAAATAAACAATTGAAACTAATACCAGCTATTTTATTGAATACATAAAATAACTCTATAAAATTAACATAAGAACCTTCAAAACCCCAAAGTTTAAACTCTAGCTCATCAAAAGCTTAAGAAGCTGGTCAAAAGTTAGATACAACATTTTTACTTGACTCGCAAGAAATCAAGTTAATACAAATGTATTAATGCAACTAGGTGTCATGATTGGTCAATTTGTACAGATTTACAACCCTCTGAGTGCTTTAAAAAGCAAATTACATTTTGACAGATATAAAAACTCCTGTCATCTTAAGGTGGTGCAATCAGTTTTTCAGTGAGTTAATTATTTCCCAATTTTATTATCAAATTTAGTTAATGTACCTTCCCTTGACACAGGAAAAATTCAAAACAAATCTTTTTAACCACTACATTAGAACTTATGGCCTTATAAAGTAGAGAATTTGGCTAATTTTAAATCAACTAAAAGACAAAACCGTTCAAAGTACAAATCTAATTTTTTATAACTAGGTTTTTACATATAACTGAAGGGAAAACATGTTTTTCATTAATAAAAACGTTTATAACATTAAAGGTAAATAAAATAGTAAAAAATAATTTTTTTTACCTTTCTGGTTAAATTTTCGACACTAGGCATAGGATTTCAGTAGTAATGAAAGGAAAGGAAAGCAGCATACCTAAAAAACTTGGTAAACTGTAGATAGAAACACAATCACATCACTAAGAATTGGATAGAGAAATATTTCAGGGCCAGTGAAATATTTCTTTGTGATGTGATTGTGTCTCTATCTACAGTGTACCAGTCTCCCAATTTTATCAGGTGTGCTGCTTTTGTTTCCTTTCATTACTTTTTTACCTTTAAAATTATAAATATTTTTACATTTCGTTAGTAGTTATTAAATTAAATTTGTTCTTTGAACAGTTTGTCTTTTACTTGATTTAAAATCAGCTAAATTCACCACTTCATAAGGCCACAAGTTCTAATGTAGTAAGGGATGGCAAATATTTTCAACATATCGATATATCTCAAACCAAATATCGATCTAACGATAACAGTGAAAGAAAAATATTGATATATCGGGTAATCGATATATCGAATTGTAAATGATTTATCTGTTTAAAACTATGCACCAACTCTTATGTCATGACCAAAAATACACTCATATTTTGCTGTTAGGATATTACGATAGCCTCCTCCGATATTATTGAAAGAAAATATTGATACTAATTTATCGATATATCGCAACATATTTATCAATATTTCCGATATATCGATATTTCCTTGCCATTCCTATCTGAACCACGAAGAAAAAATACAACAAAAATAGTGGTTACAAGAATGTTGTTGTATTTTTCCTGTATCAAGGGAATGTACATTAACTAATTGATTATAAAATTGGGAAATACTTAACTCACCGAAAACCGATTGCACCACCTTAAGGTGATACTTAGTAGCTTGTCCTACATTTAAAAATAGAATTTTTTTCTTCTCTATATTGACCTACATCAATGTAAGAAAACCCTTAAACAACTACATGGTAACATATGTCACCAATGATGTACACCACTCCTACTATTGAAACAGAGACACCTAAAGTTCTACTTTTCTTTCCAGAATATAAATGAAGTATTTGATAATAAAATCAATGTCACTTTAAAATTGTAATTTGTCAAGGTGATTAGTTAATAGAGTTGACTACTATATCCAATGTCTCTTTTCACAAACTTGGAAAAGTCGTAACTCACATACGTGATAAAGTGCCAGTGGAACAGAACATTTACATTATGACTTTGTCTTTTATACATTTTCTTGTATATTATCTTAGTGTACTTTTATTTTCAGGTACAACTTATCTATAAAACAAGGTGATCTTACTTATCTATCGAAAAAAAAACAACACAGTTACTGAACTTGTAACAGGTCCACCAAATTGACGAATAAATTAATTAAATTAAATAAATGATAAATTATTTTATTGAAGAAATAGATATGTTTAATTAAAATAATCAACGAACATTCAAATAATATTCGAAATCCATTGTGAATTAATAGCCAACAAATACGAGGAGTGGGCCGGAATATTTGGCCCAGGCAGTCGTTCAAAATCGTAAACAACATTCCTAAGCATCGTGTCTAGACAGATAAGACATGTGCCGTCGCGTCGTCAGACGAGTCTATATGGCAACTCAGAGGGGTGTCACTGTGACATGCACTAGTCGAGTCCAAGAGACGTGTCTAGTTGAAAAGATGATCGCGGGGGGCACCACGTACCGGGGTAAGAACCGCATGGCATGGGCGGAAGTTAAGCCTCTAACCCAATATCATTGGTTTTAACGGACAAAAACGTAGGAGGGGGAACCCACGCGAGTGTCTTAAAAGTATCTTTCATTCTCAACGATGGCGTAGCTAGAAGAAGGACGTATCCGAGCTGCCTGTGTGCATCAGTAGATTTTTTGTCATAAAGTGTAACTTTTAAACTTTGAATTTTAACTTGGAATATAGTGAAAGTGTCCATTATAAAAAACCATTTTGTCGTTCATATTTTTAATATAATTTTTGTTTATACATAAAGTAAATCTAGATGATGAAGAAGATCACGTGGAACCACATACAAATCAGTTAAAGATAAGTTTAGTTTTTAATTAAATATAGATTTGTTTAAATATTGAATAAAAGAGGTAATCGAATAACTTTTTATTGTAATGAAATTTTGAGGAAGAAAGTAAAAATAATGTAATAAAGTAGCTTTTTCAAACAAGTCTCAATTTATTGTAATTTACAGCCTCACCGATTTACCCACATAAACGACCCTGAGATATCTAAAAAATAATATTAATTTAAATAATATTTTATCAAATTAATAAGAAATTTAAATTAATGTAACTAATCAGAAGGTAGATAGTTACAAACTGTGTGATAAAAACTAACCTTACTGCATAACATGTTATTATTCATAAAATAGGAATAAGGCGCTATATTTAACACCAAACATTAAAGACATAGGCAGCAAGTCATCTTTAGCTTAACACAGAATAATTTAAGGACAATAAAACAAAACAATAAACTATGTACTAATTACCTTCCATTGACAACAGCTTTATCAGTGTCTTTGCAGAGGTCAATGTCCCGACAGTGATTGCAGGACCGACATATAACCTCCGGCAGGATAAAGGAGAAGCAGGGATCCTTCCAGATAGCAGCATCACTGAATTCCCCTTCTCCTATAAGCCTAAGCATGTTCCTCCGCAGTTTGGTCAACACTTCACTGAGACTGGGATCTAGTGACAGTACCTACAATAAAATGTAGATATTTAATGGTACAATAACCAGAGCCAAACACAAAATTAGGCCTTATAAATTCACTTTAATTTTGTCATTCACTAATAGAATTTGGTTCACTACTATACTTTCTCCTTCTTGCCTCTGAGAAAGTAATTCAGAGTTATTCACAGTTTTATGAATGCATTTTTTTTAAATCACAGATACTTCCAGGAGTTTGTTTTGAATGACCAAATGCACAGGGTGCTTATCATTAATACAGTTAATAGTCAAAAGTTTGATTTACGAACTTGTATGAACAGTAAATAATTTGTTCACTGAGAACTGATGTATAATGTAGGATGATAATATAAAATACCAAGAAAAAAGTAATGCTATTTCAAAATGTAGAGTGACCAAAAGAAAGGAGAACTGCAACTCGAGGATTTCAACTGATGATGTTCAACAAAATAATTTGTATACGTTTATGTACTTTAATATAACTAAAGAATATTATGTTTGGCTATAATGGATCAAATAAATAAATGTTATGCTGCTGTAAGCTAACCTAGATTATTAAAAGAAAACCTTAAACCCATTGCGAATCGATTTATTTATAAGTGCGCGCCCCAGCGGGTACGAATTAATTTATGCACCGGTGCGGCGCGGCAGAACAGTAATAGCGTGTCGCAATAAAACTGCAGGTAATTGCTTAGATATAACAGTGGTCTCCTGGGGTACCGGCGATATAGCAGTGGCAACAAGTGGCGAGCCAGGTTATTGGGTGGCGGGGACGATGTCGGAGCTTCATAATCTAAATATTGCGTATGCAGTTTAGGCATCAAATAGACTAGGCTTGGTGACAACAACGGCCTCCTTTCAGTCCTCTGTGTCTGTTTCACTAACCTCAGTGTCACTTCATTTCATGTCTATCAACATCACTTTCACTCATTTCATATTTTTGTATAGACCTAAGGAAGTCATCTTTGAGTATCTTTGCTTCTGCGCTGTACTTGACTTTCATAGCAGGTTTTTGATTTATTCTTGATTTTTTATTTGGACAGCTTTGATCAAGGTTTAATTTCACAATCTTATAAAAGATACTATACATTTATTCTGTATCGGGCGCTTTAAGCACACTATCCCAATCTTCTTTCATTAGTTCTGCTTTAAGATTGTCAAGATTTTGTTAAGTAAAATGTCTTCTATACCCACTCTGTGTAATTCGAGGAATATTTGTTTCTAGATGTAGCAGAGAGAGTTGGCCTGTATGGTCTGAGAGGCCAGCTTGGTGAATACTGAATTTGACTTTATCTTCAGGCATGTTAGTACAAATGGCGTATATGGAAGATTTTGAATTGCTAGTAATACGAGTCACTGGAAGGGGAAGGCGTACTAGTCCAAATGTTGATAGTTCTTCTTCAAAATTATTATTTTCTAGATTGTCAGTTAATCTGTCAAAGTTAATATCACCCATTAAGACTTTAAGTTTGTTTTCTGCTTGCACTTTACTTAATATATTTGAAAGGATCTCGATCGCTAACTTGCTTTGCCCATTTGGTGGTCTGTACACACCTAAAACATAAAAGGAATGTTTTTTTTGTTGTGATCTTTGTCAACACTGCTTCACATATAAGTTCTATAGAGTGGTTTTCAATGTCAATTACTTCTATTTCTAAACCGGATGTCTCTTCAACATACAGTGCAACTCTTCCAAGTTTATGACCATTCCTACTTAAATCAGTTATTAATTTGTATCTATTTAGTGGTGTTCAGCACAGATTGTTTTTGTTAAGTCCATGCTCCGTTAGTATTAATATTGTAGGTTGTATCTGGCTTAGGAAGTGGTTAATCTTTCAACTTTTTTAGACAATCCCCTTACATTCTGGTGGAAAACAGTGATTTTTGAGTTTTTGCCTTTAGAAGGGAGTTGGTGTAAATTTTGGTTTGGAACCTACTTTGTGTCTGGTTTTTGTTTGAAATCTAAAAAATTGTTTACAGGGTCAGATTTGTTGTTTACTTTGGTAGGTTCTGACGGAAAAGGAGGTGTTGTTGTTTTTGGCCTGATTAATGTGGAAGTTCGTGGTGGTCCTTTTTGTAACAGGTGGCTGCTATTCTCTTTCTGCGTTGAACACATTGTACTGATGGAGGTTTCTTGAGTTGTCTTGTAGTGATATTTGTTATAAAAGTCTTCATTTGTTTCATTGGGAGGCTTCAATCTGGCTGTAAAGGGAGGTGCCTTAATTTTATGTTTCCCAAGAGGTGTGGGTAGATCATTTCTTTCTCCGTGAATTAAGGCTTCAACTTCAATTACTTCAAAGTCTTCTTCATCACTAGGTAGTGCGAAAGGGACTTTTTGCTGTTTATTTACTGTGGATGTCATTGGGACTTTGTTATCTGAAGGTATGGTGGCCAATTATGTTTTTATCAGTTGTGTGTTGCGGAAGGTTTGTTTCTGTTTTTATTTTTGTTCTGAGACAGTTCTTTATTTTTTGCTACCTGAAGTGAGACACTAAAAATAGACTTTCTTTCATTTTGTCTTTTTTTAAATTGTGGCGAGTTTCTATATTTTAGCAGAAATAATTATTTGAAATCAGGTATAGTTTGTATTTCTGGTTTCAGAATTGCTTGGTCCACTTTTCATTGGTTGGGTCGTTGGTCCTGTATCAACTTCATCTGTTGTTCCATCGAGTCTTGCCGAAGTTTCAACTGGGTTAGTTGGAGAAGAAGGTGCAATGAGTCATACAGTGCGGGTGGGTCAAACTTGAGGGTAGTTGATGTCTGGTTTCCTGGTAAGGGATCGTTGTAAACGTGTTGAGTTTGTGTAATTTGGTCATTATAGTTCTTCTTGCCTCTTGCTTTATTTTTATTATAATCTCCATGGTGGTCACTCAGCTTTTCCAATATGTTCTCTAGTTCACTAATTTTCTTGGTATATTGAATGATTAGTTGATTTTATTCCCTATCATTATCTTCAAACACATTTCCATTTCTAAATAATTTTTCTGTTCGTTTTCTAGTTGTTTAGTAGTGGCGCCTAATTTCTGGTGTAGTGTGTTAATCAACTTAAGATATTGATTCTCACACTAAAGTAGACAACTACCGGCCCATTTCCTTAGGTTGGAAAATGTCTTGAATCAGTAGTGTGTTTTTTGTAGCAGTTCTTGGACTAATATTTGAAATTTGCCCCCGGATGACAAACTCAATAGCATGTGTATACTTGCTCCAATAGCCCCTAATAGATATAATTATCGATAAAAAGCAAGAATGTATTGAATAAAGGGCAAATATTATGCATTTTATGTTATGGATGATTGAGATTCCATAACTTCGGTATAAATAGCTTGGACAAGCTCTTCGGACTCGTCTGCGACTTTTCCCTACACCAACAAAGTCACTGAGGAAAGTAAACGTATGTGGTTTTGGAAAATTAATCACCATGATATTTGTATGCTTTATGCTTATGTTGAAATAAATTTGTATTGTGTAACGTTCGCTCATATTCAATTTTAGTAGTCTATCTAATTCTGACGACCCCAATTTATTCTCCATTTTACTGGAAATTACAAACATGACAAAACGATAAGACCGAATGCAAGGACTAAATTCCCCAAACTAATATCAAGTAAATTCTAAATAATTTTTAAAATTCTCAAATATTCCAATAAAATAATTTATTCCATGAGGTCTTTCGCCTACAATGTAGGCATCTTCAGACCTCAACAAAATTCTAATTTTAAAATATTTGTTTACAAAATATAATAATGTAAATATTTTAAACATTTGGTAGGTTTAAAAAATAATTAAATTTAAAGTGTGTATGAATACATAGTAATTTTGAGTTAAATTATACTATATAAACGGAAAATTTTGAATGGGAGGAGGTTCATTATTTACAATTACTGTATTAAATTTGTTCATGCAGAATGTTTCTGACACATCTAATAATTGATTTTTCACTACACTACTATGAGTTTAGCTGTTTTCGTTATGTGTTTACAACCTGCGAAACATCATATTTTCAACAGCTGTCTATTGTTTACTACCGAAAGTGACATTGTTTACAACCGAAAATTTTCCACAGTCAACAACACCTGTTTTTATTCCGTAGTGTAGTGAAAAGTATCGTTCAAAACTCGAGTGAAAGTGTTTTGTATGTTCTCGACCATTCGAAGTGCTCGACAAGTCTCGCACTTCAAACATATGGTCTCGAACATGCAAAACCCCACTTTCCACTCTTGTTATGAAATATACTATTTATTAACTTGTTTTAGAACTTCAAATTTTGAAAAGTTATGTCCTTTTTCTAGTGCATGTTTGGCCATTGCTGACTTTTCACATTGTCTATACTTAAAATTTGCTGTGTTCTTAGAATATTGTTTTACTTTTTCATTTTTCACAATTAATTTGATATATTCCAGATTTATCTTTTTCATTTATTTTTGATTTTGGGTTTTCCAATAGGTTTTTATTTAATGACTTGTTCTGAATGATACATTTTTATTGTG
The DNA here is from genome assembly GCA_035578905.1 of Stictocephala bisonia. Taxonomy (NCBI): domain Eukaryota; kingdom Metazoa; phylum Arthropoda; class Insecta; order Hemiptera; family Membracidae; genus Stictocephala; species Stictocephala bisonia. The sequence continues at coordinate 98,932 of JAQJVL010000561.1, read as the reverse complement.
ATTTTTGAATATCTTTTTGCTTTCTCAGAATATTCATTGTAACAAACAGATTTTCCTTGGGATCAATTGGTGTTGGAGTTGTTATTTTATTTTTATTCATCAATATTGTCTTCTTTTAAATGATACTGTCAATTAATTTAGTTGGGTATTCATTGAACTGAGCAATTTCTTTTATCTTTAAAACTTCTTCTTGGTAATTTTCTTTTGATAATCCTGTGTTGAGAAGTCTATGAATTAAAGAGTTAAAGACAGCTCGTTTTTAAGATGGTGGATGAAATGAACTATTCATAATAAATCTAAAATTTTGAATAGGTTTTCTGTAAATGTTAAAGTCAATAATTCCAATTTCTAAGTTTCGTGTTAGAAATAAACAAGATATGGGATTGATAAATTTAATTCTGTTCCATATGTAAATTTTATAGTGTTGTTGAATGAATGAATGTTGAAGTTCAATAATAAATTTTGAGAGGTTTTGTTTCTTGTTAAACACTGCAAAAACATCATCCACATATACAAGGCAAATTCGAGGGAAAAATAAATATTTCTTTTTGCATTTATTTCAAACCAACTAAGAAATATATTTGCAATGAAACATGAAAGTGGGTGGGCAACCCACTGTGGGCAATTGCTGTTCCTTCTGTTTGATTGTAATACTTATTTTCAAATTGGAAGGTATTCTGTGACATATATATAATTTTATATATATGTTATTAATAATATAAATTTATTAATAACATGTATTCTTCAATTTCTTGATTTGTTAAATTTTGAGATGTTAACTAAGTTTTGGTAATTTCAAGAGCTTCTTTCATTGGGACATTGGGGTAGAGAGAAATTACATCAAATGAAATAAGATATTCATCTTCTTGGATATTAACATTTTTGATTTGATCAATAAAATCATATCTATCTTTAATAGAAGAAGAATCAGATTGATTAAATGATTTTGTTTTTGAACATGGAATTTAGAAATTAAGTATGTAGGTGAATCAATACAAGAAACAATAGGTCTCATTTTATTTACTGGTTTGAGTATTTTTGGAAGACAGTATATTTTAGGAATTTTGGATTTATATATTCCAAAGATTTATATAGGAATATAGGAACAATTAATTTTATATATTCCAGGTTTATCTTCTTCATTTATTTTTGATTTTGGGTTTTCCAATAGGTGTTTTATCGATATAATATCAAGTAGTCGAGACAATAGTGTTTGGAAACAGTAACAAAGATAAGATAAGGAGACAGACATATAAGCACCTCAAAACAAATGGGTGTATTGTAACAGCGATAACACTAACTCTGAGAGCCCAGTGACGCAACTGTAAACAACCAGTTACGATATTTACGATCAATTGTAGATGTTGTCCGGGACCGACGCATATATTTTTATAGAAGGTTGAGATGAAATTTAAGCGTGTTGGACTGATCGTCCATAACATAAAATGAAAAATATTTGTCCTTTATTCAATACATTCTTTCTTTTTATTGATAATTATATTTATTGGGAGCTATTGGATCAAGTTTACACATGCTATCGAGTTTTGGCGTCTGGGGGCATATTTCAAATATTAGGCATGGCAGTTAACATGTTAACTTTACCTCCAGATTTTACAAGAGTGATTATTCACTAGTGATTCATAGATCATGTTAAGTTTTACTGTCATTATATTCTTTAGAAACTTCCACATTCAGCTTACATGCTAACTAGGCACTTACAAGGGGCTAAGAATTAAACTAAGGATTGAAGAAAAAATAAGATTGAGCACTTACTTTGATAACAGCTTTGATAAACTCCAAAGCAGGATTAAGTGTCGCTGGCAAAACTCCTGGGAAATCTGATGAGCCTTCTATGGTTTGACTGGGAAACTTCTTGTGAATACGCTGAGTAATGCTACAGCAAACATGTATGGTATTTTATACTGGGTGCCAAATATGTATATTACCAGATTATTAATTTAAATGACAGTGGAGAAATATGATGATGCTTATAGGTCTTTAATGATGACATTACAATACTTTTCAGTGCAGTTACTGACCATATACCAGCTGAAAAGTATGACTCACCAAGAGTCAGAAGATATTCTTTAACAAATAATATTGAATGGTATTTGAAAATTATTGATAAAAATATTGTGATACAAGAACACAAGTCAGAAATGATTTTATTGAACCAAGTTCAAAATTGTCTTCAATTGCCAAGCAGTGAGCAAGTGGTTATAAGAATAAGTTTATTCCATAAACAAAATAACACATTACAAATTAATTAAAAAATAGAATGCTAACCATCTAAACAAGAAATGTTCGCTAGCGAAGTTGATAAAAATAAATTTACTTGAGGCAATCTAAGACTTACAAACGAATATGACATAAATAAATATTATAACAGCCAGCCACTGAATTTTGTGGATAATCTCATGGATAAGCTTGACTTAATTGTAATATTTGATGTTCTTAGAATCTGAGAAAAAATCCCTAAAGACTGAAATCCAGTAGTGCTAAATCTTATGAATGAGCAGGTCATTTCATTGCTCAACATCTTCCAAGCCACCTCTATGCTATGCTCCTTCTTGAACAAAAAAATTCCATCTTGGAACATTTCCTGATACAAGTTGGCATATTTTATCTTAAGTAAAGAATAGCTATCTTATGAAGTCCTACAGTATCTAGCCCAAGAGTGAATTTTATAAAAAGCCATTGAATGAGTAAACACTGCAAAAAAATGCTGTATTGCAACTTTAGTATATTAGGATATATAGGACATCAGCAAACATACCTTAGAAAAGTCCACTAACATCACAGTAGTAGTAAACAAATACAACTCTCAACCAGTTCAGAGTATATTATGTGATTAGTGCATTTGTTTACTACTACAGTGGTGTTAATGGTCTTTTCTAAGGTATGTTTGCTGATGCCCCATCTCTACTAATATACTAATTCGTAGCCTAGTGCCCTTTAACCTAACCTAAATTTGTATTGTAACATTTTAGTATACAACTGTAATTATTTTGTTTGCCACTAGTGCTGCTCATAACAGGTAAAGTTTTCAAGTGAATATGTTGCGTCTCAATAATTTTAACTGATTGGTTCATTTATTCACTATTTAATAAATGCTAAACATAGGATGTGCACTTCTTATCTTTAATAAGAGGAAACACTTACAGGAAAAGTTTCTGGCCCAACTCGCCCTCCAGGATCTCTTTGGCGAACTCAGCCGTAGTTTCATTGGCGCCAACACCCAATGGCATGGACTGTGTACCCTGGCTACAAGATGGGCGGCGAGCACGTGGCGTCCGACATGGCTCTTGGTTTGTCAGGTGTTCATACACTGCGCTAACATAGCCTGCCACTAGTGCCGTGAAGTGTGACTGTACTCGCTCTGGCAAGTGTTTCACCATGTTCCAGTTCATTATTACCTCGGCCTGACATGACAGTTAATTAGTGGAAAATAAAAACTTTGGTTGATTTATAACAGTTCTGTATAACAAATGTTATCATTCATTTCACGCATTTGCTTTTAATTTATGGAAATAAAATGTGGGTATGTTGAGTGGTGACTAAAATATTTGTATCTTAGAGGAAGAGTAATTTAGCATAAATTCTACATTATTCAAAAGTGAATGTTTTAAACCTTTCTGGAGTAATGTAAAATATAGATGTCTGTAAGTGGGCAAAATATCACCTGTGATGTAGAGAAGTATAATAGGTGGTTAGGGGGTTAACTCAAGAACTTCTCTAATTGAATTATAATAAAATATGTATTATGATTGTTTTTTTTTAAAGCCTGTCCTGTTTAATACAGCAATTGGAACCACCAACAATATTAAGAAGAAAACAGGGATAGTATAAAACGAAATACTTGAAAACCAACAAGTATATTACCTGATCATCCTCACTATTATCATCATTGTCCAACTGAACTCCTTCATCTTCTTCCCTTTCCTCTCCTTCCTCTTCATCCTCTTTATCATTCGTATCTATTACGCCTCCTTCTCCTACCCCAGCCAATCCTTTAGGCAGCTTTCCTTTTACACCACTAAAGTTGGACTGTAAATAAAGCATTGACAATCTTTTAAATATGATTATTAAGTATAATTATTTTAACTTTTAACTATTTTTTTTAATGGGGTCTTACAATTTTATCTATAATATAATTTTTTTAAATTATTGCTTTTAACCCTTAAAACGCGGAATTCGAATATATACACATGAGTACAAATTGCTGATAACATAAAATAACGCAGTATCCGTATATTTACGCTAGTCGATACTGTAAACGCTTAAATTAAATACGCAGCAACGAGCTTTACGGTTCAAGGTCAACACTATTTTTAGAATTTTATTCGGTTATGAATCATATGAACTGGTTACTATGCAACGACTGTAATATATATTATGTTTTTACTAATCACTGCTGTTTTTGAAGTTACCGCTAGCGCTTGATGCGTATATACGAGGGTCGTCCAGAATGTAAAGAACTTTTTGGTATAAAAAATTAAAAACGAAAGATAACAACACAGAACTTTATTTACATACTCACTGTAACCTAGCCTACTTCTCAATGTAGTTTCCTTGGATGTCAAGGCATTTATTGTACCGAGGAATCAGTTTTTCAATGCCGGTGTTATATTCTTCAGCCGCCAAAGATCTGAGCCAGGATGTCACTTCTTCTTTCAGTTCTTCATCGTTTCCAAACTGCTTCCCATCCAAGGATGTTTGCAGTTTCGGGAACAGATGGTAATCTTAAGGCGCGAGGTCTGGACTATAGGGAGGGTGTCCAAAAATTTCCCACTTTAGACCTTGAAGTTGTTGCTGGGGTCGTACCGATGCATGGGGCCGAGCATTGTCGTGGATCAAAAACACTTTTTTTGACAACATGTCACGTCTTTTGTTCTGTATTGCATGTCTGAGTCTTTGAAGGGTTTTGCAATAGGCTTCTGAATTTATTGTTTCTCCCCTTGGCAAAAACTCGACATGGATTAAACCTTTGCGGTCCCAAAAAACAGTTGCCATCAATTTTCTTGTGTTCAGATTCGATTTTTCTTTTACAGGTTTTGAGGGCAAGTTTGAATGATGCCACCCCATACATTGTCGCTTTGTTTCCGAAGTTTTGTACGAAACCTAAGTTTCATCTCCAGTCACAATACGATTGAGAAATTGTTCACCATCACTATCATATCGGGTAAGAAGTTCAAGGGCTGCTCCCATTCGTTTAGTCTTGTGGACTTCTGTGAGAAACTTTGGAACCCACTGAGCGCACATTTTTTCATATCCAAGATGCTCAGTCACAATTTCATGTAAGAGGGATCGAGAAACGTCTGGAATAGCGTCTTTTAAAGTGGTTAAAGTGAATTGCCGGTTTTCCTGAATTTTGTCGTCAAATTTTTTCTTCAATTCCTCAGTCACAAGTGATGGCCTCCCAATCCTTTCTTCATCGTGCACATTGGTTCTTCCTTGGTTGAACATAATGCACCATTTCCTCACTGAAGATTCGTTAATTTCACTCTCACCATAAACAGTGTTTATTTGCCTATAAATTTCGATAGGTCGAACATTTTGATTATTCAAAAACCGAATGACACTGCGCACTTCACATTTGGCGGGATTTTCAATGGGCACCGCCATTTTGAAAGTTTACAGAGCAAAGACGCGTGACCGCACAGGAACAAAACTCGGCTCACACTGACCGGACAGACAGAGGTAACTAGTATGTACGCAGTCGCAGTGGTGGGGGATCGGCGCCGCACGTGATGCACAATCGTTCTTTACTTTCTGGACGACCCTCGTATATGCGAAACGTGAAGACAGACGACACGCTGCTCAGAGCTCAGTTGTTTGTTGTGTGTTCCAAACGTAATTACTAACCTTGTTTGAGTAAACAACTTTTATGATTTGCCCTTTACTTTATATTTTTTCCAGTTTCATTTATTTAAGTTATAAATAATTTTATTTTATTATTACATAGTCTAGTTGTATTCTGTAGGATTGTAAATATTTTTACAATGACTAACCTGGACGATTTAGATTTTGATAAAAAAAAATGTATGTCATAGTTATATTTATTTTTTCAACCTTGCAATAAACTGGTTAAAATAGAAAAAAATATAACTTTAGAGAAAACAAAAATTATATAAATACAAAAAAAGAGCGATAATTGAAAAATTACAAGCAATTACTCAGTGCTTTTTAAAAGGCTTAAAAATTCTATTTTATATTTTAGAAATATATTTTAACACAATGACCACAGTATTAAATAAATTTAACATTTAAATCTTACATTTTATATTTATACTAAAAACTGATCTCAATAAAACTTCTCAACTGAACTCAATAAATACTGAAGAAAAAAAACAGTGTAACTATAATAGTAATAAATTAATTTAGTTTTTTTGTTGGATAGGGAGTTTATTATAAATTGATTATTGCTTTAAAAAAATGTAAACTGTTTGATAAATAATATACAGTTATATAGGGGAAATATATATTAACCCTTAAATATATATTTAAAAATGTTCAATCAATACATACCATATCAAGCCACGTAAGATATTCCCAACAATCATTATAAGACATCTGTATGCCATGGAACAGTTCCTTGTTGCGGATGGAAGTCACAATGAATTCAACATAGCTGATAGCATCCTCCACTGTTCTCTTTTTGGTGCACAGAATAAGTTTGCTAAAATTGGCATAAACTATGACTGCTCCAAGACGCTTGAATTCAGACACCAACTAAAACATAAATATTTGAAACACTGTAACATTACATTTAGATTCAAATAATATTAAATTTAAACAGTTTATATCTCATCAAAAAATCATTTCATAATTTTTAATTTACTTCATTACACTGTACTTTCAACAGCATCATCTTTGAAGTGTGCAGTTATGAAAGATTTTTCAGGTCTTGTACACTCATGCTATGGCAAACAGAAAATAGGAGAGCAAAGGAATATTTATTTGTAAATCTTTAGTACAACAGTGCTGCTATGATCAATGCTAAACATTTTGTTAACCCAATGCGGATCACTGACGAGCTCAGCTCGCATGGAGTGGCTGGGACTAGCGGCAAAATGACGAGCTCAGCTTGCATAAGCGATCTGCTATTATTTTTACCTCCAAATAGTTACAATTGATTCTATTAAGTTGCGTAAGCGTCTCTATTCATCAACTGAGTATTTTTAAAAACAGGTTTTGCTTATAAAAACTTTCATAAATATTCAGTAGATCGCAGTAGTAGAGGCAGTTTATATTCTGTTCAGTGATAATAATACTGTATTTAGTTTAGATATAGTGCGTTTCTGTCCATGTCTGTGCACCGATATTGTAAATGACATTGAGGATAGTGAAACACACAGATGAGGCAGTTGTTGTTGCCAAGTCTAGTCTATTCGATGACTCAGACGTTGTTATCTCTTTGCCCCGAATCGCGTGCGCTATTTCTAGATTACGACTCCGACATCGTTACCGCCACCCTAAAACTTGGCTCGCCACCTGTCCTGTTGCCACAGCTTTATCGCCGATACTCCAGCAGGCCACTCTTATATCTAATCAATTATTACCAATTACCTGCAGTTTTATAGCAGTGTTCTGTTATTATTCTGCCGGACACCGCGCTGCTGCACAAATTAATTCATAACCGCTGGGGCGCACGCTTATAAATAATTCGATCCACAATGGGTTAATCTTAGACAGTTAATTTACTGCAAATAAACACTATCACATAAAGTTGAACACTGGAAAATTTGATTTTTGTTGCCAAAGTTACAATTTAATGAAGTAAATTATCCCCTTAATAATTAAATAAGTCTGTTTATTCACTTCATAAAATGTATATAAAATCTATTATAATTGTAATTAACTAGTTTCTAAATATTTCTGTTCATCATTGCACCATATCACCTTTTTTTTGTTTTCCAAGAAAACAGCAGGCTAAGGATTTAATTATAGAATCCTTAATAAGCTTGCATATGATTCCATTAACTATTTTTGAAAATTGAAGTTGAGTGACAAATTTATTGATCATAAAAATAAAGCAGAAATACTATAACATACTAAACAAACAAACCAGTTTGGCTAATATTACCATTTTTACTAAAATATAAATCTTAAATAATAATAATAATAATCTTTATTGCGTCAAACCTCAAATGAGGTATTACAATATATAATATAATAAATATAATATAAGTTGAGTAAAATGTACATATTAATTACAGTTGAATTTAAAAGAAGCATTCAATTTTGTATAAACATTCTTCTAATAAATAGTTGCATATCATTTTTAACCCTCACACTGGCGATCAAATTTGTTTGAAAATTACTATAAAATGAGGATTTGATCAGAATATAATGTATTATATATCAATGTATTCAAAACTTGATGTTCTACCACATAAAAGCTAAAAAAAGTTCAAGATTAATTAGAAACAAATGTTTTTTGTAGTTTGAAGTTAGAATTTTTATTTTCTGAAAAACAATTTTCTAATTATTGACCATGTAGCAAACACTAAAAATGATCAATATCCAAATCCAAGATATACAAAATGTTGTCTTAAAAAGAAAATGCTAACTGAAAAGAATGTATTTTTGTAAATTATTTGTAAAAATGGAAATTTATAGTCGACTAGAGTGTGACTGGCACCAGCTGATCTACTGAAATCCACAAGTCACCTTTTGGCAAAGGCCAATAAATACAAATGAAAAACTATATATATTATATGAAGTGAACATATGAAAAGAAAGCGCATAATTTGCCGAATAAAACAGTATAATGTTGAGTCCGATGTATTAGTTGAATGTTCGTAAAATTACGTAATAAACATGCAATGTAAAATGAGTTGTGAAATACGACGCTGCCAGTACACATGGGCCGAAAATGAGTTGTAGATTACGACTTTGCCAGCGTGAGGGTTAAAATTGTTTCACTTCTAGATTTATTAATTTATAAGGCAATTTATTATTACATAATTTAATAGCCATAAATTCATGATTTTTTTAAAGACGAGAGCTTGTAATTTACCTGCATGAACAGTTTTTTCATGAGGTTGTGCAGTGTGCGCCTCAAAGCTGGGTCATATAGCAGAGCATTAGGTGAGCGAAGCCACCTAGAACAACAGACCACTAACTTAACTGGTAAAAGGTTAAATAACTAAATGAATGTTAGCTTTGATTGAGAAAGTCAAATTCACAAGGCTATCTAGAGTCTAATAAAAAATGTATTTCTTTCATGAAAAAAAGCGTAATTAATTCTTTATCCTTGATAAATGCCATAGCTTTTTTTTAAAGAAGAGGCCAATCTTCTTTTGTTATCATTGATAGAATAATTTGACAGTAGATCATCCAAAAGATTATTACTTCCTTTAGGAGCCTTAGAGTTTAGTACGTTATTGTTAGCATGAAAATGGAGTATACTAACATTTACAAAACAAAAACCGCAGTATGAGTTTATATATTACTTTTGTATGTTTTACGCTTTAAGTAAAGGTTCAAACTATTTACAGAGTCGTAAAACAGGTAGGATCGTGTAAGATTACTACCTGCAAATTATACAAGATGCTGATGTTTCGAGCTGGTAATACTCATCATCAGGCCAACACGCTTACTGCTCACAAATTGTGAACACATAACTTGTTCAACGCCTACAAGAATCTGGAAGCTTAGGAGGTTCCAGTTAACCACCTCGCTCAGGAGGTTCCAGTTAACCACCTCAGATAATATGATAGGCGGGGTTTTGATAAGGATGACTTGGAAATATTATCATATTTAAGAAATTTATTATTTTATTACTGGATTACTGATTTTATTTCCCTCATCAATAATTAAGTTCTTAGGATTATTGTCTAAAATTCTATTGTTTCCTTAATTTTAAAATTATCCTGTATTAGGGGTAACCTTAGTACTGTATCCTGAAAAAAAATTATCATACTGGTTTATGTTGAATTTTGATTGGTTTCTTTGCAAAGCAAATAGGTTCCTTAAGTTTCACAGAGACCAGTCAGCAACTCTCACCCAAGTCACTGAGACCACAGCTACAATGTATGGGGTCCCATAAATAATCCTTAATTTTTTTGTTTGACTGAAAGAGCATTATAGTTTTATACTTTCTTAATATTTTGGCTACCTCATCTGTAAAACCTTTGATGTTGGAAGATATAAGCTTTTCCTTATGTCCACATATTCAACACTACAGTCACAATACGATTATTTCCCTCTTGTAGATAACACCTATAGAGAAAACTTGTAAAATATATAATAAAATAAAATAAAACTTTTAAGTCAAAAGAAGTCTATGATTTAAAATATCTTTGCATGTTGAATTTATATTATCATGAAATTCAATTCAATTTTTTATATAAAATTAAAAAAATATAATCCATTTACAATAGCCACAGGATATCTTGAGCTGTGGCTTACGTCATGGTCAGTGCCAGGGGGAGGGGGATCTCTAACAATAAACAGCGTTTAGCGTACTACTAGCATTGCTGTAAATATAAACTCACCACCCCCACAAGTTACCTTTTATAAAACACAACTAATATCCGATTAATCACTGATATTTTTTATTTATATTCATATTACTTTTCATTATAATGTGTTATCATGTTATAATTATAGGCCTTTAATTATATTACTATTATCTTTGTCTAATATTTAATGAAAAATAAAATCAAATCATATGGAATACCAACTAAACACTAGTGAATTTACAGAATGTAGGTTAAATGTTAGTATATAGGTACTGTTCAAGTTTTTGTTGTAAGCAGTCTATAGTTTAATTGTATATTAGAAAATACTTACTTGTGAATAACTTTGTGAACAATATTAAATTTAACCTCTTTAAATATAGACAGTTATTTAATTAAATAAATATTTAAATTATAACATCTGTTGCTAAGTTATTAATTCATAACAACTAATACAAACAAAATTATTGCTCTTAATATTTGCAATAACAAACGCTTTCGATAATAAAAGAAGGCAGCGATACTCCACTCTCCAATAAGCTGATCAGCAGCAGTGGTCAATATCAGGTTAGTACAAAGCACGCAGGCATATGCCGTACCCCTCCCCTCTGCTAACCACCAAGCATTTGAAAAGTAACGGTTTTGACAGCTCAAGATATTCCGTGGCTACTGTATGCTGCTTTCCTTTCCTATTTTACTAAAATTCTAGTCCTAGCATCCTAAAATTAACCCGGAAGATTTAAACTTGTAGCCAAATGTACCTGTAAAAGTGAACAATCTGAAAGTCAGCAAAGACACTTCTTTCCAGAGATACATCTCGTATCCAACTGTTAACCATGGAACGCAGCACTCGGAAAGCTCCACTACATAATGCAGTCTCGTCATAGGTTGGTAACACTGTAGGCTGTCCTCCTACCATCTCATCAATTGACACTTGTGGCATTACGTCAAAAGAGACACTCGAACTTGTACCTTGGTAGGAAAATCAATAGTTGTTTAAGATATTGCTGTATATTTTAAAATGTCTAAAACACATATACATAAACAGGAACATGATAGGCCTATTAACACATTGTGCGGCATGATGACAGTGTGCATGCCGGTAGAAGACTGCAGGTCAAGTTACTTCTTCTCCATCACTACTGATGTCATTGTTATCAGTAGGGCAGTGGAGGCCGGCTGTACTTGATTTTACTCTCTCACCAATACAGTCGAAAATAGAATGAGACCCAAAACTGCAACTTCTCATTGAGAATGTGATGTATCATTTCTGGATCTTTGAACATTTTATAAATTTCATATTCCTCCGATGTATTTAGTTTGTTGCTTTTCTGGCAAACGTGAAGTACTTCCAGGCCATCATCAATGTTATACATAGTGTGATTATAACAGGACATACATACATAGTGGACACCAGAAAACAGGCCCAAAAATCAGCATTACTTGGTGGACAATAATCACACTATGTCTAACATTGATGACGGTCTGGAAGTACTTCACGTTTGCTGGAAAAGTATTAAACTAAATACATTGGAGGAATATGAAATTTATAAAATGTTCAAAGATCCAGAAATGAAAAATCACATTCTCAATGAGAAGTTGCAGTTTGGGTCTCATTCTATTTTCAACTATATAATCAGTGAGAGTAAAATCAAATAAAACTGTTTTATTTTATTTTATTTATTGTGTTATTAATCTTTGACAATGGTATTGCAATACAGAAACATTAAGACTGATTTCCATTTTGGATTGGAAATAAAGGTAATATTAGAAAATGCACAGGTCCATTCTGAATCTTATGGTATTTTCCAAAAGATGTACCTAGTAAATATCTTGCTCTGTTATGGAATTTTCATGTTTTCTTTATTCTTTTTGGCACTCAGCCCCAGACTACAGACCGGGCTTGGAGGGTTAAGGATCCTTTGTGTGGCCACAACTGTCCCCTCGCTGAGTCCAAGATTCAGATCTCTTAAGCCAGAGTTTGTATGAGGATTCTACTGCCATTTATGATGCTCTTTTCATACAGTACCACTGCATGTGTATGGGCGGGCGGGTGGGTAAGTACCACCGTATGTGTAAGGGCGGGCGGGCTCCCAATTGTCGTTAACTTTTTTACAATATTTTAATGTTTTATTTATTTATTTACAACAGATGTAAACAAAACCTTTATGAAACTAATTATATTTTTTCTTCTGAAACCAAGATCTTTAAAAAACAGGGACTTGGCAATCAGGCCTTTAATTGAAGATGACAAAAATTGACCACACTGACACCTATACAGTCTTTACTGAATTAACACATTGAGTGCGGGTCACACGCCCGCGGGTGATAGCAGTGCTTGCGCGAGCAGCGGATAGGTCGCAGGCGGTGGACGGATCAATACCGGCTTGTACGCTTCAGTGTCGTCTAGCCCTTTGGCTTAGAAGGGTCGGATTTGCGCCGCATTATAGCCTGTTTCTTGCGTCACATTTCCTTGTTCTTCGTTCGTGGATCGCGCCATTTTGAGCCAGTTGGCGGGGGGTTAGCGTGCCTGCGCGCGCAGCGGAACTGTTGCCGGCGGTTGACGAAGCAATGCTTGTTTGTGGAATTCAGTGTGGTCTAGCCACTTGCCGTATAACGGTCGGATTTGCGCTGCATTGTTGCCTGTGTCTCGCGTCACGTTTCGGTGTTCGCCGTTCGTGGATCGCGCCATTTTGAGCCAGTTGGCTTGCATCGGAGTTTTACCATTTTATTTTTGTGTATAATAGTGAAACATTAGTATCGTGTTGTGTTATATTGTATTGTGATTTGTGTTATATTGTAAATATATTTGTATAGTGCATTTTATTCTTTTCTGCAATGTTTCAACCAACTCCTGGGCCATCTTCGGCTCCTGACTTTGTCCTGCCGACAGTGATGGTGAAGTTGATGACCCAATCCAACATCAGATAATGTGAAATGCTTCAGATGACTCTGATTCTTATGAATCTGATGATTCTGATATCGGAAATGATACTCCTGTATGGCGTATTTCAACTTTTTTTTTCAGGAATGCGACCTGCCGCGACTAATTGCGGCAGCGTCTCGCGGCGCGCATGGGTTTCGTTGCGATGTGCGGCTCCACCGCCGGCGGACGATCACTTCGGAAGCCCCGATCTACCAGAATTGAGGCCATAAACTGGATTTGGTGTATCAACCCTGTTTCCTGACTATATAACGTATTGTTTTATTACAAAATATTATTTTAGTTTCTGACGTGTTTTTAACATATTTTTTCAGCAGCGAATGTGTTAAGTCTCCAAATAGGATTTTCAGTAATACTGGCACTTTCTTCAGGTGGGGGAGAGGAGAGAGAGAGAGAGGGGGAGGGAGAGGAGAGAGAGACTGACTGACTTGGCCAAGTCAGTCTCCTCTCTCTCTACTCACCTGAAGAAAGTGCCGGTAGTACTGAACATTCTTGATTACGTGTTTATTTTGTGTATGTTACTACTACTCTGTCTTCTAAAGTAAGTTTGCTTATGTCCTATCTCTCCAATATACTAATTACTGGCCTAGTGCCCTTTAACCTAACCTAAAACACAAGAAAGTATGCTATTTGCACTTGTAAGCAATCATTCACCAAAAGAAAACTTTTCTAAAATCAAGTACTATTTTAAAATGAAGCAAAATTGGATTATGAAAATTCCAAATATATGTTAGTATTCAATTCATTGTATCTCACTCTAACAATAAATAAATATAGAAACACTAACCTTCTATATCGGTGACATGAGGAGACTGTAGCAAGGTGTTGACTGCCAAACTGTCAAGATCCAACTGTACACAAACTGTTGAGTAGCAACCACTGTTGTTGGTTGCCACACTTGAACTTTCTTCCATCTCAGTCAACAATCTGCCAACATTGGAACGTAATAATTCACATTTCAAACTTTACATGACCTTCACAGCTCTATAAATATGGTTTGAGTGATTATCCTTGCGAAACATGTGCATCTTAATCAGGTGAAAAATTATTTACTTTGTTTGGAGAACTGTAAATATGTTTTGACTTTTTTAATGAGGTTGCAACTTTGAAACTAAGACATAGTCAACCTAAAATCCATTTAAAGTTAAAAGTTAAAGTTCGTCTTATTTTACCAGGTGAAGTTAGGGCTAAGAAATCCTCTCTAACACTTAACCTGAGGACCAACGGCTTTACGTACTTCCAAACCACGGGAGCGGCAGGGCAAAAACTGATAGTGGTTATGTTGGGAATAAAACCTGGACCGTTTGCGTGGTAAGCCAACGCCTTAGCCCCTTGGCTACGGCCGCTCTTCTATTTTATAAATAACTGCTATAAAATCCATTTCAAAGCAGTTATTTCAATCAGTGCTATAATTGTAAAGGATGCAGTAAAAAGATGTCCCAGAAAATATTTGACAAACTAAAAGAGCGAAATACAGTGGCAAGCTTATTTCTTGACTTCAGCAAGGCCTTCAACTGTTTCAGTCATAACAGATTACTCACTCATTTGAGAGGCCAAGGTGCGAATGGGCCAATTAAATGTTGGTTTCAAAGCTACCTACATGACAGGCAACAGCTTATTGAGGTACAGTATGCAAATAGCAACACAAAACAAAAAAAAATCTGATCAATAAACATGGAGGAGTTTTACAAGACTTCCAAGGAAATAAGATGTAGTATACTTGTGTTACATCTTATACTACCAAATGATCTCCCAAGCTGGTTACATGATTCCTGCAACACAGTGATCTACTCTGATGACTAAGCTCATAATGGCAAACAGATAAGCTGAAATACTCACCAAGAATACAAACACAACTTTAAATATTGCCAAACAGTATTGCACAACAAAAGAACTAGTCCTTAATTAAAAGAAAACAGTTCAGCTGACCTTTGCTACAAAAAATAAAACAAAACTAATATGACACTACCAAGCACAGAATTAAAAAAAGCAGCACCAAATATCTAGAAATAACTATAGATTCTACCCTGTCCTGGACAGCCCACACAGACCACCTCGGCAAAAAGCTCTCCTTCGATTTTTTTGGTATAACAAAAATATGAAAATTGAAGTTCAAATATTTGTATTTGGGAATTGATTTTCAAAACTTATAATAAAAGTTAAAAATTAATAAGAATACAAAATAACCACAGGCATGGATTACAAAAAATTATGATCTTTTGATGACAAGTCAATTATTGTTTGTAAACTTTATGGTTACTGGAACTAGATGATTAGTTAAATTGTCTAAAGAAATTGAAAAAAAACCTCTGTTCATTTTTATTCCTACCTGTTGTCATCAGCTTCGCGACCGCCTAGGTCAGGTCTGTCTGTCTGGGAGCACCACAGTATATAGTTGTGCCTCAGCAAGTGCCTAGCATAGAATAAGTCAGCCCCAAAGAGTGTTGGGTCCGAGGGCAGGTTGCCCAGAGGGATGTGTAAGTAGCGACACTGTTCTGTCGACAACTGCAGACTGGTCTCCATATTGAGGTAATGACGCAACATTGTCTTAGCTCCGACCCGTTGCCAGTCCAAACTTGAGTATAAGGAATCTGCATCCTTAAAAAAAAAGTTTCATTAGTACTGTTAACTTTCTACCTAAATTGACATCTGAACAGTTATTAATTCAAATTTTATGCACAACTAAACTTTAGTCTCCTAATATTATAACAAACGATCAGGAGTGTGAGCTTCAGAAAAAAAGTTATTTCAGTCAGAATGGGAAGAATAAAACTTGCCTTCCTGTGTCTGAATCAGCTAACTTTCCTTTTTTTCCAATCCACCTTCGTCTTTGTAACACCTATTTTTCATAAAAGGCAGCAAGAGTCAAGAAAGTTTTGATTATTCTAACATGTTAAGACATGCATTTTGCTAAAGCTGTAAGAGAATTTTGAAACAAGTCTTGAGCCTTTCATTAAAAACTGTCTACGGGAAGATATAACTAATTAGGTATTGTAACCAAGGGGCTGATGTTTCGTCTCTGGTCGCAAGTAAGCCTGAGAGCTGAGGTCTCAGGTTAAAGCACACAATGAATACATGTAAATTCTTACTATGATGGACACAGTTCACCCTTTTATGTTCCAAGTTGAAAGAGACCATAATGGTGTTGTAAAGTGTCCATCTCTCATGAAATATTTGAAGGGACAGATATTTTGAAATATAAATCAATATAACAAGATATTTCAATTGTGATTTTCCTTTTACTACTATGTTATCATCATCATTCAAAAATATTTTCTGAAATAGACTTTTTTTATAATTCCACAATTCTTGCTTTCTCGATTAGTCATTTATTACTAGTTTATGCAAATCAAGAGGATGGCATTATTTTCAATTTCCATCAAATTTCGTAGGGATAATGCAAAAATTAGTGTGCAGATATTCTCCTATCATTGCACACCATTTGTTATAGGCTATCAAAACAATATAAAACGGTTTTCGGAAGAATGATAGACTGAGTAATACATTACAGAATATTGCATCTGCATGCAAAGATGATGCAAAATCCATATGGATAAAATAAAGATGAATTATATGAATATTATCAACATTCTTGCATCATAATCTTGATTAATTTTATACAGAGCAAGCTGCTGAAACATCTTGAGAAATTATGTGTAACTTCTTTGAAATGTAATGTATTAGATTCATGTTAAACTGTTTTAATAATGCACTTAGTTCTGACTATCTAGGGTATATTTGTGTAATGTTTAAAATTATAATGTTACCTGAATGTGAATTGGGACCAAAGGAAAGTCATTGAGTCCTGGCATACTGGAGACCAGAGCAGGAATATCTAAAATCAAACAGTAAACACAAGAATTAGGGGCAATATTTCATCTGGATTGCGTTGGCATAAAACTCAAATTATTAATGAAATGAGGTTTTTGAGAATCACAAGAAAGAAAGAAAGAAAGAATTTATTTCCTTAATTACACAAATACATGCAAAAAACAAAATACATTATTGTAATTACTATTACATAAAAAACAAAAACAATAGGTCTAATAGACATAGACTTAAAACAAATAAAAGTGTTACCAACAAATAACTAGTACAGTAACTAATAGAACATTTCTGTTGGTATAGGATGTTGCAGAATAAATATTTAAATGGACTGATGAGAGAGGATGAGAAATCAATACCGGATTGCCAAATTAGAATATCTCCAAGTAATAAAATGGAAACAATTTTTCATTAATATTACGAAAAACACATCTAAGTACAAAAGATGTGAAGATACTGATATGAAATAGAAAGCTGCATTGGACATGCATAGAACACATACTAGATAGAGTAAATATAAGTTAGACCAGAAAAAGTCTCGTCTTTTATTCACAGCTCAGATGTATTTAATGTAAGGTAGGCCCCCTCCAGACTATTAGTAAAACAAGAATCCTCATCAGCTGCTATTATAGCACCAACATTCTGTGGATGTTCCGCATGTTTGAATATTCTGAGAAGGAAGGCACAAAGAAGTACAGAGTTGGCGAGCTCAGAGAACAATATTGAAAAAAACTGAGATGTTAAGAAAAGATCAGCTTCCAACATTATGGATAGGTATTTCAACAGAACGTACTCTTAATAAATAGAGTTGACATACCCATTTGGGATTGTATTGCAACCAGAGTGGGGCCTTTCTTCTCGTTCTTATAGACTTGTAGGGCTCGCTGAATCATCCTGTATGCCTTTGTGAAATCTGTTTCTGGCACCACTTCAAAGTTCAGTTCTGTCTCTGGCATATCTTCTATGTTTTTGCCTTTGTTCAACCTGAAATTATAATTAATATGGGGGTTTTTATTATTAACTTATAATCTTATAAATTTATCAACTATAATGGTATCCTATTGATAAGTTTTAGTTTCAATTAATATATTTTAGTTTTAATTAACAAATATTTTAGTTTCAATTAACTACTTATTGGATACATAATAATAAATGTTTAACCCTTCAGACGTAGAAATGATTTTAAAATAAAATAGAGTGGTACACAGAGTTTTCCTCCAGGATTATACAAAATGGCAGTTCCTCGCAAATTTTGTCCTTTGATTCAGTGTACAGGTAAAAATCGAAAACAAAAACGTGTTGTATTTTAAATTTTTTAGCTAAAGTTTTAAGTTTAGTTTAGTTTGCTGAGGAAAACTCTGAGGCCATTCCTAGGTTGCACTTCAAACTTGGGTTTAAAGTTTAGTCAAGACTCTAATTACACAACTATCTGATAGTATAACACTGAAAACTAAACATCTAACTTTTAATGGTTATTGAGGTACATATTTTCACTTTTTGTCTCTGAATCAAGGAAAAATTTAAATATTATCGTTTTTATTTGAGATCACTGAATTTTAACTAAATATGCAACAGGTTTAGAGGGAATAAAACATACTTGGCATTCCTTTCAGCGGTGATGAGAGGTGTAAAATTGGGCAGCTGACTACTAAGGACACTGTCCAGGATGACAACCAGCGCTTTCTTGGTGGCCGGCATGAACAGTCCTAGTAGCGCTCGTGTTCCCGATACTGATTTGTGTTGATACAGGAATACATGGCGTAGGTTGTTCTCACTCTGCCAAACACAATAAAATCAAATGAATGAAAAGAGGAAAATGGATTAAATATATGGTCAATAAATTTATAGTTTATTACGTACATTTATAATGCTCTGGGGACATGACTATCCAAAGTTGAAGGGACCAAGCCCATTTTAGGTAATAACATTTTTAGATAATACACTTCTAAAAGGTGTGTTTTTAAAGTAAGCACGGTTTTGTAATCCCGTCGTTATAGCACTATGGTCGGTGTTGCGCTGGGTACTACTATCTGTTGGCACGCGACAGCCACCGTTACTGACCCATGAGACTGTATTTAAGGTCACATATGACTGTTTAAAGTTCCTCCTCCGATTAAAAATGCCGCCAACTGCATAGTACATGTTGTGATAAGTTTTCGTAACGCTAACGGCATAAAAGCAACAGACATTCATCGAGAGATCTGTGAAGTTTGTTGAGAAAACAGAATGAGTGATGGGATAGTATAGAAATGGGTGAGAGCTTTTAAGGTTGCCATAGATTGTGCACGATGAGGAACGAAGTGGGAAACCTTCACTCATTATGACTTTGTGTAAAACATTGCTTAAAAAAAGTCAGAGAAAACAGATGTTTTACAACTGCATCGTTATGTAGGATGTCTTCAAGTGTCAAGAAGTGCGATTTAGGAAATTGTGACAGAACGTTTGAAAGTTATGCTTACGCTAGGTTTCCAAAATGCTGACTCACAAAAACAAATGTTTAATCAGTTCTCTCACATTCCTAGAGCATTAGAATCATGATGGTTATGATTTTTAAAACCAAATTGTCAGGGTGACAGACTCACGATGAATATCAGCTGCTTTCACGCCCTTAGCATTATGAAAACTTACACAGTCAGCGGCATTTTTTATCAGTGGGAAACAATCATAAGTGACCTTAAATACAGTTGAATAGATCCGTAACAGCGGCTGTGGCTTGCCAACAGATAGTAGTACCCAGCGCTCATGCACTGAACGCCGACCGCGGGGGATTCCAAATCAAATCAAAATCTTTATTTACTCACTAAAATACACAAAGCATAAGGTTACATAAATTACTCAGTTAGATGAATGAAATAAATAAAATAGTTATTGTTGCATATGTGAGTGCCCTTCACATAAGCCCAAGGCTTGTGTGTGGAAGGGAGTTCTTCAATTCCAAAAATAAAAGAAAGCTCAATCTTAAATAGCACAACGAACAATTAATACTAAAGCTAATGGACTACTTTTAGTCAGGATTAAATAAAGTATGCAAACTGAATAAAATACAAAATTAATCAAAAATTAGACAATATTTAAAACAAGAAAATGTTGAATAACTTTTGATTAGAGTTACTATGAAAAAAACACACAATGAAAAAAAAAAGAATTATGCAGTAAAATGTCAAAGTGCAAGAGGCAGAAAGTCAGAGGTACGAAGGGAGTGCATTGTAATGAAGCGGTCATCTATACTCAGAACTGATCAGGGCCTCAACCGATTCCTCCTCCAGGTCCATAAGCCAATTGGTGATCATTATTTTATAAACATATAAGCTGACTTGTGGAAATTTAAGAGGGTTGGTACATTTCTAAACAACAAGTGAGCAATGTAATGTGAACAAGTATAATTAACCGTTGATTTTAAGTACAGATTTCTGGTTTATACTGAGTTGTTCTATATGAGTTCTGTAAGCTCCTTCTCAGCATATGATCCCATATTGTAATACTGATAGGACGTGTGCATAATAAACAGACTTAATTGAATTTTATTTTTTGCTTTCCCTAAACCAGAAATTTCTCAAATGGTTTTCCAAAACAATTTTAGATTGCTTCTCGAATTATCAAATTGGGTTTTATATTGGTGATTTAATTTGGTGGTTAATATTTGCTCTTAGATCAAGATACTGCATTCTATATTCAGGATTATTGGATTTTTAAAAACCAATTTACTAATTTTATATCTGTCTAATAAGTTTTATTACGTCCAAAGTAATCCAGGGTTTCAGTTTTTTTCAGTCTGGTTGCATTTTATTTAGGTTCTGTAGCTTTTCTATTGCTAATTTAATCTTATCAGAAAATAATTGACAAGCTGTGTCAAGATCACAGCTTCCACGACGTCACTCCATATTTCACTCCCCAAATTTCTACTCAAGAGAGACCAATCTAAATAAGTTTTGGTTTCGATGGTTTGTTGCATATTTGTTCCAATTTCTTTAGAATAATTAATTTTCAGTCCAATCATATAATGATCAGTAATATCGGTTTCAAGAATAAAGGTAGCGATGACACTGTCATCTACGTGGTCAGTAAAAATATGGTCAATACATGTACTTGATGCTTGTGTCACACGAGTAGGTTTATCAATACAACAGGTCAGACCCGCTCCCGAGAGACAGTTAATGTACTTTTCTTTATTATAATCCATGTTTCCTGACAAAATATTAATATTAATATTCCCAACAAAAATATGTGTACAATTTCTTTTTTAGAGCTATAGTAATGTTCCAGTGATTTATTAAATGTATCACAATCCATGGCAGGGCTTATATACACTGCCAGAACGCTGTATGACCTTGAAACAACCACAAAGTCTAACTGAAGTGTTTGACTGGCCAAGTTGAATTTGTGTGCAGGAAATAACAAGATCAGTTTTGGCATAAACAACGAGTCTGTCGTTCCTATTTATATGCTGCTTGGTAAATAAATAGTCAAACCCTTCTAATTCAGAAAAATATTCAGATTCCCCGTGCCACGTTTCACTTAAAATGATCAAATCAAATGTAATTTTAATAGCCTCTAGAATTGCCAATAGATTATCCAAATTTGTATTAATACTACGTATATTAAGGTGAATAATTTTCAAACTAAGATTGTCCTCATCTGTAAACCATTCCATAAACACCCTTGTAGAGTCCGTAGTCTGACAAATAATCTGTCTGTACTGTTCAAGAGTCGTCATGAAGTCATTGCTCCAAGACCGCTCTGTTATTGTGCCGTCTTCCCCCGCCCCACCCCACAAAGCAACAAACTGGTTTTACTAGTTGAATGGGATATAACTATTGAAAATATTGTAAGGATTAGCTTGTTTTCTCCTTAATATAATTTTACTGATTGTACAATGAAATAAAGTTACTAGCAAAAAAAAGTAAAATAATGTTAGAAAAAAAAAACATGTAACCTGAATAAAAGTAACCCATTCACTAGTTTAAACGAATCTATTCGGCTACACAAAATATATTTCATGGATGAATGAAGGATTTGAATTAACACTGCTATAGAAATATTAAACATAAAATTATTATGTATGCTTATTATAAAATATAATGATATGTATAATATCAGTAGTATTGCATACATAATAGTTTCTGTGTCCAATAAAACAAACCAGTGAAAATGAGAATATGAGTGTTTAAGAATGAATTTGCTAGCACACAGAAACCAAAAACATTATAAAGAAAAATTACTTATACAAAGAATAGTTACAATTATATAATTAAAAATGAAAGACACAAATATGACTTTACTTATATGCTACATCTCAATGAAAATATAATTTACTCAAAATTTAAATCTATTAAGAATTATTGAATTTTTGAATCTATTAAGAATTAAGTAATTTTTGAATTATAATAGTGGTGGCGAGATTAAAAAATATAGTTTAACACTTTGGATATATATATATCCAAAGTGTTAAACTTTGGATATATATATATATACAAATATATATATATATATCCAAAGTTTTATATTAATTATATTATATATAATATATTAATATATATTAATATAATATATTAAATATATTAATATATTATATTATATTATATTAATATATTAATATATATATATATATATATATATATATATATATATATATATATATATATATATATATATATATATATATATATATATATATTAAGTGTGGAAGTGTGTGCTTAACCTAACTAAAACCAATAAAACCATTGATTATTTTATTTATAAAACGATTATTAAAAAATTGAAATAAAAGCTGTGACAGTCTGCACAGTAATTAAATGATCTACTATAGTATTACCTCCTTGAGGTAAGGCTGTTGGTTGAGGTTTAACATTTTTAATTGATCCAATGTGAAGGTGTTGAGATCTCTGGAGGAAGAAGCAGCCAGTCTACGAGCCTCCTGCCTTTCCACAGCACATACACACCCGAGTCGCAATAAAGTGCGAAACTCAAGTGACACTTGAGTTTCGTAGATTCCTTCAATGTCAGGCATCGAAAGGTCCGCCATTAATTCTCTGCAGCAAAACATATTGTTATTGTTCCAGTAAAACGTAGAAAGGGCACTACATCATTTATGGTGCATTTTAAAGTAAAATAAAGTAGGTACTCATAACCTTAAAAAGGTTTATATAAATGTCAATAATATATAAAATTACTGTAATTTAAATTATACAACAAGAACTATTCAATTAAAGGTCTTAATGGATTGTACCATAGTTGCTTACAGTGGGGAGAAAAATAATGTTTTAGCAGTTTAGTTCCAAATGCTAAAATATGTTGCTGTAATGAAGTATTAAAGACCCAGATAAGTAATATTCACAGGTTTTATTGAAGTTAACCTATACAACTAAGCATCTACTAAGCACATGGAATATATAACAACAAATTCTGGACTAAATATGTTCAGTGAATAAATTAAATGATAAACATAATAAAGTACCCTTTTATTCATTTTTTATAAAAATATATTACCGGTTTCGGCTCTTAGGCCATCTTCAGATAGTAAATTATATAACCTAAAATAAATTAACAAATTATAAAAATAAAATTATAAAGAAATGATCTCACACTAACCAACAGACTCAACACTAATGAAATTAATGATATCATCAAATCAACTGAAATTTGTATTGAACAAAATTACTTCAAATATAATGACAATTTCTACAAACAAAATAATGGACTACCAATGGGATCTCCTTTATCAGGAATAATAGCAAACATCTTTTTACACAATCTGGAACAAAACAAAATTTTGAATGAATCAAATCCTCACAAACAAAAAATAATCTATTGGTTTCGTTATGTTGATGATGTAATATGTCTTTTCCAAGGAAACGAAAAAGAAAGTGACGAATTACTAGAATACTTAAATTCATTAAATGACAAAATAAAATTTACAAAAGAAAATGAAACAAATGAAATAAACTATTTAGATCTAACAATCACAAATATTGGAAATAAACACTCTTTCAAAATTTTTAGAAAATCAACCCAAAGTGACCTACTAATTCCATATAATTCTAACCACCCATGGAAGTACAAATTATCTAATTTTAGATCAATGATAAACAGAATGTTAAACGTCCCAATGCAAAAATATGATTATGAAGAAGAAAAAAGAACAATAAAATACTTAGCTTCGAAAAATGGTTACAATCCGACAATTGTTGACAAATTAATAAAAAGAATAAAAAGAAACAAGAATAAGAAAATGGAAGAAAAAGAAAAGAAAAAATTTATCAGTGTTCCTTACAATACAAAAATGAATAAAGCTATTAGAAAGACATTTCAACACAGTAATTATACACTCAGTTACAAAACAAAGAACAATACTTTTACTTTAATTAACAAATTATCCAACAAAGAAAATAAAAATAACAAATATGACAAATCTGGAATATATAAAATAAAATGCTCAGAATGCAATTCTTTT
The DNA here is from genome assembly GCA_035578905.1 of Stictocephala bisonia. Classification (NCBI taxonomy): domain Eukaryota; kingdom Metazoa; phylum Arthropoda; class Insecta; order Hemiptera; family Membracidae; genus Stictocephala; species Stictocephala bisonia. Next base: position 74,247 of record JAQJVL010000561.1, on the reverse strand, counting down.
TACATAGGACAAACTGGAAGAACATTTAATTTACGTTACAAAGAACACATACAAGCCATAAGAAACAACAATTCAACATCAAATAAATCTAACTTTGCAGAACATTTTCTCCAATCAAATCACAGTTATCAAAATATAAATGAAAATGTTACAGTTTTAGAATACGAGAAGAAAGGAGAAAAAATGAATACAAAAGAAAATTTACACATATACATAAACAATTATAATGAACCAAAGAACATATTAAATACACAAATTAACATGAACAATCCTATATACGAAAAAATAAGAGAAGTTAAAAAACGTAAGAATCAAAAAGTAAAATTCAACTTACCCACACACTAAATTAATCATATGTTATGTTATTTTCATCTGTTTTATTTTTATTTTTATAATTTGTTAATTTATTTTAGGTTATATTATTTACTATCTGAAGATGGCCTAAGAGCCGAAACCGGTAATATATTTTTATAAAAAATGAATAAAAGGGTACTTTATTATGTTTATCATTTAATTTATTAAAATAGTAGCCCTAACGTGAACTAGTTTATACATGTTCAGTGAGGTTGCTTTACACAGCACATGCGGTTTGACACTTATTTACAGTGATTTGAGTGTCTAAAAAAATTATTACTGGAACTCTTTAAGTTCCTTATGACCGCAAGGTCTGATAAAGTGAGGGTTTGACATAGACTGATTCTCTATTGGTATCTACTATCTATATCTATCATACTATCTAAAAATAGTATGTTAGTATTTCGATCAGACATGACATATATTAGGTACTGTATGTATGTTATGATTATTGATTGCTATCTGAAGGATATTCTATGCTCTTAGGCTATTACAATAAATATATCGAACATGGACGGACTAGTCCCAAAATTTAATGTATTCAAAAAGAAACTAAATATATTGACCTGCAAAAGGAAATTTTGGTAGAATAAGGAAGTTTAAAATTATTTTCCACTATATAAACAAATGATAACACTAGTGTAAATGTGATTGACAATGGTTTGTGGCAATATCACGTATGTTTACCTGTCTGCATTGCTGTCTAACCTGAGTAAGATAATCATACTACAATCTTATAGAGAAAATATCGGACCACTTACTACAAATTATGGTGTTCATGTATTTCATAATGATCTGAATTGTTTTTAGTGACCAAGATCTATGACCTATATCTATTTATGACGTATAATCAAAGAACAGAGTTCATACTCACTGGCTATGCTCTCTAAACAATTGTTCAGGGACAGAGAATTCATACAGGTGAAAGCTGGGACGAGACCTGGGTAGAATGCGATTACACTTACGCCACACTGCATCTGCTGTCTCTGGACGTGGGCTGCGCTGATTGACGTAAAACACTCGTGGGACAACAAGGCGCAACTGATGTAGTTCTGCACCCACCAGTGCCCATAGCCTTAGTACTCCTGGTTGATTCGTCTCTCCAATCTAAGAAAACCATGACACTTCAATAATTAGGTTTCAATACCTATTGACAAATGAATTTGTACAACCAAGCCTGGAATTGGTAAGTAAAAGTAAATTAAAAATAGGATGACAAATTAATATAATAGGAGAGATAGGGCATCAGCAAACTTACCTCAGAGAACAAGTCCACAGACCAACAAATAAAAAGATAAGACACATCTATTCAGTAAGACTACTCGGTTATAAGCAGTCTCGCGGCAAAAACAATAAATACAGCTGTATAATACAAAATTACAATACAACATTTTCTCACAGAGAGCTGTAGCTGATATGAACTGATTTTGGTTCTCGTCCTATCTTCTTACTTGGTTAAAGTTGCCGTCTCCTTTGGCCAGGGAGACGGCGAGGACTGGGTTTAAATTCCAGTCAGAATGCAAAAAGATTACAGGTGCTATAGCATTATTACCGTCCATCCGCGGGAGAGGCTCGTGGTTGAAGGATGGTATGGCGACATTACAGAATAGCAGTTGTAGGGTAATAATGTAATGTTTGTTAACTGTGTGGTCAACAGCAAAATGCCACTGCACCAGTTTTGATAATTTTCAGCTTGAAATTGCCTTTACAATTATTTTTAGAACTAATTCAGTGATCAATGGGTTAAAATATAATTTGGAGCAATAAATACACCCATCTGAACATGTTTGGAATATTGTCAAAAATGTAGAAAAGATTGCAAACAAGAAATTGTGTTGAGAGGTTCTTTGCATACAACATTTTGGTGTTTGAATCTGCAACTGCAGGAAATCTGAACAGGGTCCTAATCCTGCAGAAAAAAGCTTTAAGAGTGCTGACTAACCTGGGCCCAAGAGATACATGCAGAAATGCCTTTAAAGTAGGGGTGTGCGAGTAGTGATTTTTGAGTTCGAGTCGAGTAGTTGGCATTTTTTTCGAGTATCGAGTATTTTTCGAGCGAGTGTTTACAGAAGGATTTCCTGTTCACCCAAGACAACTGTAAAAGGCAGACACCATCCTAAGCCTATGTTAAATTTTGCCAGATTCGTAAATATATACATCTAAACTGAACACAATAATTTTGATTTGTTGTTTGTAACTGTAACATTTGATAAGTAAAACTTTTTACTTCCTGCCTTCCTGCATCTTTATGTGGCATTGTTTTGTTTAACCTTTTTCCTTTTTTCAGAACTAATATAATGTAAGAAATTAAGAAAGTATAATATTAATTGAAACAACGTGGATTATAAAGATTTAATCTGTTCACTCATATCACAGATTAGATTTTCTATGCAACCCAATTTTACTGTTTCACAGCCGGCCGATATGTTTATCTGGTGGTTTAGTTCAAAGTGTACCGCGAAAACGTAGTGAAGCTTGTTGGCAAAAGTTGCATCCAACCAAACTGATGCTAAAATTCAGGCATTATCGCCAAATGCGGTCATTTGCTTTGAGAATTGCCTCCTCTCAACGAAAAATTGATTGTGTACACGCCAAGAAGAGTGGATCTGTATTCTGTGGGTATTTAATTCAGTAATAACAAGGTTACAAATAACCGGAAATAAGCTCTGAATTATATAATCAAATTTGAAAATCTGGATGACAAAGACTGTGGTTCAATCAAATGATAATAATAACTAAGTATGTTTACTAAAAATAAATGTTAAAGTCGCTTAGGATGAATTAGTTTTTAAATTATGATCGGTAATGAAATGTGTGCAACTTGAAACTAATTCGATACATGAGGCTACACTGAACAACAGATAAATAATTATGTCATACCTAGAAATTCATTAAAACCTGGTGAAATCGAATGAAAACCATAGACGTAGTCGGCTAATATAATAGGTCTACCCGATATTGGTGACGAGATGCAGTCTGAAATATCAGCTAAATGCCAACTAGTGATACAGTGAAGATTTTGGGCAGCTAAGCTATAAACTTATAAATAGAAAACGAGACGTTTGATAAGGTTTCGGTTCAATAAAAATGATTTTCCGAATCTCTAATTTCGTCGTATTTTGTTTAGAAAAGGTCTTCCAACATGTTTCTCCCTCACTTTGGTTGATTCGTGATTGTTTTACAGTTGACATCGACGTCAATGTGAACAGGGGACCGTTCAGTGAATTTACGAATCAAAATTATCGTACTTTACCACCTTTTACACTCCAACTGTGTTATTGTCTAACCTAGTCAGAAAACCGTTCAACAATTTGACAGGAAAAAATATCGTATGCGCAAATATTACACAAGTTTTGGCGATTTAAGGCGTTTTCGGAATAATAATTAATAGACGTTCGCCACGGATATATACCTATTTTTTATTTGACGGAAAATAAATCAATAATGTCCTGTCACACGCTGCTAGAACGCCAATGCCATATTTTATATGATATGATATGGTATTTTCTTACGTCAAATCATTGGACCATTGGACGATTCCCTGCTCAGATTAAAAAACAAAATAGACCTCAATCGACTCGCAAGAAATATACGATAATTTCGTTTCCGAAAAGGAGCTGAACGGTTCCTTGCACGTACGTATACTACAACCGTGATGAACTTTCACCTAGAAAAGATGGGAAGTTCGACTCTTGGGATGTAAAGTTACCCATTCTCGGGACCTTTTTGATTGAACGGTATTATTGATATGAACGAAAATATGCATAATTTCCACGGTGCACAGACTACTAGATTTGTATTGGTAACAGGTTTTTTGAGCATTTTGAACCGGGTCTCTCGTCCCCTTTCTTGGGTCATAAAGACACTAACCACTAACCAGCACTTCTGTTTTATTCACACTATTTTAGGTTAGGTTACAAGTGACTAGTAGACTCGACAACCAACATGTGTGATCGCTACTATTTACAGTGATTGCTAACTTTCCAGCTCTGTTGATCACTTTGAACTGAACTAGTTCAAATCATAATGAACGAACTCGTTCACAACGTCGACTAGTTCATTTGACTGTCATCGTGTACTACATATTCTTAGGCGTATTGTTCAGTTCATAATTACGCGTACCAAACTGATAACGTATGATTAAGGGTAAAATAAAACACAAACATTTTTCATTGTTAGCTTATATAACCGTTTACTCTTAAAACTAAATTAAGATGTAAATCTGATATTTTGTGAAATACAACTACTCGATCGAACTTTAAGTAGTTTTAGGAGCTTCAAGCTGAGTTTGAGTAGTAAAATACTCGATCAAATACTCGAAGTTTCGAGTACTCGCACACCCCTACTTTAAAGATCTTGGTATCCAAACCGTTGCTGCTTTGTTTATCCTTCAATCCATAATTCACATTCTTACAATCAATGCTGAACAATTCTTCGAAATCCATAACCACAATACTAGAAATGCTGTAAATTTCAACCTTCTACCTCACAGACTTGCAATTTTTGCAAAAAAACCTTCTTACGTAGGAGCAAAATTCTTCAATCTACTGCCAAAACATCTCAAAGAAGAGAAGAAACTATCAACACTCAGGACACGTCTCTCTGTCTGGCTGTCCGAGATGAGTTTCTACTCAATTGAAGAATTTTTAAACTGGAAAGATTTCACACCCTAATTAGTAATATTACTTTCATGTATTGACGCCTATTCTGTACTCAATGTTCATGAATAAAGTTAATAAAAAAAAAAAACATTGATTCTGAGTATGTTTGTTATTTTTAGCTGGGTAATATTTACAAAAGTTTAACCAACTCAAAGTTACTTTGTTCGTCTTTAAGCGATTAAGTAATAATTTGTTTTTGGACTTCCTTTAATACAAATTTATTTACAGTTCACTTTAAAAAAATGTAAATCAAGATTAAAACAATCTAATTATTCACTTACTTGGTGTGATAGGTTACTCATGGATGTGCATACTGCATTTTCCCTCCGATTTGATAATCCCACCTTTCTAATAACTTATAAAATTTTATTACATATAATGAATGAAGTAGGTAAAAAACGAATAATGCGTTATCAATGATTAAAAACAAAACTTTGGTTAAGATTTTTCTCACTATGGAAGCAGTTGTGGGTAAATAAATAATACTTTTATAGAAAAAATAAAATAACTGTTAATTTTTGTAAGTTTTTTTCTAATATTCAGTCTTGTTCATGATTTAAAAAAGTACCAATTACCTGTATAATTTGCCAAGAGGTGTTCAGCAGTGTCTGTTGTGCCTTTTTGAGGAAGCCACCCAGAGTGGAGGGGGCAACTGAGGTCCTTCCAATATCTGCGAACCTGGCCTTCTTTGCATCTTCTGCACGTAGAGCTCTCTGCTCTGCTTGCCATGCCCACTTTTTCTTTTGGTATTCCAACCATATTTGAATCTCTCCCTAAATAAAATACCACATCACAATCATGAAGTACTTAAACTAGTTGCCAATATAATTAATTTCAATGTACTATTTGAATATTACAATAAACTGTTTACATTCCGTTTTTAATACCACAAACAAGTAGTGAAATCCAAAGAATTGAAATAATAACTCTTTATTTTTATCATCACTTTCAATGTGTCATTCCTTCTAAAGGAGAAATAGATGCAGAAGGCAACGTAAAGAAATATACAACTGAGACTTAATACCATCTAGCAAATATTGCACAATTTACCAACATAAGTGAAAATTATAAACCAACATGTTCCAATCATTTAGATAAGCTGTATCTAAACAATTATGTAGTTCAAGACACTGTATACAACTTCTTTAAAATAAATACATTACATTTACTGTTTAAAAAGTACTTAAATTAATCATAATTCCATTGCTAACTAAAATTCTGTTATAAACAGGAACAGCAGCAAGCGTTGTTTGTATGTCCGATTGTCCACATTTATAAAATAAAGAACGAAATTGGTGTTCCACTTAGCTTAAATTTAATAAATCATTTCTATATTTTAAAAAGTTGGATTTTAAAATCCTAATCTGTGAATGTACCTTAAAAGTGTCAGAATTCTCTATTTTATTAGCAGATATTTTAAAAACTCACAGTGAGCGAAATAGGAAGGGCACAGACCATACAGTTTGTTGCTTATTGAGTATAGGAATGTTGGGCACAACAATTTGGCGAATTCAACCCAACGCATCAGCATAATGGTATGGATGGTATAAAATGACTTAAAGGTCAGCCTTGTAATACATTACTGTCTGTACATATATTGCTATTCACTTTTTCTCTCATATGCAGAAAATACAATTAAAAAATCAAAAAAGCATTTCTGAGAGAAAGAATCTAGGCTACACATTGTTGTTTTAATTTATTATAAATCACAAAACGAAAATGTTACAGGTCATATTTAAAAAGAAACATGAATAAGTAAATATTACAGGTCACAATGAAACTACTATGTCATAAGAGTTCTAAGAAATGCTGTACCATTTTACCTTGGTAGTGCCCATAGGAGGTGGGGGACCAAGAGCCTCCCTCCAAGATGTGGCGACCAGCTGCTGTGAGGGCGAGGGAGAGATCCCTCGTTTGCGCTTGTTGCTATGAGCTACAGGTTGGGCTGGTCTGGCCATTTTCTTTCCTCCAATATCCTCTATATCCCTGACAGCTTGTATATCTGGTTGCTCAGCCTCTTGCTCCTAAAAAAATATGTCAAGCAATATGCACTAAATAAAGACAGAGAACATTTTTCTTCTAAGGTTTGCAAGTTTCAATACATATCAGTAGTTATTATAACATGCACAAGTGAACATGAGTGTTTTTCCTATAGGATTGCAAATAACATACCTGACAAAATTCATTATTTTTTCCAAGTTTTATTTTTCTAAAACTTGGATTATTATTTCCATTTTTAAATTGTTGATTTTGTTTTAATTTTCCTTCATTGTTATAGCCCGTTTTACACTCAAATAGGATCACTACTAAACTGAATGGATTACAGAAAACCTAGAAAAGAATTTTAACAATAGTAACTCACTGTTGATATCTCTGGAGGTTTGGGTTTTGGGGCTGCAGAGAACAGTTCGTTGATCCGCCTCTGTTTCAGCACATCATTCTTTTCCAACATTTTCTTGTGAAGCCAATCTGGATGCCTGACTCTCGGTACAGGGTTGGCCAGCTGAAATATTTCTCCATGTATTATGTAAGAGCTTTTTATTCAAAATATTAAAAAAATAGTTTATTAATTTTATATCTAACTATCTGTAACTGCCCGCTTTGCTGGTCATCATATTGAGTTTGATTATTAATCTAATATCCAATTTAGAACAGCTGATGTTATGTATAATTTACTACTATCCTCAATTATTTTTAATTTTAAAAATTAAGGCTACCACAATTTTATTCAATTTGTTTTTATTTAACAGCTGTTCATCAAATAAATCAATCAATTAATATAGCTCCATAAGAATACTATGGGAATTTTGGAAGCCAGTCTTGAGGTCGGAGAGGAAAACCCTTTCTTAGTGAGCCTCTATCTAGGGGCCAAGATAAACCTAAGTACAACATTTAAATTCAATATATAGACAACATGACTATAGAAACAAGAAGACTGTCCGCTCAAATAGGACCTGTAAAGCTGATTTCCTGTTCTGTGAAATTAGTTCTTGTTAGGTTTTCACAAGTACTGCCAGCAGTCTCCCTCTCTCTATTTCACTTCATCTATCACTCTCTCAATGTCTCCCTCTAGTTCATGCTGAAGTGGCTGATAGCTGAGCTAATAGTTAGCCAAACAGTTGTCTGAGCACTTATTTTAGACATTAGATAGCAGCAGGCGCACGTCTACAGCAAATGCATTGCCTTAGACAGTCTGCTTGTTTCTTTAGTCAATGCTAAAACATAGCAAAATAAGTCATAAAATGTATTAAATACAGAAAATATAAGGTAACAAAACAACTTGTGGTAGTTAATAGAGTAAGAATAACATTGTCACATTCTTGGAATGCTTATGTAGTTATCTTAGAGTGATTTTATATTTGTAATCAGATATAAATTTTAACTTGCGTTATTTGTTTACTATTTGTATCAGGTGTTGATTTAATTATTGTAATTTTTGATGTATATTTTCAGTACCTAGTTACTAACCCCTTGCATGGCGGCGGGGATGGTTATGATCTTCTGGATGGCTCCTCCCAGCCTCTCTATGTAGTAGTTCCAATCCAGGACCTGCCGGATATCTATGTTGTTGATGGATGTATCCTTCAGCCACTTCCGAAGGTAATGCCTTTTCACACTAGGCTCTGCTTGGAATATAGCTAGTGGGATTGCCCTAAATATATCATAATAGAGTTTATTTTAACTTTAAATAAACAAAACTGATACCCTTCATGAAAATTTAATTTAAATGTTTAATTGTTTAGAACTTGTAAGACCGTTGCTATTTACAATTGCTTAAGAAAGAAAACAAATACTTAAGTATACGACTATGAGTGTATTTGATCTCTTTCAAACAAGTGAAAATCTATTGGTACAGTCCTGACAAAATGATATCCATTCAAGCTATGGCAAAGAAAAATAATGATAAAATACATGGAAATAGTAAGGAATTCTGCTATCACCCGCCCACCCTTACACGTTCAGTAGTATTGACCCACCCGACCACCCTTACACGGACAGTGGTATTGACCCACCCACCCACCCTTACACGGACAGTGGTATTGACCCACCCACCCACCCATACACGTACAGTGGTATTGACCCACTCACCCACCCATACACTTACAGTGGTATTGACCCACCCGCCCACCCATACACATACAGTGGTATTGAGTTGACCCATTACCACAGTACGTTTATGGGTGGGAGGGTGGGTCATTACCACAGTACGTGCATGGGTGGGAGGGTGGGTCATTACCACAGTACGTGTTTGGGTAAGAGGGTGGGTCATTACCACAGTACGTGCATGGGTGGGAGGTTGGTTCATAACCACAGTACGTGAATTGGTGGGAGGGTGGGTCATTACCACAGTACGTATATGGGTGGGAGGGTGGGGTATATACAAAGTTATACACCAAAACACCACTGTACGTGTATGGGTGGGCGGGTGGGTCAATACCACTGGAATTAAGGGACAACTCAATTCCGATAGATCGTAGCACTGTCGCTTTAACTGGAGCAGATGAAGGCTTGTGAGTGTGCGTGCGTATTTCAAGGCTCCCCACTCTGCAGTCTGTCTTTGCTGTACCAAAATTAACTTTCAATTTCAGTTAATTTTCTAATACTTTAACTTTAATCAGTTAGTATCAATTTATTTTAACTTTTAACTTAAATTAGTTAATTTTTTAGAGTATTAACTTTAACTTTATTCAGTTTAAAAAAATCATTAACTTTCCCAAGTATGGTTACAATAGCCAACATAACCTCTTGGGACTTATATACAGGTACGTCAGAAAATTGGAAATTAAGCAAAAAGACTGAAAAATGACTTATGGTATTCGAAAACAAAACCTTGAGATTAATGACCTGTTTTGTCATCAAAGAAGAGAGAGCAAGTATACAACCAAATATACAAAATAAATATAGACCAAATATAGTGAGCAGTCGAGTCACCGTGATTCTCGTCTAGCTGCGAATTTGGTGTATATTATTCTTCCATTATTACTGTTTTTCCAAATTAAATAAATATGTCAACAAAACCTTAAATTATAAGAAAATTAAGTCATTTACACTTATCAACTTACACACCGATATTCATACTGTGGTATTGACCCACCTTTCCACCAAATTACATATTGTGTGGTGTTGATATGTAATTATGTAAAGCTTTGTGTGGCTGAGTAGGTGAATTTACTACTATCAACATAAAGCTGCTAACAATCTGGTGTTGGTGAGGTAGAAATGTGACATTGGAAAGTGGACAGAGTAAGACAGCAAAAATTATATACAAAAAAACAGAATTCAGGGCCAAAAAAACTTAAAATTAGTATGATCTTTGATGTAAGCTTACTTACAATGCTTAGTTATTAGTTTAAATTGATGTTTTTCATATCTATCTAGCGAATTTGTTGCATAGAAAATTTATACAATAGCGACATTAGATTACATTTCACTTACCTCTCGGTGACAGGCGCACCATCAGGTTTCCGAGATATTATGTATTTGCAAGCAAGGCCAGCATCCTTCACCATTTGATCACCAAGAAACTCTGCAAGTCGACGAGCTGTGCTAATAGATGTTGACTTTTGATTTCCATAATCCTCCAACTTCCGTGACATTGATCGATTCTCTGATATCAACTCAAACAGCTCTGAGTCAGGCATATTGCAAGCCTAAATTATTTATTTTAGTTTATTAGTGAATATTAAAACAACAGAACATTAATAAAGAATTTTATATTATTATACATTATAGGATATAAGAAAATTTTCAGAAAAATTAATCAAGTAATACAATAAGATTTATTAAATCATTAAAGAATTATATGTAATTATTTATTTTTGTTTTTTTAGTACATAAAAAAGAATATCGGTATAATGTTTATTTTGTCATTTGAGGAAGAGTGTGTATGGTAAGAATTTGCAAGATATCCCACAATTATTGTCTGACTTAAATTTAGAAACCTACCTCTTTGACTAACTTTCAAGTTAATTTCAAACAAATTTTTACCAGAAACCAGCTTGGAATTAGCTTTGGATATGTTTGATGGTCTGATCAAGTTTCTGGTATCAGATCCTATGATAGTCATAGGTGGACTGAACATTCCTCGTAAAGATGGTTTATGCTGAGTCACTTTGAAACACTTGTTTTTTATTTTTACCAGCACGTAATATGCTAATTGAGAATCTCTCTAAAAAAAAAGATTAAAATTTTTGTTGTGTAAAGGACACTTATTTTTTATTCCTACCAGCATGTAATATGCTAATTAAGAATCTCTAAATTTTTTTTAACTTGCTAGATTTGCTATTGTTAAACCAATGGCGTCAACTGATAAACTTAAGTCTTTGGCTAGTGCTTACCTTGCTGTAGAGGACATCCAGCCAGTAATCTGCTACCTTGGCTACAGACTCATAACACTTTTCCAGTGAATCACCTTTCAGAAATGCCTCAAACACAGATGACTGGAAGATCTTGATCAGCTGTAACTCCCCTCTCCGTTTCACCTCAAATCTGTCAACAAGTACAAAATAGTTATATTACCACCTTGTACATCATCCACCAACATGATCATTCAACCACTGGTAACAGAGAGAAACCAGTTGATCTGCAGCTCAACAAGTACAGATACTCTGTTCTAGTAAAGACTACACATTAGGCTAGATGCTTTTATTTAGTCACTTAGGATTTTTATTTCCAACTAATACAGACCAAAATCATACATTAGTCTAGTAAACTGTTCACTGAATCATGCCTTGAAATATGGAATATGATTTCCTTTAATTTGATACCTCACATGATTGATTTTGTACAAGTTTAGATTTCAACTGAATCTTTTTCAATCCAGTAATCCAGTTTATGTATTTAGCTGATAGTCACAATTATTTTGGAAATGAGGAAACTCAGCCTCATTTAGCTAATATACACTTCTTTTTTTATTTCAAGAAACAATTAAAATAAACAATTAATTACAAACATAGGTTATCACTTTTTAGTAGTATCATTGATTATATAAACCTACAATAGATAAACCATCTAATAGGAATATTTGTGCCAGTAATTTTGTTAGTTTGTGTGGCCCGCAACCACAGCTGGTTTAAACTGCATTACGTTTACATGGGACTACACTAGCGCTCCACAATGGACCACAAAAACAGCTGATATTTTGAGACTCAACATTTAACATTGGATGGGAAATCTATTTGTGTATAAAATCAATGGTAGTATACATTTGCACATGATAAATCAAGATTATTCACACATTTAATGTTGCTAGGACATTCCACACGTACAATGTTAAAGAGGGCATAAAAATATCTTTTATTTTAACCCTTAGAGCGCAATTTATAGAATGCCTATTTTCCATTAAGCGCCAATTTATTGTAAAAAAATTACATTACATTTTTTAGTTGTTCATTTTCTTATATTATTCGTACAAGAAAATAAAAGATATAACATTTTGAAACTTTTATTAGCTTACTTTACCTTTTCTTGCTATATATGAATATCTAAATAAACAAACTTTTACTTGAAAGTAAGCCTCAGGCACAGATCACTTATACAATATGAATTAATACAAAATATTAATAAAATATGTATAATTGAGTACTTTTACTTGTATATAAACTGATAAAGACAGGGCCTGCACATAACACATATAATAAAAAATAAGTAAATACATATAGCACTTGAATACGATGTATTTAGTACCTTGCACAAAATCGACCGGATTACTCATATTGACACTTAAAACTAATAAATTACTAACATATTAAACTAAAGTAATGATAAAACAACTAAATACACAGTTTCAAAGAGATGAGGTGACAGACAATGACAACTGCTTGACTCAACAGTAGCTGTGTGTATATGCGCTTGTGGCATTGAGCGGCGCAGCAAAAATGTACACTGCCAGACAAAAACCAGTCTCGTAGTGATTGACAGGCCAACAAAAGGTCAGGAGCCGCATAATGTGTCTCTCATGAGTCACCGCCTATAACTCAAACGCACTACCGGATTAAATTAGAAACATTATGAAAATATTATGTTTGTAATTATTATGCGTATATGCGCTTTTAGCGTTTACAGCAAAGTCAATATAAACACATACATGCGCTTACGGCGTGATAAGGGTTAATATCACGCATAATTTTGTTTTTGCAATTTTTTCTTTACTTTTTAAGCCAAAAATATTAATTTTTTGGGGAATCATCAAATACAACTTTATATGATGTGGATCATTGCGGTTACAAGTAGATATAAAAGAATGTAAGTACTATTTAATACACCATTTCATAAGCTTTGTTACTATATTATAAATATTTATGTATAATTATGGGCATTTTTAATAGCAGTTTAGAAAAATGGATCATTTGTAAAAAATTACTCATTCGTATTGTAGAACTACAAGGAATTTCAAATTATTAGGAAAAAGTACTATACTGCACTGCTTCAAGATCAGGGAAAATCCTTTTATAAAAGTAAAAGGTTGACATATCTGGTGTGAAGCAAGCCAGCATTGAGATTCCATGGTATAGAGCTATGAGAAAAATAGTTTACAAAGTAAAATCAACCAAAAGTGTAGTGTCATTATAAGATTAGGGAAGGTATTAGCGAGCCTACTAAGCTTTGCCACTTGAACTCTCAGATTAAAAAACATCAATTTTAATAAAAAAATGTATTCTGTGATTTTTTTTGTTTGAAATATTTGATAAATAGTTAACATTGTAAACAGAAGGTCTTACTAATCTTTAATTTTTTTTTTCACTCAACCTTTTCAAGCATTTTAATATTGTTTTTTATTTTATATTATGTTTAATTATTACTAATTTATCTACAGCACTTAAGGATACACTAGTGGAGGAATGAACTTGGCCAATGCCTATTGGCTAAGTGGCAATAACTAGCAATGAATCTTATGTCTGATTTAAAACAATTTTCAGCAGCTTCACTTTAAAAACGATTAATTATATTTGCTCTTCAGAATCAAAATGGTTCTTAACCCTTTCCACACTCCATGTCACATAAATGGCTTTAGCGAATGGTGCCATCCACTCGGCATTGTTTATAAGGGATCCGTCCTGTCAGCCCTCCGCACCACTTATGTGGCTCCTAGGTCGTAATTAAATAGAAGAAATTCTACTAGCGCTCGAAATACTACTTGTATTTAAAATGTCGCTTGTCCTTTAAACATTAAAATTCAACTTCTTTACTTTCAATTTTTGACTGTAACCCATTATAATGGTTGGTTAGTATATTATTAGTTTTTTAATTAGCATAATACGTGTTGGTACATATACAGTACAAATAAACGTCACACAACACAAATTTATTACAATATAAGCACAAAATGCACAAATATACTACAATACAAGCACAAAATGCACAAATATTATGGTGATCGATTTCGGTGAACCACGCTCACCTTCCTCAGACCAGAGGGATTCACAAAAGAATCAAGTATATTATTAAATTTAAATCTTCGTTATAAATGACCTTTCTAATGGCTTCAGACTCTAAATTATTTTCCTTGTTGGTCATTTTTACACAACTCTTATTGAAAAACTAACTATTTGCACTATCTATATACACCACTTAAACATAATAATAATCTGTAAAACAATTTAAAACTATAATAAAACAAAAATTTTAAATATTTGCAAGCGTGCACTATGACAAGTGGATCGAGTATACTGAATAAGTTGTCTGGCAACGTGAATAGTCAATCATTATAAAATGGTGTTGTTTACTAGTAGTTATCTCCCAAACCATAGCAGCACCTCTCAGGACGCTTGGTACAACAAGGAATAAACTAAGGAGAGAATATTGAAGTAGTACAATGAGTCACGTAAGTGGCCTCACGAGCTACAACGTATATCAGTCCGGGCCACTAGAGTGGCACGGAGAGGGACAAGCAGCCTGTATTTAAATCTGACTTGGCCCTGAAGAATGGCGGCGGCCATGTAAGTGGCTTTACCGACCTGAGAGGACATTATGTAAAGCCAGGAGAGAGTGGTAAGGGTTCATGGAAACAAGCTTTTTATCACATTCCAATTTAAACATATCATGTTTTTACTAAAAACTTACCCCTTAAGCTCAGCTAAAGACCCATCAAAGTTAAATACAGCATATCTTTTCTTCAATCTCTTCCCCTCTTCTTTTGATGCTGGCAAAACCATAGCCAAATATGGCCCATCAACTTCAAAGAAGATGGAGTTTTCACTACGTTGAACGTAATGTAGAGTTTTAGGGTCAACCAAATCATGATATTGATCATTAGTGTAGAAATCCTAGACAACAAAACAGTTCCTCAGAAGATAAACAAACTAATTGGTTTAGAGGAATTCATACATCAAGCTATATGCTTGATTTTTATGTTTGAACAAAAATTTAATATAAAATACAAATTAAACTGAAAATTGGCCACATACCTTGAATTTAGTAACCAGCACCACGATGTACAATGGTTTAAGGTGATATTCATATATATTTGTATGTTCTTTCCTTGACATTTCAGATTACAAAATATGCTCACATAGGCATCTAACTGGTCACGTTTTAAGTTTTTATTTAAAAGTGAGTAGGTAACTAATTTCATTTTGATAAAGTAAACATAAGTTATTGAATAGGCTTGAATTATTATTCAAAACAACAGCTTTCAAATAAGATTATTCTCAAAAAACCTTCCAGATACTCTTTTTTCAATATACTGGATTGATACAACTAAGAAATGAGCAAAGTGCACTCATATATTATAAGAAGGCAGCCATTTGAAATTTACAATTTGAACAAAACACTTATTAGATTATAATTATGACAAATTACATATTTGTTATTACTTATATTAGAATTTTTAAGGGATAAAAATTGAATATTTTTTATTTTCTATTAGCTTTGAAAATATTATACCACAGGAAAAAAATAAATTAAAAAAATTAATCTACAGGGCAAATGCTTTTAAGTATCATTATTCTGCATTTTGTTTTGAAAGTCATTAAATATCGCACCTTGACCATGGAGTTGAGGACAGCATTGGGGTATGAGATAGTGACTTTCGCCTTCCCAGGGTGTGTAGACTCGACAGTGTAGTTCTCAGGGAAAGAGGCAGGCAGGACGCACCATATACCGTCAGTGTCAAGCTCCAGGGGCCGTCCAACCTGTTCAATGATCTCCCGTGCTCTGGTGATAATGGACGCACCTGTGTAGCATACGATGCCTGCCATCTCCATGCTGTGCCAGCGTGCTCTAGTCAGTAAAGATCATATTAATAATTTTATATAAAATTTTTCTGGGTTAATATTATATGACAATGTAACACTTTCTTCTGTCAATGTAACAAGTTAAAGATTGTTTTATTTTACCAGGCGAAGTTAGGGCTAAGAAGCCCTCTCTAACACTTAACCATGAGACCACCGGCTTTACGTGACTTCTGAACCACGGGAGCGGCAGGGCAAAATCTGTTAGTGGTCATAGCGGGAATCGAACCCGGACCAGTTGCGTGGCAAGCCAGCGCCTTAGCTCCTTAGCTACGACATAACAAAGAGGGTTATGGATATACTTACCCCTTCCTCATAACATATCCATAAAAAGAATTGAGGATACATTTATGAGCCAATTGCAGTGAGTCATACAACACTTCTCTATTCTTTGCTGATTTGATCTCCCCAGCATCTCCTTTCTTTACAGCATCTGCAACTTGTTTCTTAGCTACCTAAAAAGTAACATGGTGTTAAATCAATATAATAACTAAACAAAACATAAAATTAAAAGATTTTGTATCAAAAACAGATAGGTTTGTTATATTTGTCAAACATCCACAATATGAGAGATTTATGTCCAAGTATTATTTTTATATTTATTATTCTGTTATCAAAATATCATTAATATCAACAACCAACTTCCTACTTGAAACATCTAAAACAGGTTTCTAGACAGGTAAAACCTTAAATACCAGCAGCAGATTAAACTGCAAACTGTACATGTTTGGGTGGGCGGGTGAGTCAAAACCACTGTACGTGTATGGGTGAGTAATGCTACTCAAACTTCAGTGCTGTTTCCCAATGCATCATACCTACCAAACAATGTGAAAAATAAAGATGTGTTATTACAGGCTGGCTGGATGGATTTAAAGTAAGAAATATAATGTCTTTTAAATCCACTTAAAGAAGACCATGAAAGTAGATTCTCCGGAATCAGCTGATTTATAGAAAGTAGATGTTAAGGAAATAATTAAAGAAACCCCAGCAAAAGACAACTTGTCTTTAAACCCTCTGGGTTAAATGGTAGAGCTTTATAAAAAAAATTCTAAATCAAAACCAGTGGAGTATAAAGCTAATATAAAAGCAAAAATGACAACTGAATATTTTGAAAAATTACTTATCAGTGTAGACCTTTTGGAAAGAAAGGTGAATGATTTAACTTTTCTTCGTTAGGTTAAAGGGCACTAGGCCAGGAATTAGTATATTGGAGAGATAGGACATCAGCAAACTAACCTTAGAAGAAAAGTTCACCAGCACCAGAGTAATAGTAACATACACAAAATAAACACATAAGCTCACAAATTTTCCATGACACGGCATTTTCTTCAGGTGAGTAGAGAGAGAGAGAGAGAGAGAGAGAGAGAGAGAGAGAGAGAGAGACATATTTATTGTTATGTTATTAAACATAACAAGAAAGTTGAATGATTTAACTTTTCTTAGAAAAATGTGTGGATCAAAAATGGAAAATGTAAAAATAATATTCAATTTTTCCGAATGACACCTGTTGTGCAGCCAATGGGTATTTATAGTGGTCATTAAAAACTTTAACCCTACCTCTGTTCACTATGTGTTTCTATAATGTTAGGCCATTTTTGCCACTTATATTTATTTATTTATTTATGTATAATAGTCAAAGACACCTTATACGCTAAAATATAGCTAGGCAGATGACTTGTCAAATTACAACAGTGATATAACACAATATAAAACAACAATAAATATGTAACAAAGATGAGCAGCTAAAAATATTTACACCAAATAAGAGTTATCGCTTTTATTGGTAAACCACCCGTCCCGACGTGGAATCCAGGTAGTCTGAGACACTGTAAAAACAGTTTGAGATTAGATATTTAAAGAGTCTCTTCTTAAACATTTTATAATCATCCAGGCCTTTTAACTCAACTGGTAGATGATTGTATAGTCTTACACAGGAGTAAAAAGGGGACTTTTCAAGAAAAGTTGTTCGATGAATAGGATACTGCAAAATGGAAATGTTTCTAGTATTATAGCTGTGTGTGTAATTCATGTTAGAAAATCTCTCATAATTTGACTTTACAAAAAGCAAAGACTGGAACGAGTAAGCTGATGGTAGAGGAAGAATCTCTAAATTTTGGAAATGTTTCCTGCAAGAGTCATTGTGACCTGCAAGAGTCATTGTGAAGAGAACCTGTCATAAGTCTAATTATTTTCTTTTGTTTTAGAAAAACCTTAGATGATTCAGAAGAACTTCCCCAAAATAACAGTCCATATGTAATCAGGGAATGTACATATGCAAAATAAACTTGTTTTAGGGTGTTTAGATCTACAATAGCGGAGAGAGTTAAAATAGCGTAAAAAGCTGTGCTAAGCTTTTGGAGCAATTGATTAATATACTGACACGAAGTTAGGCTAGAATCCACTTCCAAACCAAGAAATCTCGTGGATGTGACAGTGTTGATATTCGGTGACAGAAAGGATGTATTATTTAAAGTACAGTTAATCCGGTTGATTTGAAAGTTTATAAAATATGACTTGTTTGGATTTAAATGAAGGCCATTTGCATTGAACCAGTTATTTAATAGAATTAATTGTTCCGATAGTTGTTTCGAAAGGATATTTCTGTTTTTGTGTGAAGCAATGAAAGAGGTGTCGTCAGCATAGAGAACCATCTCCCCACTAGAAGTGACCTCAGGGAGATCATTTACATTAATGAGGAAGAGTATAGGACCCAATATTGAGCCCTGAGGCACTCCTGAATTCATTACTTGAAATTCACTCTCTGCTTCTGAATCAATCACAACTTTTTGTCAACGATTGTGCAAGTAAGAAGCAATCAAATCAAGTGCCACTCCTCTTATGCCATAAGACCACAGTTTCCCAATCAGGACAATGTGGTCCACACAGTCGAATGCCTTGGACAGGTCACAAAAGGCACCAACAGTGTGCTGCGACCCATCCACGGCACTAGACACTGCAGTCAAAAACTCAAAAATTGCGTTACAAGTGTCTTTACCTTTTAAAAATCCAAATTGACGAGTGAAAAATTTTATTTCTATCAAAATATTCATATAATCTATTAAAAATGATTCTTTCAAAGACCTTTGAAAATGAAGATAGGAGAGAGACTGGACGAAGGTTGTCTATTGATAAGTTATTTTGTGTTTTAAGAATTGGTTTTACAGTGGATATTTTTAAAAGTTCGGGGAAGACCACTTAACACTTTTAAAACACTTGAAGCGACCGGTTAACCAAAAATTCAAGTGGCCTAGAGAGTGTTTCAGCACACGATTTTAAAAGGAATTGGGGTGTGTCATCCCAACCCGCTGACTTCTTTGGTTTCAATGACTTTAAATTTTGAACACAATTTAGACACAATTTCTGCATAATTTGTGAGATCAAAAGCTATTAAGTTTTTCTGAGACTTCAAATTATGTGGGATACATCTGATAGCTTCATGAAAATTAGCTTTAACCAGCAAAGTGCTACAAACTGAAATAAAATGTGTGTTCAATAAAGATGCAATCAACTTTTTGTCCTTAATTTCTTCCTTGTTATAAATTATTTTATGAACGCCCTGACAAGTCTTCTTTTTACCAGTCTCCCTCCCTACAACACTCCATACCGCTTTAACTTTGTTGATTGAATTAGAGATAAATGAACTATTATATTTTAACTTAGCCATTCTTACACACTTCTTAAATATATTTTTATAGGTACGTACATATTTTAAAAACTCTTGATATTCTAGATAAATTATGCAGTTCCCTCTTTCTTATACTAGAAATTCTCAAACCGGTGGTTATCCAATTTTTTGACCACTTACTATTATTAACTTTCCTTGATTTTTTTACAGGAAATTCGTGCATAAAAGTTATTCTAAATGAGCCTAAGAAGGATTTATAAAGATAGTTAACATTATCCTGCTCCAAACTGTCTATATTAAAAATATCGGGCCAGGAAATATTTGATATTTTTGATTTGAAATTTTGTACACTTGTCTTTGAAAAGTGACGCTTGCAGAGATAGTTTTTATCTGCTTTTTCTACAGTAGTTAGAAAATTAAAGCTTATTAATTGGCCCAAACGATCAGACATCCCTGTTTCTACCATCTGTGCAAATTTGTAGTCAAAATTCATAAAAATGTTGTACAGGCAGGTTTTTGACCTATTAGTAATACAGGTTGGCTCATTAAAACATGGCTTTAAATTATAAGACCTTATGATGTTAAGGAAGTTATGCTTAATGTCACTGTCATCTACCATATTTATATTGAAATCTTCTGTAAGAACAATTTTAGTGTTTTTAAATTTTAAACTCACGACTCTGAGTAAGTTATCTATCTTATCGTACAAAATATTTAAGCTATGTTTGTCATTCTTAGGTGGTCTATACAATGCTATGATTATTGTAGGTTTAACAAATTGAACGATAACACCACAGCACTCAAAAATGCCCACATGGCAAAACTTACACAACTGTTCCATTGACATTACAGGAAGGTCAGGCCTTGAAAGTATACAAACTCCTCCTCTTATGTATTTTGATCGAGAAAAGAGAGAAACTGTTTTAGAACCTATTACTTTATGAAACATGAAATGATTATCAGAATGAATCCAGTGTTCAGTGAAACAAATTATCAAGGGTTTCAATTTAGAAAATTCCAAAAATAGATTAAACTTATCAACCTTTAAAGGTTAACTTAATCCCTGTATATTACACTGAAAAAGTCTAAGGTCCCTGGAAACGTGATTTGAGGAATATCATTGCTCGCAAGCATCATGTTAATAAACATAAATTAAAACATTCATATAAAATATTGAAAATATTATAATTATGCCATAATAAATATAATTTTATTTGTAAAATAATACAAACTTGTGCATGCAAAAGATAAATGAATTTATTTATTCTGAAATTTCGATGAGGTCATGACAAGATAACAAAAATATTAAAAACATATTTACAAGTCCACGCTACCTTGAGAAATATTTATATTTACAATACAAACATTCTTAAATAGTCGATTTGTTCTAAATGTTATTTACAGAAAATATAACTTATATAAATAATATTTACGTAAACAAAAAACTACAATAAGAAAATCAAATTGTGTACACACTATTTACAGCTGTTCTAGCACCAGCTATTCCAATGCTGTTGATTATCATATGATATTCTCTGTTCCACATACAAACAATAACCGTCTACTCACAGAAATTATGTAATCAATTATTTATTTATTTTGTATTAAGATACTTTCTTAAGTTTCTCAATATTTCATGGAAATAAAATTATTCTACTTTACACATACCTTATTCAATCCTTTGTACTCATATCTCCTGTCTCGGAAGGCCCGAACAGTATCGACGTAGAAAGAATTTTCCTTTTGACAAATTGTGGTTGTTCGCTCTTCCACACGAGTCACATGTGTTTTCTTATAAGCCTTGCGGCAGTATTCAGACAGCCGTTTCTTCTCAATGGTTGCCTGCTCTTCACGGGGTAGCTGATGGAAAGCCCGCAGAGGTCCACCAGGAAACTGTGATGGAAACTTTTCAGTCTCTAGCTGCTGCTTGATTCGCTCAAATTCATTTCTTGTTGCTGGCACTAAGAGAACACAAAATGCCAGATTTTGCAGATAGTTTTTTTAAAAATAATTTATAAAGCAGCAAATTGATTTAAATAACACATTAATATAATATTGTTAAATAAAATCTGGGTGTATAAAAAAACTTTTATATATGTTGATATGGTTTTATTTTATTTGGAGAGTAAAATCAAATTAACTTTTTTAATTTTTAGATAATTGATATAAAAAGGATGTTATATGTTGAACAGTTATATTACGCTACTATATGACAACTTTTTAAAGTCTTGTATACTATACCCTTTACTGTAATTTGCCACTAGATACTCCAAGGCTCTGGAAACCAAAAATCCTCAAATATTTGATTTTCAATGTCTAATTCAAATTCTTTATTTGTTTTTTAGGCTTACATAATATGTAAGGCAGAAAGTGAAAAGGGGCCTCTTGTCGGCAATTATCGATTTTAAGTTATTGGTATTTTTAAATTAAGCATAAAATTATGAACAAGTTGGTGTAAATTTCACGTCCCTACGATTTTTTTCCTTTAAGTAATAAACGTTTAAAGTTTCACAAATTGTAAGCAGAATTTTGAGAAAAACAGGTTTAAAAACTTTAAACTCACATAGAACCCACAATTTTCATATTTAAGAAATATATCAAACATCAAAACAAAGCTAAACACTTCATTTTTCAGAATGAACAGAACAGCCGTAGTTGTTTAAAACACCAGCAGAATTCATTAAAATTTCGTTGTTTTAAAGTAATGTAACACAAAACTAAAAATTTGATCTCTTGTCAGCCCCATGTTATTTCCCATAACGACAAGAGGTCACTTTTCTCAGACAGGCCATTAGTTACTCTTAAAGACGATTTTATTACTTTTATCTAGTCTAAATTATTTATAAATGGAATCTTATCAATATCAAATAAAACTGCAAGTCGATCTACTTGAGTACAATTCTAAAAGTGATACAGTCACGGCTGATTGGTAGTGAAACAGCTGTTTCAAATGCTGCCAGTACTGCTTTTGAAAAGGTACCTGTTGTCGCGATGGTTTTAAACACACAGGAAACTGTCCTGCATTTAGGCAACATTTTCCGCAGTTCTCTAAACCGACGCTAGAACTCAGGGAAGGCTAGTTTTTTAAGTAATGTTTCTTTTCCAATGTGTTTTTGAAAAGGGTCCTCTTGTCGGGCCTATGTTATTTTGCCATAACGACAAGAGGTCCCTTTTCTCAGGCCAAACACTAACATCTAAATAAATGTTATTCGATGTTTTAATGCTTTGACTCAATTTTATAACCGATACAGGCCTGTTCCATATAAACCAGAGTTTGATAATTGATAAAAAACTGAATATCAATAATTTTCGCCAAAATCAGTAGTTTAGTGAATACTTAACATTTTGCTTTGCGGACAAGAGGTCCCTTTTCACTTACTGCCTCACATATGTATATATTATGTATGTATGTATGTATTATGTGGAATCTGACAATGTATCATTCAGCACTGGTGCTATGTCACTGATTTATTTTATTGTCTCTTTTAATTAAGTTTTTAAAACATTTGGACTCTGTCATATCCGTTAAATTAACCCGAGCAAGGAAGTTATTCATCTCCTGAATGTCAAAATACAGTAAATGAGTTCTCATGTCACAAAACTAAAATTGGCTAAAATAGTAGAAAAAATATTGTTTCAAAACATACATGAGTTGCCGCAGAAGGGTAGACCTTAATTTGAAATGAACAAAAAAGCAAAGTAAGATCATCATTCTTATCAACACAAGGAATGACGGACCAAGTGAAGGCGGAGGTATTAGCGCAGGAGTTGGGGTTGGCCCTTGATATGTTTAGTACTTTAGTCTAAAATAAAATGTAAACATTACGTGCTAAGTCTACAAACTATTTTGGTAAATAGTGACGTCAACCTAATGTAATGTAATGCCATGGAACAACAGTTGGCATGAATATTATTGGCATAATGAATTTTTTTGAAATCTTACATCTTGATATTTTACTAAAAGGATTTTTATACTGAAAAGAATGCCAATCACAGATTTATTCCCCACAATTTCCCCAACATCTGTCATAGGACAGCTTCATAGTTGGCTACTCCTAAGGTATTAACTGATTGTTTAGTAATTTTAACATAAATATGAACAATTTCATATTTTGTAAAAAAAGATTGGCTATTTAAAACTACTTTAAGGGGCATTTAGAGGTAAAAATGAAATAAAAGAAAAGATAAGACTACTTTACTACCACAACATTTCAACAATTCAGGCATGACCTGTTGTAAAAAGACAAAAAAAAATTAGCCTACTCCATTAGTATTCAATGCATTTCAAGAGATGATATTAAAACATTTCTTGGTGTTTTACTATAAAATGGATCAATGAATTTATAGTAAAAAATTCATATAAAAACATAGAACTACTTAGCACAATCTTTGTTGGTGAAAATGCTTTTAAAAATGTTTTTAAGTCTCAAAAAATATTACCAAGTAAAATCACTCAGTCTTATTAGATTTATGAGAATGGAAGAAACACTTACTGAATTCACCGCGCCACATCCATGTCATATGCCGTTGACAGGTGGCACCTGGTCGGTTAAAATCACAAGCCGCACACATTGTCTCATCCACCATGGCTGACGGTTGTAACCGGTTGGTAAGGATAATGTTGGGGTACATTGCACCTGTGTAACGATGTTAGCAATCAATTACTCAATATATCAACACAATGTCTTACGTCATTCAATAATCAATAGCCTTTTAAACATATTGGCTGTGAGTAACACTTTCACAAATTTTGTTGTACTCCTTATGTTGTTGAAATCCCCTCTACTACTCACCCAGTGACGACTGTGTCCCTGTTAAACTGACAGAGGCATAAAATATTAGTGTATTATTATCTATAAAATATTGTACTTTATTATCCACGTTAGCATGTATAAATCAATTTCCTCACCTGTTACAAGAGAAGTTCCACAAGAACCTATCTTAGGTCTAGTCCTATATGTTCTTTTTGTCAATGATTTGAACAATAAGAAACTGGCTACAGGAGAGGCCGTACTATACTATCCAGGTGTTGCTCTAGTGGAGAATCAACACTTCATGATCCACAGACACTGACACACTGATAGTGACACAAAAATATGTTTGACTTTTGTTCTATTCTCAAGGAAGATTTACAAAGAGTAGAGTTTATTCTCCTCTTCTGCTTCTATTGGAACTGAACACTGCGTAAGCAGTGCCAACTCAGTCCGTTGTAGTATAGTGACAGCTGAAAACCGCTGTCTATCTATACCTGATGAGACGTAACGACGTCGAAACAGCTTTCACTTGTCGGGACATCTGCCCCTATTGGCTTCCAAGCTTTCGCAAAGTGCCAGCAGCATAGCAGTAGGTGGTGCCTCTACTGTCTTACTGCTATGCTGCTGGCACCTTGCGAAAGCTCGGTAGCCAATAGAGGCAGATGTCCCGACAAGTGAAAGCTGTTTCGACGTTGTTATGTTGTCATCAGGTATAGATAGACAGCGGTTTTCAGCTGTCACTATACTACAACGGACTGAGTTGGCACTGTTTACGCAGTGTTCAGTTCCAATAGAAGCAGGAGAGGAGAATAAACTCAACTCTTTGATATTGAACCCTGCTACTAAGATCAATTGTACAAAATTGAGAAAAGTTTATTAAATTTGAATCTATAGATCTTTTTTGAAAAAATATGTGTTGAAATTCTGTAATGTACTTCTTTGCGTGATAGAATAATTGTTCGTAAATTATTGACTCAAAAACCTCTGCAGGAGTACTAAGAATTGGGATAGGTCTGTGATTTCTACTGGCATTTTTGACACCTTTCTTAGGAATCAGAAAAACTTCTGTAAACTTCCAAACAGAAGGAAAGCAACAGGTTTTTAACGACAGATTAAATATATAATGGAGGGGGTATATACAAAAAATTGAGAACAGGCTTTAAAAATTATAACCAGGTCCTGAAGATCTTTTAGGCTTAAGCTTTTGAAGACTAGATGATATTTCTTTTGTGGTGATTTCATTAAAATTTATTAAGCCAACATTTTCCATAACAGGCAAGGCTTATGCTTGGTGATAAAGTTCAAATGAACTAAGATTACAAGGATTGTAAACAGATCTTAAATATGAAGCGAGCGCTTCTGTTATAGCTGTCCCTCCTTCAACCACCTTATCATCAAAAATCAATGTTGTAGGATTCTTATCATTTGCTCGAAGTTCTTATATTACTTTCCAAAACAACTTAGGATTTTGACTTAAATTAATTTCTACTGATCTTAAATAATTTTGATAGTCTGATTTGATCTGATTCTTTACTTCAGCTCGTAAAATATTAAATTGATTCTGATGATGAGGTAGATGATATTTCCTGTATCGCTTCTTAACTTGTTCTTTTTTAACAATTCATTTCTTTAAACTACAAGAAAACCATACAGGATATTTATTACTATGAGTTCTTTTCTTTGGTACATGCAAATCTAGTATTTTATATAACTTATCATAAAATATATTAGTTGCTTTATTTACATCTATGACTAAAAATAAATATCATTCCAGTCTGTGTTATGGAGCTCATAATAAATAGAAAGAAAAATCTGCTCTTTTAAAATTATAGTTAAATCCTTCATTATTGATATTTTCCCCTAAACCAAATACTTTTCCTGGTATTTCAAATTCTAAAATTACGGTAGGGTGATATCGGTCTATATTAACTAGAGGACATAATTCTTCCGATACACATAAATTGTTAATGTCAGATAAAACTAGATCAAGTGTTTTTCCTTGAAAGTTAACTAAATTGTTTTTAAAATCTAATAAATATAATTTCATAAAAAAGCATCTTTTTACATATATAATTACCAGTGGTCAAATCATAATCTATACCTCTAATTGGTAAATTAAAATCACCCAAGATAATTTTTCGTTCGTTTTTTTAATTTAAGAGGGCTCTAAAGGGAAAGAAAATATAGAAGTCATGCAACACTGGCGAGAGAAGTTGGAACTACGTCCAGTTTTTTTGGGTGAAAGAAGTTTAATCCGCCAGACAGAGTACAATATAGTTCCTTGAATCATTTCCTGTATAGTATGTTTTCGTACTTTCCCCTCACCTGCCGCCTCCTCAGTTGGCTACGCCCGACCTTCTCTGTCTGAATGTATGTTGAGCAGAAGGCCAATTCTTTTCAACAATTGTCAATTTTCCAGTCAGTACCAGTATTGCTGCTGTATTTTATTTCTTAACATGTTTTTATGTCATTTTGTTTTTGTAAAAATAGTAATATTTGTTTAGAAAAATAGACTTTTTACAGCAAAATCAAATTATTCATTGATAAAATTGGGGGTTTATTAAAATATTGGATTTCTACTTGAAACGTTTTCCAAAATCATAATTCTTGTCAAAGTCTTATTCTCAAAACGGTTAAAATTTAACATGGTTAGGCATAAGCTTATCATATTTATATTCTACAATTGAAAAACAATCGAAGAGCTTGATTTATAAAGATAAGGATATGCTTTACTAAAAACTAAGTAAATTACGTTTTTATTTACTTCTGAAGTATGCTGAATGAATTACTACAATACATGAAAATAACACTACGGAGACAATTTGGTTTCAAAAAGCAGACATTTTGTTACAAGAAACATTTTCGCGGACAGAGATGAAAACCGAAGCTAACTATATGAATGATATTAATTATAATTCAAATAATATATTATAATCTTGCTCAATTTTCTCACTGCCATGAGAAAAGCAATTATTTTACTTCGACAACAGTTCTTACACAATTACTTTTCAAACATTTTAGTTTAACTGATAAATATTTCACAGTATTTTAAGGGCGATTAATTTAATATGATTTAAATAGGCCTACACAAATTACTAAATATGACGATTTTTTTTAAACACAACTGTTAAAAATTACCAACAATCAAAATAAAGCAATGCCTAAATACTGTAACAATACGACGAGTGACATAATGAGTCAGAAGCGATCAAGGTCATATATATAAATTAGTTGAATACATAAAAAATTACAATTTATGTAACTATATGTAAGATATTCATTTGGCAAATGATTTGTCAAACATTTCATGAATTATTTACAATAGTGTATTACTAGGTTAGTGCTATAATATATGAACTTAGTTTTCTAAAATATATCTTGTACAAGATATACATTCATTTATACAAGATGTGTAAAAATGTTGTAGTATTTAAAAAGAAAAAGCACATTTATTTTATTCTATAAATAAATGTGAACAAATCATTACTTAATATTACAAAAACATATATCTAGAACATGTATATAAAGAAAATAGTCCTATTCTAATTTAATAATGTAATATACAGTTTATAAGACGCTAAAAGTTTATATTTGGTGTTTGTTAAATATCAATATTAAAACCAGAATAGTATTTACAAAACAGTAAATATGTTTATGGATAGGCGGGTCACTATCACTGTACATGTAAGGGCGGGTGGATCACTACCACTGTACAGATTATGAGTGGGGTGGGTCTGATGACAACAACTTTATTTTTGTCAGTTTTCCATAAATTACTTTAGCACAAATGTTAGCTAAGTTTATTACAAGTGATAGCCAAGTCCATGACGGTGGCTGGCCAAGTTTACTACGTACGGGTAATACACGAGTTGATTATTACTATTAGCCATGTTGATCACAAGTGCTAGCCCATCATGGAGGCTGCCCCAAGTTTATTAGGGGTACTACACGAGTTGATCATTAGTGTTAGCCATGTTGATCACAATTGCTAGCCAAGTCCATCACGATGACTACCCAAGTTGATCAGTGTGGCTGCTACAAGTTGAGCTACCCAATTAGGTCAGTGGATACTCAAGTAATTGAAAACGCATTAAATAAATACTAAACCAAACCGAGCAGAACATCTTATTTGAGCAATTTAATAATAGTTTAAAATTTCAATACACAAGTGAACATCAAACAATATTAATTTCATACAGTACAATACTTATACTGTATTTATAAAAAATAATTGCAATATGTAGGCTACGAATTTTATGGTGATCGATTTCGGTAAACCGTGTTCGGCAAACATCTATCACCATAATATTTGTTCAGTTTATATTAATATTGTATTAAATTCATCTACCAACATGTACTATGCTAATTAAGACAACTTTTTTAAAATTCGTATTTTTTATTTTTTTTTCACATTGCACAATGTTTAAATGTCACTTATGTCAAGTTTTACCGTCCTAAGCCTTCTCATTGGCTGTTCAATGGAAGAGACCGTGAGTGGTACAAGGTTCCCACGCACTACCTCGCCCCATGACTTCAAAGTTCTCAAAAGAATTGCTACTCCGCCCCGTCTTTCATATTTTTCTGTCCTTGTTACCATTCAGGAAAAATATTTGCTTTGAAGTTACCTTCTTATAAAATTACAAATAAATGACCTAGCATTTTTTCTACCACAACATTAATGAACTATAATAAATTAACCCTTATTACGCCTTAAGCGTATATACGCCTAATAATTACAAAAATAATATTTTCTAAATAATGTTTCTAATTTTATCCATCAGTCCATTTGGGTTATGGGTGGTGGCTCATGAGAGACGCATTGTGCGACTCGGAACTTATTGTTGGCCTGTCCATCACTACGAGACCAGTTTTTGTCTAGCAGTGTACATTTCTGCTGCGCCACCCAATGCCACAAGCGCATATACACACAGCTACTGTCGAGCCGAGCGATGGTCATTGTCCGCCGCCTCACCCCTTTAAAACTGTGTATTTAGTTGTTTTTATCATTACTTTAGTTTAATACACGTTAGTTATTTATTAGTTTTAAATAATCTGGATGATTTTGTACAAGTTGTACTAAATACATTGTATTTAAGTGCTACATGTATTTACTTATTTTTTTAATATATGTGTTATGTGCAGGCACTTAATGTCTTTATCAGTTTATGTACATGTAAATTTACTCAATTATACATTTTTTATTAATAGTAATAATATTTTGTATTGATTCATATAGTGATATATGCCTGAGGCTTACTTTCAAGTAAAAAGTTTGCTTATTTATATATAAGAAAAAAGGTAAAATAACCTAATAAAAGTTTCAAAATGTTATCATATCTTTTATTTTCCTGTACAGAACAAGAAAAAAATGAGCAACTAAAGAATATAATTTTGATTTTTCTACAATAAATGAGCACATAATGAAAAATAGGCAATGGATAAGTGGCGCTTTAAAGGTTAATAGTTACGAGTTAACATTACTGTTTTTATATTTTAAAAATAAAATAAAGGTCAATAGAGACAGTGACTTAGAATTACTTATTGATTTGATCAAGCCGTATTATTGAATTAATAGTTTTACTGTACGCATTCGTTAATGTAGTTTATATGATTTATTTCATAGACATGTTGCATATAGATGATTATTACAGTATTTGTCATGCCATAGTA
Organism: Stictocephala bisonia; assembly: GCA_035578905.1. Lineage (NCBI taxonomy): Eukaryota > Metazoa > Arthropoda > Insecta > Hemiptera > Membracidae > Stictocephala > Stictocephala bisonia. The sequence goes on along the minus strand of JAQJVL010000561.1, from coordinate 43,952 downwards.
AATATTGTGCATTATCATTACGAATAAACGTTTTATGCTTTACTTTATGCTTAGATTATATCAGGAACTACATAGAAACGCACATTTTAATTTCAACAAAATTAGCCATACAAAAGTTAAGTGGACTAACTCTCAGTAAGGAAATCAGTTTGAAAAATGACACTGAATCAGTCGTCGTAGGCCTACATTGCATCCATCGATGTTAAGTTAAACGAAGAAAGATTTTTATGAATGAGGTAGTAAAATCCATCCGCGACTAAGAAGTTCGGGTTTTCGCCACTTGGATCTCACAAATCACCACATTTTTTAGCAATAAATTACCATGCAGGCAATGATGGTCCCATATTGCGGCTAAAGCTTTAAAGATATTGATCTGAAACCAAAAGTAAATTGAAACTAGATAAATTTCCTGCTAAAATCGATTTTTAAAATTTCGATAACAGTTGTAGTTTTATTTTGGCACTAGTTTAAATATTGGGCAACTTCAATAACTTATAAAATCGAAATGAAGGAGAATTCGAAAATTTAAAAAAGCGATTCTAGTCAAAAATGTTTTAATCTTTAAATAGATATTTCATTTATAATTTTATGACAGTAAATAAAGGCAGTATCTTGGACCATGCAAAGCAATTTTTACACTTCTCAGTGCGAGGGTTTAGAGCCTCTTAAGTAAATCTAATTTATTAAAATAATTTTTATACGATTGAAATGATGAGTTGGGTGGAAAGTAAACAACCCACATTATTAAGATCATTATTCTATCATCTATTCCTGAATTGATGATCAATATTATTTATGATATTATATTATCATCCTAATTGTAATATTCTTACATTCTTACATATGAGACGCCGACACAACGTTGTTGGTATTTTAAGGCGAATATGAATGGTTATATGAGTGTAGGATAAGTGTGGATGAGTGTAGTCTGGTTACTATCTGAGTTCAACTGTTCTTCAGAAAGGGCAATTTATTAATAGCCCAACAGCCAGGGCAACTAAGGGACCTACAGCTTTACGTGAAATCCAAACCACGTAGTGCTGGTCTGATTTTCAGCTAATTGACAAGCCTGATACTCAGTTATCTCCCCCACACAACATCCACACAATGATTACCACCCAACATGGACACCCCAGACTTTTCTAGTAGTGTCCACGCCGATAGCAACCATCAAGCGGACGCCATGTCGGTATTAAGAGGACCGAGCATCCAATCTATCGCCTACAATCTCCCAAACACTTTGACCCCATGTAGCTGGGTTACAGCACTGCGCCACCATTGCCGACAAATATTACATAATTATTATTATCAACAAGCAAATATTTATTTTATCGTCTTCATGAAATTCTTCAGCCTTAAAATTATGTGACTCTATTAATATTCTTAAAGAATGTTCAATAAAGAATTTTGCCTATTGTCCATGTTATGATTAGGGGTGTGTGATGCAGCACATTTTTTTTCGATTCGATGCAGTGATGTGATTCTAAAACTTTCGATTCGATATGATGCGATGCAACTCGATCTGATGTGCACATAAAAAATTTATGGTTTTTATGAAGTTTTAGAAGTGGTTTAGTAACAATAATACCTTTTGATACAAATACCGTATCTTGCTAGCACAAAGAAAGATACATTAAAACATACATTTTTGTATCTTGTTTTTTACGATGTTAGCTAGTTTTTGTTATATGCATGCAACAAAAGTATAAAAATTAACTTTATATCAAAGTAAGAAGGTCAATTCAAAATAATATAAGTAATGTAAGATGAAGGGATTCACAGAATGCAGTAGGACTAAACCAAAATAAGTCATAATTATTTTGAAATTGAATTTTAGGACTTAATAAATTTGTTTAGCACTAAGCATGCTTATGTAATTAAGTAATTAAGGGCAAATATAGGAAAATCTAGTAATAAAGAAAGTTGATGGTTCTATATTAAATTCATTAAATTTAAATGCCAACAGTTGTACTTTGCTATTGTTGTGGGAGAGCAACTAGTCAAAACTATCAAAATTTAATTTAATTTGTTACAGTTAAAATATATTTCACAGGCTAAACTAAGAATGTATAAAATAATAGAAAACACATAATTACTATTATTCACTATCATAATTTGAAAATGATGACAGTCATATAACACGTTACTTTTTAACTTATGATGAGTTGACTGAATAAATATTAATGCAAAGTCACATAAGCATAGATAAATAAAGCGTGCCATACCACAGAATTCGTTTAAAAGAAGTATCATTTTGATTCAATTATAACAATCTGTTACTGTTTGCCAATTAATAAAACAATATCATCAAATGCACTAAAATGTAATTTACTAAATACATTAATTGAGTTTTTATAATAATTCTAATTAAAAATATTTTCCAATAAAAATATTGAAAATATATGTTAATAGAGCTATTTTTAATAACTAACGTTTAATTATACTTTTTTTAATGCAAATAATTTTGAGTTAAGTATTTTAGAACACAGTGCCAACAGACTAACTTGAATTATTGTTAAAAATGCAACTACAGTAGTTTGAATTTATAAAATATAACAACTGTGCTTTGAATGGGAAATGTTTTGTTAAAAGGATGGATAGGCCAGGTACCCTATCAGACTGGAAGTGAATAACAAAAGTCAAGATAATGAAAGGACCAATGTTATCTGCAATATTTGGCTGTTATCAGCAATATTCAAAAACACAGTTGAAGACATTATTTATTTCACTATTCCAATTATCTATGCAACAATTCATATTATTTGGTATCAAATACAGATCCTAAAATAATTGCCATAATAGATGGACTGTCTGTATGATAATGTAATGTGATACCACTGATTCATGGTATGCTGCACGCACGTAAATTACGATACAAATACCATTGCTTGATGGACTTTTATCATGTTCATATCTGTACGAGTTATCTTCAGGTCGAACTCTGATTTTGTTATCACGATATAATCAGGTTTGTGTCTGATCGCGCTCATCCCTGTCCACGTACATAAACAAACACAAGTAATAATCATTTTACAACTATTATATTGCAAACTATTTTTATTTAAAACATCAAAGTAGTAGTTCTTTATGACTTACCAATAAATATTATAGATTAAAAAGAAATTTTTTCTTAATAATTTGTAATTTTGGCACGTCAGAATGAATCTGAGACATCGATATTGCTTATGCATCGTGGCACTATTGATGCATCGATATTTTGACTAGTCATGAATCGAATCGTTCACTCGATGCATCAAATCAAATCGCATCGATTTTTTGATGCTTTTCAATGCATCGCACACCTCTAGTTATGATTGTGTTTTGAATGAGTTGTGTTTGTGTTTATTGAACTTATGTTTTCAAGTAATTTTAGTGATGCCCTAGCTATCCTATTGTATTAGTCCCAGTCTGAGGTTCTGAAACCTCACTCAATTGTTATTAACAAATTAATTTCCATTGACTAACAGAACTTTACTAACCAACATCCAGATGGTATATGATGGGGTTCTCCATACGGCAAGGTGTCTCTCGCAAGTCTGTCAGCTTGGTCTTGATGTCATCGGCAATCTCAGTAAAGTTGGTAACTGTGGACAAGGGGATCTTCTCTTCCTCTTCTATTGCATGGGTCAGTGCCCTCTCAACTGTTGCTATTAACTTGTCAAATGCTTCTGGCACCTAATAAAAAAAATAACAGAGCTGTTAAAACCATATACCTCTATATGAAAACTGTATTGATTTGTCTACTTAAACGTAAAATTGTAAAATTTAGTTATTAAATTGATCTATACAAGATAATTTTTCACTGAATTCCTATATCAACACAACTTAAATGGGTTGGGAGCAAGATGTTTGAAGATACGTTGATAGGAAAATAACAACAAATTAACTTTACTGATTAGCAAAATATCAAACATCAGTATCAATGATAGCATTGAAAGGCTACTGCCAATGACTAGTCCACAAGATCGTTGTGGTGGACAGGAATCTTGAATGGAAAGGTTACTATAGATTCAAACTATGGATCACATAGTCAATGAGTGCCCATTGCATTCTTTTCAGGGGGGATTAGCTGGTTTTCATTCAATCGGAGAAGCAGGTGTTGAATGGTTAAATAACCTGGATTTAGCTCTTTGACGGTAGATCAATATTTAAACACTAAGACACCAATACTATGGTACTGTAGTTATTGTTTTATCTAGATAGTTTTCATCTGTGTAATTTTTTCATATTTCTTAAATTGGTTGCTGGCCTGTGAAGGTCATACGTTTTATAATAAATATATATATATATTATAAAAGTATTGCTTATTATAAAACGTATAAAATTGGTTGCTGGCCTGTGAAGGTCATACGTTTTATAATATACCGCTTATTTATAACAATACCGCTCTGTCGGGGTTGGGAGGTTGGGTCAATACCACTGTATGTGTGGGTGTGGGCAGGTGGGTGAATACCACTGTAAGTGTGGGGGTGGGTGGGTGGGTCAATACTAGGGCAGAGTTCCTAGTAAGGTTCATATATTTCAATTAAAATATTTTTGTTTGAATTCATACTGATTTATTTAAATTATTTATAAGCTTTTGATTTATGTTGTCTAAGTTTTAAAGATGGAATTGGAGAATTAATCAAGAAAAATCCAGTGTGTACACGAAAATTATGTGTAGACTTAATACACAGGTCTGGCACAACACATACACACGCACCTAATCATTCCCTAGCTATATATTGTAATATACGTATAAGGGAGGGGGGGAGGGAGAACGAGAATAAATCAAAATAAAAGTAAATAAATAAAATATTTGATTAATAATAATAACAGCAACAACAAGTACAGGGAAAATAATGTACAAAGAACCAAGACAAAAAATACTAATGTACTTGAAAAAGTTCGTTGATTAGAGAGAACCGTTATGTAGCATAGCCAGATGTTATCATTGAGCAGGCGGTCTTTCTACCAATACAGACAAGCACGTATGAAAAAAACGTATGACCTTCACAGGCCAGCAACCAATTTAAGAAATATGAAAAAATTACACAGATGAAAACTATTTAGATAAAACAATAACTACAGTACCATAGTATTGGTGTCTTAGTGTTTAAATATTGATCTACCGTCAAAGAGCTAAATCCAGGTTATTTAACCATTCAACACCTGCTTCTCCGATTGAATGAAAACCAGCTAATCCCCCCTGAAAAGAATGCAATGGGCACTCATTGACTATGTGATCCAAAGTCAATGAGTGGGTTCCATAGTCAATGTGATCCATATATATATATATATATATATATATATATATATATATATATATATATATATATATATATATATATACAGGGTGTTGAAAAAGTATGGAACCACCTTCATGCCCCTTAAATGGGTCCAGATAAATAATTGAGATTAAGTATTACCCTTGATTATATACGCACCTAGATGAGCAACCCAATGCATTTCTGAGTGATTGAAAACCATATCGAATGCCGACGTAGTATATTAACGCGCCGCTAGGAGCTCTGGTTGGCTGCACTCGTGAGAAGTACTATGCGTCGCCCCTAGATGGCTGCACGGTCGCGCGCCGTGTTCCTTCAGTAGACATTCGTATTTCAGTAAATCAAATTAATTGTTACGTCGTCAGTAGTTTTCGTGGTTTTAGTATCAAAGTCCCTTGCCACGCCTGTCACATTATACATTTCCTCTCAAACTCCTTGTCGTCAACCGAAGTGTAAAGTTGACACTGATAATTATTATCAATTTAAGTAATAAAGTCAGTTTCTAGACTTTGTATAAGTAATGTGCAAATCATCTTATACTCGATGATTGCATATTAAAATTTATTTTTCTCCACTTTGTAAACCTAATTATTTGTCACATTAAATTAAATCAAGAATCATTTATTCCATTGACAAACATAAGTTTGAATAGGACATGTCAAATCTACAAGTACAACTCTAATCTAAAACAAGGCAGTTAGGCAGTTGCACTCTGTCAAAATTTGCTTATCAATAAATCATTACATATTAAAACTACAATAATTCACTATATATTAAAATTTAACAATAAATAATTACATAATAAAATTCAAGAATAAAATTACCATATATTAAAAGTTCAACAAAAATTACTATATTAGATATAGAATTTAGATAGAATTTGGAATAGAATAGAAATTAGAAATATCTAAGGCCCTCAGTATGTGCAATTTGTGCACCCATTATGTATTTCGAATGAATATAAATTACTTGTTTGGTAATTTAATTTGCCTTAACTCCAATAAGGTTCAAGTTAAAATGATATATTTTTAACTTAACCTTCTAAACCTCTAAGACAGCAAATTTTAATAAATCATCACAAAATTCGTAAAAAATTACCTTTTTTATCACTAAATAGGTTTATCACTAACATTTATTTCACTTTAAAAAGTGCACAAAAATATAAAAACTAGTAAATAAAAGTAAGCTGAAATGTTTGTTAGTAGTACTAAAAAGTCGGCTGTGTTCAAAAGTAATTGTTATGTGTACTGGATAAAATCGTTGTCATAACATGGTATAAATAAGTAGTTTGTAAATGTAAGTTGTAATGAAGACTACTAATTTTATAAGAGATTATGAAATATACGAACAAGATTGTAGCTTTGATTATATTATGGTGAAGGTATGTGAAGAAAGTAGTTACAACAAACATAAGGCTAGTAATATATGTATTTTATTTGTCAGTAAATAATTTATCTCATTGCTTATTGCCTGTGACTTCGTAACATTTCCATCGAGTAAGTCTTACACACTGTGTCTTGGTTTAAACATTATACAATTGTGAAAGTAAACAATACATTTATTAGTTAAAAAATGGAAAATATAATTTTTGTTCCAAATTTAATTAACATAAAAGTTTAATTTTACAAAAAATACGTAAGGGCATAAACATTTTTAGGGGTTTTAGGTAATAATGTGAATTTAACTGGTCATCCTTAAAATGAATTGGGCGGAAAATTTAAGTATGGTAGGCATTGATATGTGAAACTCTCGACATTTTTTAAAACTACTATTACAACTTAACAGTATTGTCCTAAGTTTTTAATGTTTGCTTGAAAACCAAAGAAACCCGTAGTAGATATATTACAAATAAATGAAAGAAAAATAGGGAGACAATAGTTTTTCCACACACTATGTGTACGGGGTCAAATTCTAATGATACTGTAAACATAAATTACAAAATTAACTAGAAAGAATAATGTAAACCTAACAAGAAGAAGATCAATTAAATGAACCATTTATAATTTGGTTGAAATTAAAATATTTAAAAAAATATCGAATTGATGCTTAGAACTAGCGCGAAACGCACACATATTATTAGTAAATACACCACACATTAGGCCTACACAAAACATTTGACTTAGTATATGATGGTAAAAATAAATGTTTTAAGAAATATAATGCTAAATAACAAATGTATGAACGTAATTACAATACAGTGATTTTTTCACAAAACAAAGAACTGTTGATTAAATAAAAAAACATATACAGCAGAAAAATTATGATTTACCGATTTTTACAAACGTAATTGTAACACAATGTTTTTACATTATTTACAGAAAATTAACTAGAATACATAGAGTCAAAACAATATGATACAAAAATACCGAGGCTAATAATTTCTGTACAAACGTAATTAATTATTAATTAATAATTATATATTATTATTATTATATAATTATTATTAATAATAATAATTAAATATTATTATTATTAATAATTAATTAATAATTTCACCAATGTATCTTAGAAGGATGATTTGTAGTAATTAATTAAATGATTTAATGTTCAGGTCTGAAAATATAAAATCGAGGAAATTCTTTTTGCATTATAATACAATTCTAAGTATTATTTGCTGAATTATTTAGCTTTGCTTTGTTTATTTAAGTTACATAAAACTTTGATCATTTCACAGTGAATATATCGTATGGTTTTGGCAGCAACCAAACAGACTCTATAAATATTGAACCTATTTTAAAATAAAAATGTTTACAGTTAAAATACTACACTGTATAAGATAGGTAAATTTCAAAACCAATTTTATATCTATAATATATATGTTACAATTCATAATACTTGTCTATTCATGTGTATTTTATTGTAACAAGTAATCAAATATCACGGATGAAGCGTAATAAATAAAAACGATTACAACGCGTGACGTAAGTCAACCATTACTTTTCCTTGACTTCAAACAGTCGATCATATTCCACATACATTACGACAGGCGCAGCGCCAGCGCGGTCGGTAATGAGCCCGAGTACAGCCAATTTCAGCTGTTGTCTACTTGAAGCAGCACTGCGCATAGACATAGTCCCAACACGTTCCGCTAGAGATCGCTAGCGCTGTCTGATCACGCAAAGCCGTATCTCGTTGCTCATCTAGGTGCGTATATAATCAAGGGTATTACTCTGTTGAAAGTTTTTTCTATCTTTTGATGCAGTTTGTAATTTTTTTCAACCTGGAGGGGAGGGCCTGTGGAGGATTTCATAATAAGTTTAAACTATACAAGTACAATACCACTGTACTTGTATAGTTGGGTGGGTAGGTGAATAACACAGTGCGTGTATAGGTGGGTGGGTGGGTCAATACCACAGTGCGTGTATGGGTGGGTGGGTTGATATTACAGTGCTGTATATTTCATGCATCAGTGCCTGGTGCAATTTAATTCCTCCATGATTTTACTATTAAAAACAAATCCTGATGCATGATAGGATTTATATACATAGAGCTTACTTCCAATGTTTGCCTTAAATAGTTTTTAATAGTAAAATAATAACGTATGTGTATGGGTGGGCGGGTGGGTCAATACCACTATACGTTCATGGGTGGGCGGGTGGGTCAGTACCACTATACGTGCATGGGTGGGCGGGTGGGTCAGTACCACTATACGTGCATGGGTGGGCGGGTTGGTCAGTACCACTATACGTGCATGGGTGGGCGGGTGGGTCTGTACCACTATACGTGCATGGGTGGGCGGGTTGGTCAGTACCACTATACGTGCATGGGTGGGCGGGTGGGTCAGTACCACTATACGTGCATGGGTGGGTGGGTGGGTCAGTACCACTTTACGTGCATGGGTGGGTGGGTGGGTCGGTACCACTATACGTGCATGGGTGGGTGGGTGTTTCAGTACCACTATACGTGCATGGGTGGGCGGGTTGGTCAGTACCACTATACGTGCATGGGTGGGCGGGTTGGTCAGTACCACTATGCGTTCATGGGTGGGCGGGTGGGTCAGTACCACTATACGTGCATGGGTGGGTGGGTGGGTCAGTACCACTATGCGTTCATGGGTGATTATGTTTAATAACTTTACACCACCCACCCACAAACTGCATCAAAAGATAGAACAAATTTCTATAGAGGTATACTAAATCTTAGTTATTTATTTGGAACGATTGAAGAGAAATTAAGGTGGTTCCATACTTTTTCAACACCCTGTATATATTGTATAGTTGTAATTTTGATAATATTGATTACAACAGTAGTTTCAGCGAGCCACAAGTTGAGCCCTCGAATGGTAAGCGTACAAGACTGTATTGCTCAAGTATCATAACATTATGAAGGCACTCCACGCAGAGTGCCCGACTCACCAACCACAAGTTGTCTCTTTTAAAACACGTTTACCGTTAGAATAACATAATGTAGCATGGTGGGTGCTAAATATATTATTATAAATATACTAACCAAATTATTAATAAAATTGTATCACTGGCATTTTATTATACAGCTGTATAAAGCTGGATTGAGATAAATTATTCACTCACTCATTGCTTGAATGTTTGTTTAACCAGTTCGAAATGTCGTAATTTTGAAATTTGAACTGAAGGTACATCTAATCATCTTGATCTAAAAAAAAATCCTACATTCTTACATTTCCAATAAATAATGGTTGTTTTTAGGAGTTGAAAATACAAAAATTTTCCTTATGAATAACATGAGCAGCTTCCTGTCATCCTTCTTGGGCTCCACTCGTCTATCAAAAAATACTTGACTAACGCAATAGTAAGATGATTTGAAAATTTTGAGAAAACATAACATAGTTTTGTTCCAATTGTAGGTTAACCAAACAAATTAATTTTAAGGTTCCCAAGAGGCATATAATTTCTTACTGGAAGAAACGAGAAATATAACGGTAACAAGTTATTACATAGTGGCTGGAACTAATTATTTATGTAAGCATTTATGTGGAAATCTCAATTTAATCAACTAAATACTGTGAAATTAAATTTTTGAGCTGTGACAATTTTTAAAATTTTTTTGGTCAGGTAAGTTTGACCAGCGTAAAAATGGTTCGTAACTAACCAAAGTACCGGTAATTCATTAAACAATCAAAAAACATTTACTATACATCATTTTTTTTTATTGTAGGGTTTTAAAAGTTTAAACTGCATTTTGGCGCACGAAACTACATTTCATTTATTGAATGCAAGTTTTAGATTTTAGATGTACAATATCTGTAAAAGATAGAAACTGACTTTTAATTTTAGAAATTTTATACTATTTTTGCTCAATTTAACTTTCTAAAAATTTTCAAAAATATATTGAAGATATTGCCAGCCTGAAATATTAAATACTGTAAAAAGAAAAATTCCACACGCTAAATTGCGGTTTACAATTTTATGCCCTCTTGTGAAAAAACTATATGTAGAAATGTTTTTATTATTTTATTAATTGATTTAGTTGGTTAGAAAACTTTTTTTACGCTGGTCAAACCTACCTGACCCAAAAATTAAAAAAAATCTAGCATGTCGAAAATGTTATGTCAAGCATTTTCAATTAATTAAAACGACGGGTTTTATATATAAGCTATTGTAAATTCATCATTGCACAATCCATACGTGTTTTTGGTACTGTTTTAATCCACTTTTCTTTCTGTAAATATCAGTATGAAATATGTGTACTTAACACAATTGAGCATTATATTAGTATACATAGGAAAAAATAGACATAAGTAAAAATGTTTTATTGCATTATATACACTATAAAATAAATGTAGCTATCTAAGAATAAGAAGTTTAATTAAATAAACATTTGTAAAGTAATAAAAAAGTGTTTAATTACTATCCAGCAGGCGCCCGCTTGAACAGTTGACGCCTCAAGCGGGAATATAGGCCATAGTTCAGGGCTCAACTCGTGGCTCGCTGATATACATTTATGTTCATTAATACATAATTGTTTATGTACATTACTACATGTGGTTTGCTGTGGAATATCAACTCCTTGCATCTGGATAAAATGATCAAATTTGAATAGAAATAGCTGCTGATGCAAACTATATTTTATAACATGGTAGGCCCAGTACATAACAATAACATTACTAAAACCAAGGAAATGTTTTCATGGTTTTAAGTTTAATCGTTAAAAATAATTATTCCTGAAAATAGTACTCTTTTTAACAGATACAAAACGAAATTACAGTTCTTATAATATAATTGTTGATCTTTTTTTCAGATTACTTAGATTTAGTGTTTTAGATACACTATAAAATATAATATTTAGAAACAAAATCTTTTAAAAGATACTAACCATACGAAAACGGCAAGGAAGGTCAGCACGAAACACACCACTCTCGAGAGCCTCTACATGACCACCGACGTACGTCTCCTGGTCCAGCACATGTCCATCATCTGTCAGTTTGTTGAGTTCTGACTCCTGCTTGTTTGGGAACACTATGTTGGCGTGGAAGGCCTCCACCATGAGCAAGGCCTCACACAGTGTACCAGACCCCTTCCGCAGCACCTTGGGCAGTTTGGAACCAGTATAGCTTCACAGTATTAAATAGAACAATAACAGGCTGGATTTAGACTACTTAAATAGCACTAATAAACCTGAAAATTATTATAGGAATCATAAAATATAGTGTAATCCAACTTATTGACTATTATCGTTTCTTTTAATTTATTTATTAAAGCAATGAAATATTACAATTTTAAATATTTTTAGAACTAAAAATATTTCCTTTGCACATTTATAGGTGGGCAAGTGGGCCATTACCACTGTACATTTATACCATCACCATTCAAAAATTTAAAAAGTACTGTTTCACATACATTTTTGTATTATTTTGGACTATTGAAATTTTAATGAAAGCTTGATTATAGATTTAATCAAATCCAAGCTTTATTTAAACTTCAAATTCTTTCATCTCTGGTAAGAATATTTCGTAAATTGGTCATTACTCTGAATGTTAAAGTGATTTAAACATGCTTTGATAATTAATTAATGATCTCAACAAACAGCTGTTCATAAATGTATTCAATCAACCAAATATCTTATGAAACGTTTTTGACGGGCTTTTTCCCAGTAAGTTTGCAAGGTTTTCTAACCCTCTTATTAAAACAACACATTCAACTTGAATATCTAATCTAATAGAAAGTTATGTTATTAATAAATCTTAATATTTGCCACATCATGGCACTGCAGTTTCATGTAGTAAAATATAAAAATAATTAAGTAAAGATTATCATCCTAAATTTAATAGATGGAATAAGAATTCCTTAAAATAAACCATCCCCCCTAAAATTATCTCATAGCTTAACAGATCAACCACCCAACAAGTCACTCAAACATGTATTACAGAACTCTGAAACCAGTCCTACACTGAAAAGCTATGGTTTATTCATTTTTTCATTTCATTTATTCACAATATTTTACATAGTTAATCACAGTTACAGAAAAACTTATCTACGGGGACCATTTAAACTAATACTAATTCAAAATTTAAGTAATTGAAAACTTACAAACTACTTAAAACAGATATCTCTAAAAGTATAATAATTAAAAAACATTTAAATGAACTTGAGGTAGGAAGGGAAAATATATACAATCTATTAATATCTATGTACACTGAATAACATTAAATATCTAGTTGTGTCGCCATATACAGCTTTTTTTCTGGGTTTATAAATGTCAAACTTTAACTTATGTTGGTGCTTGAAAAGTGGGGGGGGGGGGGGTGTGAATGGATATCTCATGTTGTCTGTTGTGTGTGTATGTTGGTGTGCGTGCGTTTATTTATAGATTTTTAAAAATTTTATTTATTTATTTATTTTTTGAGTGTGGGGTGAGGTATGTGTGAGGTGTGAGTGTATGCGTGTGAGGTTTGAATGTGTGTGTGAGGTTTGAATGTGCGTGTGTGGTTTGAATGTGCGTTTGTGGTATGATTGTGCGTGAGAGGATGTATGTATGTGTTTGTGTTTCATGTGTTGTATGTTTTGGTTGGTGTGTGTGATATACAGTCACTGTGCTTGCGCCCATTATTTATGCTAGGTGTGTGCGTATATGAAGGTTTATGTCAGATAGTGTATTTAATTTGTATATTCTAAACGAGCATGTGTGCGAGGAGGAGTCGGGTGCGTCTTTCCTAGGTATGTGTGATCTTTCATGTAGGTGTGTATGCGGTAGTGTATAAATGTGTAATGCTTTGTGTATTAATATTGTGTAATTATGGGCGTGGGCACGTGTCTGTAAATGTGAATTATGTCTAGGTTTTAGGTCAGGTTTTTATGGTAGTTTTTTAGCGGATTACAGTACTCTTTATTATTAGTAGTTTTTATTTATTTTATTTTTATTTTATTTGCTGTGGCTTCTAGTGTTATGAAATTTAGTTTATAAAAGTGTCTCTTTGTAATTTAAGTAATAATTGTTATGAAACATAAGTTTATTTATATACATATTTATTTTTTATTTGTTTACATAATAGTAAAATTTTCATTTTATTTTATGTCTGACTGGTAGTGGCCTGTTCCCCTCCCACAGGTATGTGCCCATGAGGGGAACTATTTCCACCGTTTATATGATCTTTATATTGTATGGTTCGACTAGGGGTGTGCGAGTAGTGATTTTTGAGTTCGAGTCTAGTTGATTAGTTGGCATTTTTTTCGAGTATCGAGTATTTACAGAAGGATTTCCTGTTCACCCAAGACAACTGTAAAAGGCAGACACTATCCTAAGCCTATGTTAAGTTTTGTCAGATTCGTAAATATATACATCTAAACTGAACACAATAATATTGATTTGTTGTTTGTAACTGTAACATTTGATAAATAAAACTTGTTACTTCCTGCCTTCCTACATTTTTATGTGGCATTGTTTTGTTTAACCTTTTTTCAGAACTAATATTATGTAAGAAATTAAGAAAGTATATTATTAATTGAAACAACATAGATTATAAAGATTTAATCTGTTCACTCATATTATAGATCAGATTTTCTATACAAGCCAATTATACTGTTTCACAGCCGGCCGATATGTTTATCTGGTGGTTCAGTTCAAAGTGTACCGCGAAAACGTAGTGAAGCTTGTTGGCAAAAGTTGCATCCAACCAAACTGACGCTAAAATTCAGGCATCATAGCCAAATGCGGTCATTTGCTTTGAGAATTGCCTCCTCTCAACGAAAAATTGATTGTGTACACGCCAAGAAGAGTGGATCTGTATTCTTTGGGTATTTAATTCAGTAATAACAAGGTTACAACTAACCTGAAATAAGCTGTGAATTATATAATCAAATTTCAAAATCTGGATGACCTAAGATTGGTTCATTAATCAATTGATAATAATAACTAAGTAGGTTTACTAAAAATAAATTTTAAAAGTCGCTTGGGATGAATTAGTTTTTAAATTATGATCGGTAATGAAATATGTGCAACTTGAAACTACTTCGATACATGAGGCTACACTGAACAACAGATAAATAATTATGTTATAACGAGAAATTCATGAAAACCTGGTGTAATCGAATGAAATCCATAGACGTAGTCAGCTAATATAATAGGTCTAGCCGATATTGGCGACGAGATGCAGTCTGAAATATCAACCAAGTGCCAGATTTTGGGCAGCTAAACGATAAACTTATGAATAAAAAACGAGTCGTTTGATAAGGATTCGGTTTAGTAAAAATTATTTTCAGAATCTCTAAATTCATCGTATTTTGTTTAGAAAATGTCTTCCAACATGTTTTTCCCTCACTTTGGTTGATTCGTGATTGTTTTAAAGTTTACATCGACAACAATGTGAAGGGGACCGTTCAGTGAATTTACGAATCAAAATTATCGTACTTTACCACTTTTTACACTCCAACTATGTTATTGTCTAACCTAGTCAGAAAACAGTTCAACAATTTGACAGGAAAAAATATCGTATGCGCAAATATTACACACAGTTTTGGCGAGCTAAGGCGTTTTTAGAATAATAATTAATAGACGTTCGCCACGGATATATATCTATTTTTTATTTGACGGAAAATAAATCATTAATGTTGTGTCACACCCTTCTAGAACGCCATTACAATATTTTATATGATATGATACGGTATTTTCTTACGTCAAATCATTGGACGATTCCCTGCTCAGATTAAAAAACAAAATAGACATCAATCGACTCGCAAAAAATATACGATAATTTCAGTTCCGAAAAGGAGCTGAACCGTTCCTTGCACGTACGTATACTATAACCGAGATGAACTTTCACCTAGAAAAGATGGGAAGTTCAATTCTTGGGATGTAAAGTGACCCGTTCTCGGGACCCTTTTGATTGAACGGTATTATTGATATGAACGAAAATATGCGTTATTTCCACGATGCACAGACTATTAGATTTGTATTGGTAACAGGTCTTTTTGAGCATCTTGAACCGAATCTCTTGTCCCCTTTCTTGGGTCATAAAGACACTAACCAGCACTTCTGTTTTATTCACGCTATTTTAGGTTAGGTTACAAGTGACTAGTAGACACGACAACCAACATGTGTGATCGCTACTACGGTAACTATTTACAGTGATCGTTACCTTCCCAGTTGATCACTTTGAACTGAACTAGTTCAAATCATAATGAACGAACTCGTTCACTACGTCGACTAGTTCATTTGACTGTCGTCGTGTGCTACCTGTTCTTAGGCATATTGTTTAGTTCATAATTACGCGTACCAAACTGATAACGTATGATTAAGGGTAAAATAAAATACCAACATTTTTTATTTATAACTTATAAAACTGTTTACTCTTAAATTTAAATTAAGATGTAAATATGATAATTCATGAAATACAACTACTCGATCGAACTTCGAGTAGTTTCGGGAGCTTCGAGCCGAGTTCGAATAGTAAAATACTCTATCAAACACTTGAAGTTTTGAGTACTCGCACACCCCTAGGTTCGACACAGTCTTACCTCATCTGGCTCCATGGGAATGATTGTGCAGAGAGCGAAGATGAATGGGTGCACGTATTTCATATATAAGTAGTAAGTAGCGACGGCATCAGACACTGAGTAGTTCGACAGGACTTGTGGCTCTTCAGATGCCAACCTATAACAAAAATATACATTTATAACCAAGTAAAAAATGTTTATATTACTATATTACGATTAGAAAATTATTTCTTAGAAATGTAGTATTCACAGTAAAAATGAGTTGAAGATTTGTCTCCATGTAATAAATAAACTCTCCTCTTATAAATAATGTTGTATCAGACATACCCAAAAAAAAAGCCATGTCAGGGAATTACCTTGCAGAACAGTACTTGCAGTAATGTACAAAAAAATGCATAATTTTACCAAAAACTTTTATAAAAACCTTGTGCCCTCACATAAAATCATATCTTCAGGTTAAGTGGAAGAAGGGACTTTCTAGTCCCAACTTCGCCTGGTTAAATAAAGACGTATTTCATTTCATCTTTAGCGGGTAAATTAAGTGCCATTAACTTTTTAAAGAAAATACTTTGCTTCGATCTCACTTTCTGATCAGAGTGTTTTGACTGTTTACTTCAGTCATTAATATCTGTTGGTGATACTGAAATGCTATGGTGTCCACAAACGTGTATAGGCAGGCGGGTGGGTCACCGTAAATGTCTATACACCTATAAAAACAATAAATGAGGGACACACCAACTCAACTTCATAAACACAGACGACTGAGTGACCCATTCGCCCACCCATATAAACAACACTAATGTCCGAGGGACCCTATCCAACCTCCTCTACGGACTCCCATAGCAGAGGGAACACAAATAATCTACAAGTAGTATTTTTTATTTATTCCTCTAGCCTATGGCTATTTGAGGGAACACCTTATAGATAAATACATTTTCTATGATATTTACACAATAAAGTAAATTTGTATCAATTTATTGTTACTTTTGAATTAGTAGTTATTATTATTATTTTAATTTTTTTACTTTATTAACAAATATCATAAGTCTCTTCATATTTATACAATCAAAACATAACAACTAAATCAGGCATTTAATAAAAATTATATCAATTCAAAACCAAAATCTTATTAGGCCTAAATACATATAAATATGAACATAAATATAATATAACGTAACACAATAAAATAAAACACAACATAATATAACACAGTAAAATACCCAGGCCACTCCAAATATTAGGAAAATGAACGAGAGTAAACATATAATAACAACAAATCAACAATAAATTAATCTTCGACGGAGTATTTACAAAAAGTTGCAAAAGCAATTTGGGGCACAGAAAAGTACATAATGTAGAAGTGTAAATGTTTTGACTATATGAAAAGTCTACTATGGACGGAACAGACTGTACACCAAGAGGGGTGAAATATATATATGTTAAAAAAAAAAAAAAAAAACAGCTTGAACGAGTTGCATTCCAGCACTGTTTTAGCTGTTCTATCTAATTTCAATAGTTGTTCTATCTAAACAAATAGGCCAGGTTTTATGAATTGTAAAACAAGCCTCTATACTGATGATAGAACATTTATAAACATAAAATTAAATATCAATGAACTCAAAATTTTAGCACAAAGTGTACTACACAGAGCCTATGAAAAGTGCATAACTAATAATAACTAGCTATATTAAGCTCTCCTTTAATAAATAAATATTGAAAACAATTTTCTTTTAAACCACTTACTTGCACATGTCTTCAGGATCCAGCTCAACAGGATCGTAGCGTAGTTTCGCTTTAGCCACAGCTTTCAGATTTTGAGAGCCAATAGGAAGGTAAGAATCTCTCTTCACCCAACTACAACATAGGTAAAATGTTAAACACGTGACCCGTTAAAATATTTAAAATTATAATTGATCAATTATTAATGCTATTTTATTATACCAAGAGTATCAGTTCAATATTAGTTGTAAATTAATGAACTGATCTACAAGTCGTATTAGTGTGTCCTTGAGATTAGTCAAAGTTATAACAGGAGATCCCACTTGTTATTCTTTAGCATAATAAAATAGCAAAAGGCAACACGTGGTATTGACACTTCTTCCCACACATCACTGGTCGACCCACCAACCCACCAGGTAGTTTAACCAGCGAGTTAGGGGAGCAATTGGTCAAATAATCTTGAGCAGATTAAAATATCAAACAATGAGCCAGGAAACTATGTTACAGTTGGATATTTAACTTCTAGATGTCAATCTAGGTTGCATGTAGACATTGATACACTCTTCATATGTAAACTTCCCACTCGTGTCTTGATTTTTTCATTTCATTCTTAAACCCTTCAATTTTCATTGATTAAGTTTAAGATTTCCTGAGTTCAAAATTCTTCTAAAATTGTGTTAAGAAATTCAGAAATATTCTGCAAAGGGCATCTAACAATTGCAGACGGCAACATATTATGTATCTGCTGTGTTTTCAATACAATTGATAGTTTAAATTGATTTAATATGTGTTAAAATCTTGCTCTTATACTTTGTAATTTGTTCACTTATAAAAAAGTCAATTTTAGATTTTACTGCATTAAGACTAAGCAAAAATTTAATAATTGCAGTGCATTGTACTTTTATTTCCACTAGTCCAAATGTACCTTACCATAAACAGTCCATGTGGATAGCAGGTCGGGCTGCATAGATTCCTTCTTTGTTGCGGGCAAAGCCAATCTCCTGCTTCATGTCCAGATTGTACAAGGCTGCACGAGTTTCAACAAATGGCCAATCGAAGAAGTCTCCATTGTAGGTGACGAATATATGAGGTTTAACCTGAAATGAGCAACAAGATTTGCATGTTAATTTAATTATAAGAACCTTATAACATTTTGCAAGTTTTTTTCAGAATGTCCCCACATTTTTTAGCAATGATTAATCATCAAATGAAGGAGAATGTTCACATGTAAATATCAGTAAGTAACAGGTCAACTTATATTTATTAATCCCAACCCATGGTGGAAGTGCTTACAACTAACCTAACCTAACAACCCATGGTGGAAGTGCTTACAACTAACCTAACCTAAATACCAGAAGACTCTGATTAATAACTAAAATGATGATGCTTATTATTACTTGTAGGTACAAACTATGCGACCAACATCAAAGGTACATGGTTTATAAGTATAGTTAAGTTCTAGATTTTGTAGACAATCATCAATATATTGAGACATTCTGAAAAAGGCCCCATTTTGCTGTGAATCTTAAAATATTTTAATCCATGTATGGATACAACATTTTAGACATGCATATATTTAAATCCTAACTTCAAAAGATTATCAAAATATGATTTTATTATTAAATAATTCATTACTAGAAATAAGGTTTATTTAATAGCAATTGAAATACCACAACAGTAAACGAGCGGTTTCATCAAAGTCACAACCAGTATTTGATTTAAATGACCAGTCATATAATTGTAAAAGTATTGATCATACAATTTTATAAAAACGATAGCTATTACACTAGAAGGTTGTTCCTTTTAAAGAACTGTTAATTAGTTTACTTTACGAGAAGTGACGGAAAGAGACTTACTTTGTTTATAAATCAACTTAAAAAAACTTAAATAGAATCATTCTATTCATCTATTAAAAATACTCTCAAGTTAGGAATTTTAACGTTCCATGTCATTTAGTTGCTGGCATCATCAGGCAACACAAATTTATTTAAGTTATATTTAATTTGAATTTATGGTTGAATTATAAATATTACAGAATTTGCACTGCTTTAAACATTAATGTAGTGCAAGTTTGGACTAAATGCTCTGATTCTATATTAGGACATATCTTTGACTTCGTAAATTCACGTTTGAATCAACTTTTTAGTTTTTTTTTGTTGAGATTTTTAGCCCACTCTGGCATTTTTATTTATTCTGGATTCCCCCACAGTCAGCCCTACAAATAACTTGGCTTTTGCAATGGACTCGATATATTCCCTTGGGATACATATTCAAATCTCATTTGTTTTTAACCATTATTAGATCAAAGAGGGAACTGAATAACATATATGCAATACAATTTAAATTTAAAAAATCATTTAGAAAAGAAATTCAAATCTTTCTATAACTAAAGCCTATTAAAGTTTAAAGGATCGTTAGGATATGTGCTTTAAATTACATACTGTATTTAAAAAGTGTATTTTTCTTTGTTTTAATTATATTTTAAAATATGTCAACATATACTCAGTATTAATTTTTAATTTAGTTATGTTTGTTTCTCAGAGTTTCTTATCCACATATGTTAAATGAAAATAAAGTATGGGCTGCTGTTTTGTAATCAGTGAAAAAAATGAGAGATAAAAATATTTAGAATTAAATTTATTTGAAACTTACCTCCATTATGTGATCAAAAAACCTCTGTAGAAGTGAGTTCTCATCAGGTTCATTGAATATAGTGAAGAAACCTTCAAATTCTGGTTTGGGTGTGTACTCAAAATCTTCAACATCTTCAGAAATAATTTCTCGATTTGTGATCAAATATCCCTAAAAATTTTACCTTTTATTGATTTCTCAACATTATTAAGGAAATAAATTTGTTTCTGAAACATATCCTGGTTACAAACAATCTCAGGAATTAGAACATGCCACCAAACTGTAAGCCTTGTAGAACAGTGTCTCTTTCAAGTATTTTTTTTTTTTTTTTTTTTAATCTGAACAAAATATATTGAGATATATGAATTGTTTATGGACATGATTCATTTCTAGAGTAAACAACATATCATTAACAACAAATTTTGTTTGTATTAACTTACATCTGATAATGTCTTAAAAACACAAAAATGACGTTTTCTACATATTTCTTAAAACTATACTATCTAATATAGTTTCTCAAAATCATAGTAATATTGCAATACTCCTTTTTAGCCCTTAGATGCAGGAAAACGTTCACATGATGTCCTATAGTTTTCTCCACTAGCAGCAGGTTGAAAGTAAAATGATTGTTCACTGTAGGCTACATTCCTTTAACACTTTCGCTACCATCATGAAAAAAGTCTATATATGTAGCACACCGCTACTAATTTGTGGCGCATAAGGGTCTACTCACAGACTGATGCTGATGAACATTTGCAGCGCTTGGGGTCATTAACATAGACTGCCGCTGCAAAATTGCAGCATTGTACCTATGGTACTGAATAGCATATTGCAAGACCAAGTTCTATGCAGATGCAACACTGCTCAGCCCAGTGCACGTAGCCAGTAACTCGTCACCCTTCATGGTGAGTTTTTATGTTGTTTTGTAGTTTGTGATGTGCACAAATAGAAGACAAAATTACGTAACTGGTAGTGGGAAACTATATAGGTAAAACCCTACTTTTTACAGTACAGACTGAGCGCCGCACATTTACGGCACTCATGGATGAATAAAAACTGTAAAAACAAAGTGAAATTAATTTTTTTAGAAAGTATTGGATATATATTGAGTTATTTTGACCCATATTACCAAACTTTTACTCTTGGGCTATAGCGATGGCCACGTTTGTTAGGCTTGATCTGTAAGTAGACTATCTTCTTAGACGCACAGACTGTGGTAATGACCGTACCACCGTATATTTTTTGCAGTTGGTAGCAAACATATTAAAGTATATTTAATAGTAACCTCAATGGCAAGTGTAACTGGAAAAGCTAAAGTTAAAGCTTAAAATTATTTACAATACGATCGCAGTGGTTTGATCCTATGGTAGTCTGAATCACACGGTAATTTGATCGACCCTCCCAGCCCCTTGCAAAGAGTTGTTTTTGTTGCAAGGCTCAACCTGTTAGTTTTGGATATGGATAGTAACACTGAAAGTACTGTTGTTCTAGTTCTAATTCTAGTGGTGTTTAGTTACTCATCAAAATTTCAAATAAACGTAAACACACCACTTAAAAATTACAGATTACTTTAATAATTAGGTAATATTTAACTAGTTTAAATTGTTTAATCTTTACTTGCTGTATGCAGACAATTTTAAAAGATATTAACAGTTCCTTACAAGTGAACTCAGAAGGTTTAACAAATACTTAGGCAAGTAGTGGATTTTTTCATTGCTGTACATGTCTAATTCATTATTATGTTTATGAAATAGAGTATATTTTAGTTTATTATTTCACTAAATCGTTATTTTATGGAATAATTAGCATTTGTTCTAAAACCCTGATAGACTGTACTGTATATAAATTACATGTTAATGATGCCCACAAAAATACACTTCCAACTATATAATACCTTATAATCTTTTAAGATTACCTGGGCATCTATCATGTATGATATCATCATGATCTGGTCTGATTCTGCGTCTGGGAACTTGAGAGGGAGTTTAGTTGTCTCTATGTCAAATGCCAAAACTATCGGATCAGGTCTTTCAATGAGGTCTTCTCTTTTAGTAATAGTAGGCGCATCAAATGGACCTTTGCTGTGGATCGAGTACCATGATCCTACGAAGATTTTGAGATCGATAGAAACCCTCACATGATAAGGCACATCATATTCTCTGGTGAAACACAGAAATTACTAATTTTCTCCATTGTAAAAATATTAAATAATTTACATACATTTATAGTTTCAAAAATTAACATAACTGATGCAATGATAGCAAGTAAGTTTAATACAACAAATTTTACTATTCTATGCATAATTAATGAAATGAAAACTGTAATATTTATAGAATTACAATGATTCATATGCCCAAGACAAAATCTTGGATTTCTTTGGTTGTATTGCTATACAACATTCAAAGTATTGATTAATATCCTCAATATTTAAATAAAACTCTTTAAGATATTTTTACTTAAATAGTACAATAAGTAAATAAGAATCAATATAAATTAATGTAATAAAATAAAAATTAAATCCACTCTTCAGCAAAAATCAAATAAGCAGCAACAAAGGAAACTTTGAGAAGCCAATAAAAAAACAAAAACAAAAAAAAACACTGCTTTAATTGTGTTGATCAAAAAAAAAAAAAATCGCCAATCTTTAAGTCAATCAAAAACAAAAAGATCAATTGTTGTTCTTTCAAAGGATTCTAAACTTTCAGAGTATTTCTAGAGGAATACAGAAGTTACCCATGAGTAAAAAAGGGGCCTTGTTGAAAAATTTTAAAAACTTTGGAGCCCAATAACTAAAAATAAATTTTTTCTAGGATTTTTCTCAATTAAGAAGAGTTGATTCCCTCAAATTGGTAAAAAATAAATCAACTAAATAAAAATAAATAAGAAGAGTGGAACAAATTTAAGAAAGCTCTGGTCAACAACGCTGAGCAACTTTGTGGGAAAACCACCTCCAAAGTCAAAGAGAAGGAACTCCATGGTGGAGTAATACAATAAAAGAAGCAATAAAGGAAAGAAATAAAGCAAAAAGCGACATGGACAAAGCAAAACAAAGCTCTGGACACAGGGATGAAGTGGTAATCAGCACACCTGGGAGACTGGAGCTGCTAAACCGATGATGATGATGAATCAAAATAATTACTAAACTATTCTCTAACCAATTTTTTTGCCAACCAATGACTTTTCCAATTCATTCTCAGAACTAATGCAAAAACTTGTTCAATCAAATGCTAATTGTAAAGGTAGGGAAATAATACTTGACTGGCCAGCTGATGTTTATGGCCACTTATTTTATGTCTAGCGGGGATTAAGGTTACTTCCATTAGAAAGTGTAGTGAGACGAGGAAATTAATATTTCATCATATTTGACCAATCAATTATATAAGAAAAATAGATATGCTACCCTAGACTCTTTACGTGAGATTAGACTCTTTCCTCAGAAATTGATTAGAACTGACCAAAGGATGTCTGGGTTCTTGAAAGTCCTGGAATAAGATGCCGTTAATTGAGAGTTCAAAATAAGCCAGATGATTGCGAATATTAGATTACTGAATACCACTCTTCTAATAAAAAAATACTCTAAACACTAGTCTACAAATTAAATTTCTTAAATTGATAGTTTAAATAAATAACAAGGCTTATTATTCCTTAACTTTTTAATCGATTCTCAACAGATATACAAACATTTTTTTACTTATCGATTCAATTGTTACTCAATATATGTAAAAGACCCTGAATATTGCATTTTCCAACTAATCTTTAGGTATACAAAGTGCTAAGAGTTGCTACCAACCAAACTAAATTATTGCTTATAAATAATTAGTATTAAATGAATGAATGAATAAAAGGTATACTTTGGTACAAATCATGATATCACCCATCTTATGAACATTATTAAATATACATACCTTATATCAATAATACTTTCCATATGATCTGAAATCTTTCGAGTTGTTCCAGCGTCTCCCTTACTCATCAGAGCTGATGTTAACATTTCAGTGTAGAAAGTGTTGCTTTTATCTCGTTTTCGGTTTTTCCTTACACTTGTCATTATTGTCTGCTTCACCTTCATCAACTCGTTCATTGATGGGAAAGTTAATTTCAAGTAACGTTGCTTCAAACCAATTAGATGGTTGGGCTGCAAAAACATTACAACTATATTGAATACTCTTATTGAATAATCCATTGAATAATCAATGGAATAGATGGAGAGTAAAATCATATTTACTTAAGTCATTTTAAAATTTCCTAAGCTCCAAAGCACAACAGCTTTATCCTTTTTGGCATAATTGAGTACAAGAAAAAGGAAAGCAGTTGAGAATCTGAACAAAGTGTTTCCTGTTAGTGAAACGTTCAGGCTAACGTAAAAAAATAAAAGGTATGAGATTTTTTACAGTGTTACTTTATCAAACTATTATTTGTTGCTTAAGAATACATCAGTCGACAAAGAAGCTACAACTGAACAAAAAAACAACTGTTCCAAAACCGAATAATCTTGCTCTGCATGTTTTAATTACTGCCGTGGCATGATGGTATTTTCTGCCCTTCCAGGTTGTTTCAGTTATCCAAACATTCGGATTATCGAGGTTTTGGATTTGCATTTACATACTCAAGGTGATCTAGCTGATAGTACTGATTTTTTAAATAGCGATTCTTTAACCCATTGCGGTAGAGTAACGAGCGTTACTGTTGGACTGATTTCCGACTCACGAGTGGGGCTTGTGATACTGTTTCTAGACACTTCTGCTCTGTTAGTTGTTCGTTTTTCCACTAGATAGCAGGCATATGTCCTTGTTCATTCTTTTCAGAAACTGCTTATTTGTTATGTTGGAAAACTGTAAAGACAACCAATAAGTAAATTATTAGTCCGGTTTCGCCATTGTTTGTGTATGTCTGTCTGGCGTCTGCTCAGGGCTTGCGTTTTGTCTTTTAATTAATGTCCCATAATTGCCCCGGCTATTGGGCTATTAATAAATAGTCCTTTCTGAGCTAAGTCGAACTCAAATAGTAACAATGACTACACTCGTTCATCTACACTCATCACACTCATTAATGCCTCATATTCGCCCATATCTCTACGATCGGCGTCTTAGAGATGAATAAATGAATAAATAAATGCGTCGTGATATAATAATTTGCAGTTCTTCACTACTACGTAATAGTATATTAGGCCTATGTAGATTCATTTACTTTTATAAATGGATTCGGGCATTTTACATATGTACTTCAGAAGTGGGTAGGTATATAGACAGTGACTGATTTTGGAATAAGTAATAAGATAGTGAATCTGCTAGTAACTTTTTATTTTAATATTATCATTATTTAAACTTAACCAAAAATGTTAAAACTTGTTTTCCATATAAAAAACATCATAACAATAATTTATTTAAAATAATAATTGCAGGTATTTAAAGACGTTTATAAAAAATATTAGTATGTACTATTGATATTATATATTTTTAAAACTATAAAAGCACAAATATACAATAAAAAAAGATCAATATGTGACTTTTCCATAAACCACATAAAATAATATTGTTAAGAATGCGTTTGGCTAATTGCTGAAAGTTTTGTTAATTTGTCAGTATTCAAACTATTTTTACGAATATTACATATAAAACTATGTATTTTGGTCTAAATTAATTAAAATCACCTGTGCTGCAGAGAATACATTAATTCCTTCCCAATGAGTTAAAGTCTCTCTGGCCTGAGGAAAGTGCCAGTGGCACAGAACATTTGTGCAACATGTGTTATTAACGTACTGTATTTGTTGACTACTACTGTGGTGTTTGTGGACTTGTAAGTTTGCTGATGTCCTATCTCTCCTAATATACTAATTCCTGGCCAAGTGCCCTTTAACCTAACTTAAAAATTATTTTTAATTAATGAACCTTGGTGTTAGGAGTGGTTTATATTCAGTTTAGCAACTTAAGGCTATAAATTAAGCAGCATCAAATACGAGTTAGGGGGTCGTAATTGAAATAACATGCTAGCATAATCCAGAATGGTTACTGAGGCAGAAGATATAACTATCGGGGGTTGGGTGGAGGGGAGAATTTACAATAAACCATACAACTGATTGGCAGCAGTTTGGACACATATATACACAACAAATAATACTTTTTTCCTTTCCTAGAAAGAAAAAAGAAGCCTTACCTTCACAACCCTGAAACATATTAAACACAGCCATATATTCCAATAATTTATCCTTTGTCCTTTTAACTGTGTGGCACAGAAAATGAAAGGAAATGGAAATTCCCTGAACCCAACAGTAAAGTATACAGTCATGAAGTTAAAATTGTATACTTTGATTTTGTAACCATAACTAATATTTTCTATGAAAATTATTATTACATTATGCTGAATAAATAATTTTAAATTACCAAATCAAGGTCTTCTTTAGAAGCTTGTTCCACCGACAAAACTGAGCCACTGAATTTCTTACAGATGAAGGCAGACACTTCCTGTATAAGCTCTTTCTTGGTGAGTATGTAGAAGTACGGAGAAAAGGGAAGTGATGCTTTAAATCTGTTGCCGTCTTCTTGTATGAAATAATAATCAACTGCACTAATCAGCCTTTTGTCTTCATCCAAAATTTCAGTCTAAAACAAAACTTGTATATTAAAGGTTTTATAGGGTTGCAAACAGAAATTACGCAAGTCAGTGTAGGCCTAGCTTCACAACATGTATAGGGTTGTACAGTTTTTGTATGTTTTGTATATAGAAAAAGAACCTGTAACTACAGAATTATCACAATATCATGTCTGATTGACTCTAGATGTGACAATGTGTTTATTCTGTAATCGGACAGAGTCACAACAAAGTGGGGGAAACAGCGAGTATCATAAAAAGTGAAACAATTTAACTGGTTTGTAAACTAGTATCAATAGACGGTTATAAAACTTGCTTTGCTTATTCGTCAACCTTGGCTTTAGCCTCTGAAAGTTCAAGTTTTATTATTTAATATTTGTTGTTTTGTGATAGAATTGGAAACAAGGTCACTCAATGCTTTGTACACCCACTTCATCTGAATTTTGTGTACCAATAACTGATGAGCTAAATATCTTTGTTCAGCAGTCAATACACTACACCGTCTCTTGTTAAAATTCTACTAGTAAAACAACGCCAATACATGTTAAATGGTTGTTTAGTGAGTAATAAATCTAGAATGGTCATTGTTCCACCACAAGAAAGCAGCTGGAAACCTCTCTTCGTGTTCCAGATCAAGCTTCATTACTCAATGATCGAACTATAGTGCTGACATGTTCCAAGATTCTCTAATACAATTCACAAGTTCAGCCAGGTACCTTTACAAACTTACCTATTTAAACATTTTGACAAACAAATTGATTAATGTGCAATTCATACAATATTTTTAGTTTGTATTTTGGTATTAATCTCCTGTTACGACCTTTGTTTATTTATTTGCAAGGCGCTTGCATGCTATTTATATATTTATTGATGTGCATTTCACTTGTTATTAAGACCTTGTTTATCTATTTGCAAGACGCTTGCATGCTATTTATATATTTATTGTTGTCCATTTCACTTGTTATTATTCTAAGGTTGTGTCACTCCCATCATTATAATTGAGTAGTACATTTACCTATTGCTATCCATTATATATTATCTATTGCTTGTTTGTCTGTTTGCTATCCATGGTATATTTATTTATTGTAGTATTATCTACTGTTAAGTTCTCAAGCATGTATCGATAGCATTGTAAAACCTTTGTTGTGCATAACTGTTGTATACTGTAAAAAATGGCTATGCCGTTAAATAAATAAATAAACTGTAAACTTAATGTCTTCAGACTCACCAGAACTCATATTCTCTTCGAAAGGAACACCTTGTGAGGGTCCAGCTATGTTATTTATTTATTTAATTTACATCTTCAATACAGTTATCTAAACCAATTCCACTGAAGCAGTTCGTATTGTAAACAATCAATGTGAATTTATTTTAAGATTTTACCACAACTTCAATCCACCATAATATTCAAATAATAAATTATAAACAACAATAACACAATCTCTAAGACTTAGGTAATACGATTCTAAACATAATTCAACACACCTTAAATTCTTTTTATATTAAAACTAGTTAACAAGAAAATAAATATATAAATATGTAACAATTAGAACAACCAACAATTAACATGCCAATGACAACACAATAAACATATTTATAAATAGCTCTTATGACTAAAAAAGAAATAATAAATAACAAACAATAATTAACCAAGCACTTTAATTATACTCACTATTTAAACCCATTCAAATTAAACATTTATTTTTGAACTTTATAAAATTGTTAGAAGAATGTTGATTCCGACCCTCTGTTGAAGATTAGATTTTAAGTCCTCATTAACTGGTAGAAAGGTGTTGACACATATGTGACAGTTCATGAAAACGGAATGGAGAAGAGGTTATTAGTCCTGCTATTGAAGCCTGGAACTCGAAACGACAGGGCTGCCAAGCTGGTTGAGTCATCCACACTATCCTGCACCAGTTTAAATAGGAAAACTAACCCTCAAAGCGTTCTCCTCAAGTCCAGGCTCCGGAAACCAAACATGTCAAGCAACAAATCATATAGAATTTCAAATGTGTTTACATTAAAACACTTGAAATACAAAATCCTTAAAAATCTTTTCTGAACTCTCTCTCTCTATTGCCTCACGGTGAACAACATAAACAGGACTCCATATTAATGTATTGCACTCCAATCTGTATATGTTATAAACAATAGAAATAACCTAAATATCTACAGAAAAGTATAAGCTGCATATACACTAAATACACCTTGTACAATACATAGACAAAAATAACAACGCCACGCCAAAACTACCGGAATAAAATGTTGTTTACACTCATTCGACCACACTAACACGAGGTACACGCATTCTCCGATGCTAACCTCAACACTGGCCAACTAAGGAACAGTGCGTAGTGAATGTGACTATACTGAGCCAACTGCAGCGTATGTGTTAAAAGCAAAAATGCTTAAAAATGTTAATTTAATTTTACCCTCATATGATCAAAGTTATAGCAATTTATAAAACTTATATTTTTCAACTACAAAAACAACTTACACTGTGCATGTTGATAAGAAAGCCTGTTCTTTCTTGATAGTCTTTAACTCTGTCGAAGCCATACTTGGAATCAATGGCATCATTCTCTACAGACTGTTTTATTCGAACTTCAGAAGAATCCTCTCTAAAAAATAAAGTAGTTGTTGACATGAGCTATATTAAATTTTTCTTTGCTAATTTAGCAAAAGTGTATAGGCATATAGGACTAAAGGAAAGGTGTAGTCACACAAACTGATAATAGTAATATGGAAACATCAATCTTACCAAAGGAAATAGTTTACTAAATACTAACCAATATGATGGCGCACATTTTTTTTCACCTTATATACTTGAATCATCAGTTTATAAACAAATGAATCGGTCGTGGAGATCCTATACACTGGCTACCCGAGATCATTCATTGATAAATCTTTGCATATGGAGATTAGATTAAAGGAGCGTGTGTACAAGGTCAAAGTAAATTCCCACCAGGCACTGCTTGGGAATTAATTAAGCTTTTACGCAGTTAAAGGAAAGCTCTCTTGAACAACAAAAAGCAATCTTTAAACAAGCATAAAAATGCATTAAAGTTATGGGGATACTTTTGAAAATTCACTGCAATTTTATTAAATAGTTTAGATAGCTGTTTTCTCAAATTTGAAATTTTATGAATAAAAATTCAATGAGCCGAACATCTATTCACTTTCTAGATACAGTACATTATTACACAGTTTGGTTCAATATAACATTTTCTGCAACTGCTAATTCAAATTTATATCTGATTAATGGTTAGATCACAAATTTCTTGATGCCCAAAGGTGAAGTGTTTTTTCTCCAATTTTTGTAATCATCACTTGTTTTCTTAAAAACTACTTAAATTACAGTTTTGAGTCAAGTTTCATGAACATTTTCAAGTAAAAACAATAAGAAACAATTGAATTTGTTTCTTAATTTATCTTTCCAGAATCGCAGGAAGCTCTTTTTTAAGCCAGGGTACTAAACTCTGGACAATATCTATCGCTAGCCTTAATTTGCTACGGCTAACTTTCCAGACCTGTTTTTATAAGGTTCTATCTTTATTATAACACGTGGAATAAGCTATAAAAGTTTCTGCATATCTGCATGAATCACCCTGTATTTAGGGACGATTTTAATATTTAGGCTACATGGACTCATTTGTTGGTTCATTGGTGACTCACTTACTTTTATAGTTTGGATCTATTGGAATCAATTGCAAGTGAGCATGATAATTTAATTGGACATTTTTTGTTGGGAAAGGTTGGCTCATTTTTCATCAATTAGCACTTGGAAAATATATGTAAAGATATCAGTCATTGTGAAAGACTAAAAAACTTAAATGAATGGTTGAGAATATAATTATTATAGATAGGGAGGGGAATAATATTACTTTTTTAGATATAGGGGTAGAGGGAGTGTAATTATCAATGTAGGGCCAGGAATTATTCCTCCATGATCAGAGGAAACCCGGGAAATAGCTGGAAATTTCAAAATTAGTGTAGAATGGTCACCTTTATATACTCTTGACTTAATCCTAATAATTTGTAACAATTGCACAAAGTCACATATAGACTGATATATTGAACATCTAAGGAACATGAGTGGCCAGCAAAAAATGGATATATATAAACAATATATTAGGCTTATTAGCAGTTATTAAAATGAATTATTAAATGATGCAGGTACAGTTACAATTTTCCTAGATAACTGGTACACTAGGTCTGGAAAGACAATAACCTGGAAGCTAATACAGTTGTTCTGAGGAGGCTATATCAGTGTTTTACATCTGAATCGGACAAGTGAAAGGCATTGAAGTGTGGTTTGTATATGGGATGGAGGTTGAGAAGTCAGCAACTTCATTTTGAATTTACTTAACTTACTCTAATGTAAGTTGTTGCATTGTTAATAATTGTTAATTTTGTTGCACTTAATTCTTGATTTATTAATTAAAATCGTTTCTTAAAGCATGAGAAAAAAATCAATATAGATTCATTCAAATCTTATTTTCAATCTTTCAAAGCATTTACGGGTAAGTAATAAGGAATTGAAGCATAAACCATAACTTGGAAGAGATGTTATGAGGGCTACAATAAGGGAGCAAAATAGTGTAAGCGAGCGTTGTAAGTCAGTTTTGCTCCCTACATTTAGTCTGACACCATTTCTGCATGTATTCTAGTGACCTCATTTGAGAGCGCTTGCATCGTGGCATCTCACAACACTGTACAGAAGTTGGAGATATGTGGGACAACTAACCAGACTTTTTCGTAGTATGTCAAATTACTAAAAATGTTTAAGTCAGCGCATACACACATCAAGTCGAAACTGGTTTCTGAATTGCATTTCTTTGTCATTACCTATCAGAGTTCTGCTGTGATGCTTGATGCAAATCGCAATGAACAGTGGAGAATCTTATTGTTGATACAGAAGTGCTGGACCTGTCAATTTGATGTATTAGGTTAAGGCGAGTCCATGATAACTTGAATTAGAACACAACTTCTTAGTACATTTACAACAAAAATTTATGAAAAATACTAAAAATAAGAATTATTTTAAAATGTATACGTAAAATTCAGTAAGTGCTATTAAGTATTAGATAGGGATTTATACACTTTGCAAAAGTATGTAACAAGCCATAGTCATCTACAACAATAATACCATGTCTGGGTTAAAATTCTATGGAATTGACCATGTTCTAAAACTTAATCTCACAAACAAGTTATCTACTTATAATACAAACAAATTTAGCAGATAAATTCATACTATATAACTTACTTAAAATTAGATGCAGTATTTGTTCCTTCTTTTTTCACTGGTTTGTAACGTCCACTGTTTTGAAGGACCATGATTCAGCTCTTAGTGATAATAAACTTGTTGTCAAATAAAATATGATTCCTGAAAAAATAAATCAATAAATGAATATAATAATAAACAACTTCGATTACAATCTGTAAGGTTGCCGTGATAAAAAAGAAGTAATCAACGAGTTTTCTCTGGGTTTCTTAGTGAATATTAACATGTTTATTCTGTTCTACACAGTATTGTGTGATCTTTAGTGGTTTTACAAAAAGCTGTTACCAAATCAGTTTAGGCCTACAGCAGAAGTGTTACAAGTATGGTATCAAATTAAATATATCTAAATCAATTATTTTACTTTATTGTGGAATTACACTTCTGTTATTACTAAAATATAAAAAGTCTAAATAAAAAAAACCCTATGAACCACAATCGCTCTATGAATCTGCAATCTGCAAGCGGGCAAACCGCTTACTCGGTTTCATTGTTCGAACATCTCGTGACGGTTTCTCCCCCTGGGCTCTGAAGATTTTATTTGTTCAACTGGTCCTTGGAATACAGCTCTCCTGTATGGTCACCCTACCAACAGGGCGACCATACAGCAAATTGAGCACATTCAATCCCGCTTCATAAGATTTGTCGGACTACGGCTAGGTTATGCCTATGATGAGGTTCCTGTCGACGATTTGCGAAGACAGCTTCAACTTCTTCCTCTCTCATCTAGGCGGGAGATTGCTGACCTCATGTTTCTAAAGAAGCTGATCACTTCTTCCTCTGACTGCCTGGAGTTGTTGGCACGCCTGGACCTGCACTTCGCTCGGTCTTCTAGAACGTCTCCTAACCTATTCCACAGACAGTTTCGAGCTATGCAGTATGCTTACAATAGCACCTTACCGAGGATCCACCGTTTGGGAAATGGAGTTCCTTTGGGGATAGACTTTTTCCACATGTCTGAAGCCCAGTTCAAAAAGGAGTTGTTGAAGACCTACATGAACCTTGATGTCAGCTAAAACTTATGTACATTATAATCTTGCATGTTGTGTTTTTGTTATTCAATTATTCGTTATTATTATACTTATTTTTCTCTATTGTACTTAAGCAATACTAGCATGTGTTTGCGTACTAGTCGCACCAGTTTATATCACACGTCACATTAACTTATTCAACTATTAATTTTCACTCTTGTTTGTATTTATGATATTGTACTCAGTATAGCACCTTCATGTTGTTGTGTACTAGTCACGCTAGTTTATATCAAATTAGTTATACCAAACTTTTTAACATACTTATTACTAATTATTTATTACTTTGCTGTATCATCGTCTATTGTCTAAATATTCTTTAATTAGTCGTCTGTGCAATAACGTTTGTAAATGTAAAATGGTGTATACCGTATATATACAAATAAATAAATAAATAAACAAAATATATCTTTGGTTGTTCATTTCATTAAAATATTACTGCATAGGGCCTAACTAGCAAGCAGTCTTTTAGTCCCTTCCTAAACGTTTTTTAATTTAATATCATTATTATCTAATGGAAGCATCAATATCCACATTGATAATACATCAATGGCAGAAACAGCTAAATTTAGCCGTATGGTGGTTGAGCAGTATTATAAACACAGTTAAATTTAGTTATGTTCCTTTCATTTGAGAAAGAAAACAAGAATACTAAAACAACTAGCTACTCTTCCTGTTTCAAGTGGTATAAATAATTTTGATTGCAACTTTTAATAGGTTATTTATAGCACAGGTTAGTACTTTAACAGTGCAACATGGCTGAATTTAGCCTTGTGGTAATAGAGCATGAGTAAAACACATCTAAATTCCACTATGTTCCGAATGAAGGGTTACTGCTTAACTTTTAAAACTACTTTCAGGATTTTCATGCATAAAAATTTAATGATGACACTGTCAATACATTGTAAAATGTTAATAGAAAAATAAATTCTTGATCCTTATTAACAATGTTTTAAGTATATATTATTAAATTGTTAGTAATAAACGAATATTTATACTGCAGGAAATTTAGTCAGCCTATATATAATGTTATGATATTTTCTAAATGAAAATAATTATAGGCTAACTTTTTATTTTTTTGTGATTTCCATGCAGGGTATATTTATACTGCAGGAAATTTAGTCAGCCTATATTTATTAAACAGGCTATATTTAATGTTATGACATTTTCTAAATGAAAATAATTATAGGCTAACTTTTTAGGTTTTTGTGATTTTAATAACATGTTTTTATTAACCCTAGAACACTAAGCCTCCTAAAAATTACGTGGATACTAAGCATTCGTAATTTTTACGACTTATCTTAATTTTTTTAAACTATGAACGATAGTTTACTATTGTTTTAAAGCATGTTAATTTGTAAATATATATATTACAATGTATAATTATGAGTATAGTTTATATAAAGTATCATTTTTTTACAATCTGGAAGGCTTTTAATACAGATAAGCAAAAAAATGTAAAAGTTAAAAGAAATTTAAAAATTTTATATTAGAACAATTGTATTTTTACATCTAAGAATTTGTTGTCCTACAAAATATACTTGAAAACATCATTTTAAATAGAAGAGGATGAAATTTTACAGTTTTCTATTTTTGGCGCAAAGTTGAGTGTCTAACATCTAATCAATGGGTAATAATGCATAAGTGTAACAAATATGAAATACCATTCAATAACCATGGACAATGAGTTATTTCTTATATTTTATGAAAATAATCGACGAAAGTGTCTTAGAATATGTTCTAACTTCTCGTCATCACACTGGACACAGCATGTTGCTTTATGTTCTGCACATATAGGCTGATGACTATGGATCATAAGCCTTCGTAAAAATCACGAAACACCGTTCACTGCACACACACTGAATTGTACTACAGTACAGCTCACCCATGACTGAATTCAAAGGCTAGTGACAGAACCTGTCACGAGAGGGGGTGGGAATTCGAGGCGGGGCTTACGCGCCAAACCAGTTTTACCGATTGCCGTTGTAAGTATTACGAAGGCTTAGTGTTCTAGGGTTAAAATGAAATGAAAAATTATTATATTCTACATATTGTATAACAGCTGGCAAGGTTAGGGCTAAAAAGTAGTATCTTACAACTAATTATTATTACTATAAATCTGATGTGTACAAATCAAAACTTTATTTAGATGTGTAAAATAAAATAAATTATAAAATAGTAATCATTTATTTAAGTCATTTTTATTTATTTTCTAATACATGCTGTAGAGTAATATATATATATATATATATATATATATATATATAGGCTACTCACTTAGCCCAAATTATACAATCTTGAACAGGCGTTTCTAAACTGAACTGTGGCGAATGTACCGTAACAGCATATACATCGGACAAACTGGTTGAACCTTTAGAACCATATTTAAAAAAAAACCATCTCGATCCACGAAAAAAAAACAAAAATTTACATTCGCCAAACACCTAATAAATCACAACCATGACATTAAAAATATTAATGATAGCCTGGAGGTTCTACACACCTGCAAAAAGGGTAGAAAACTAGATACATTGAAGGAGTATGAAATATACAAACACTTCTAAAAAGATGACCCTGACTGCAAAATTCTAACTGAAAAACTCCAATTTAATTCCCATTACATTTTCGATAATATTCTTGGTCACAAGACCAAGTCCTTAATCAGCTGATAACCGTCTCGGAGATAAGAAAAACAGGAAAGAGATAGACGTAGAGGAAGAGGAGTGACATAATGCAGGATACGGTGAATCGCCAGTCTGTCTGCCAACCCAGTTCTTGAATGTGCGTGTCCTGTAGGCCTACCAATGTTCGTCTTCATGTTTGTCTTTGTTTAATTTATTATTTGTTGTTATGTATAATATGTGTTGTATATTACATTTTATTACAATTTCAGTTGTATATATTAAAATTTATCATTCATTCCAACGGATATTTCTTGGAGGAAAAGGTGTCCTGAAAGGGACTATTTACCATAGTTACACAGCCTAGATAAGGCAATGTACCAAACAATAAATTTGACATTAACACATCAAATACACTGCATTGTTCAATTAATTTCACAAATTAAACATATATCCGTTTTAGAATTCAATTAATATTTTCAATAGTTAAATTACAGTAAGAAAACATGCTAAGGTTATATTACTTTGTTTTTGTTTACATTACAACATTACACTTCACCCACTGTCGACCTAAGTGTTGTTGAGGCAATCGGGCATAGAAAATAGGAATATTTTGGCAAACAGAATAAAATTATCTACAAACTTTCACCTAGTGTATCTGCTGTAGCCACATTCCGCAGTTATTGTATTCGTACCTATTGTAATGCATAGTTAGTTATATCATATTATAAGCTACATTTTTATTTTTTTTTAAATAGGTGCCTGCCCTAAACCGCCCAATATTACATTTTATTACTGATAAATAATATCAAAAAATATATGCATGTATTTTTTATACTATGTTTATGTCTTTCTTGTTTATTATAGGACCTCACCGACAAGTTTAGCATAACTTGGCGAGGCCTAGATTTTGTACACACTTAAAAGTAATAAATAAATAAACTCAACAATCCAGCTGGATCTAAAACCACGTTTTTAACACGTCGAGGGCTAAGCCTGAAATGACAAAATTCATTCTAATCCTAAAAAAAACACACCAATAAAAAGAAAACACTTCCAAACTTGCGACTGACGCACACAAATATCAATAGGTTCGTATACAAGAGCCTGACATCGTAACGTCCTACCTCTACGAGATCCGATTTCACACTGATGAATCAACCATGCAACTACAAATGGCGGCAAAACCCGCCATCAGGATGTGCGGAGGGTCCGCTGGCACGGATATATCCGCGCGTAGCCACCAACGTACAGTATTAATGACCTGAAGATAGAATTCTTATTCTCAAACATGTAGTCAGCATGTAAATTCTTTGGAACCGGTATTATATTCCAAATTACAATGACCTATTTCCTATCTTCATATAAGATTTGAACAAATTCAATTCAGCGTTTGCAATGATTATGGCCTGTTACCTAATAAAGTACCCTTGAAAGTAAATCTTAATAAGTTAGGCCTTGTAACAGAAACTTTATATAAGATATGTTGCCATATGTAACTTTATATAAGATATTGTCCCTGAGGAGGTTTTCAAGCTTCTCTACTTACTAAAATCATTTGCATGCAGTTTCCTCACTATACCCTAGCACTGTTGAATTATTGTGAAAATAATATTTTACTTACTGTTTGTTTGCCACTCCTAAGAAAACATTTTGATTAAAAGTTTTACAAAAATATGAATGAACTATTACTTATATTATGACTTAATAATTGTTAAATTAACACACAATCTTCTTAAGGTTAACCCTTCATCATATTCCTAAGCTTCTGGTGTTTTTACCGTGGTTTCTTTCTGCTGCTTGCTTGCTTGTTATAATAATTTTACAAGTTACAACATAAGAAATCTCCCGCGCTTTGAAGAAAAAAACATAACACGTAATAACATAGAGTAAAATAAAAAAGTTGTTTACACATACTTTTCGATAAGAAGACTATGATACCATAGACCTTCTATTATACCTAGGTATAATAGAAGGTCTATGATGATACCTTACCATCGAATAATACATCGACTCCATTGTTTTACAAAATATCGAGGTCTCGAAAACATCGGCCATCGATACTCCACTTAATGAACTTATGATTTACCTTAGCCTTAACCTCAATATCACTAGTTTGTACTTCGTTTTTAAGGTTATGTTTACAATCTTCTTCAGTCACCCACATCGGCAAAAACACTAGCCCAATGCAAACATTACAGTTAATGTTAAATTAAAAACTTAATAATATTTGTTAGATTTTCGTATTTCACAATCAGAATTTTACTTTTTGACATGGATCAAAATGATGATGAAAAGGAAATATTATCTCAGACTTGGGTAAAACTGAAGAAATCACTCCATCAGGTAGCTAATGTCAATTTGAATTCCATTCTTACATATTAAGTTTTGAATGTAGGCTCTTCACACTGAATACTGATAGTTATGTAGTTTTTTCTAAAAAAGAGATCGAAGGTCCCTATGTTAACTTTGTTATACCATTATGCTTTTGCAGTTTTCTTTTCAAACAACTGTACCTAATAAATCATAATGTTCATAAAATGTCTTTTTTTGTTGTGTTTTTAGCATTCTAGATCTTGATATTTTATAATTTATTACTGTACCATAATGTTTCTGTACTTTTGTAAATACACTGTAGTAATATTGTTCATTATGTTATTAGTTTTCAAGTTCACTTGATGATTGTAATGCTTACTGATGTACTCAGAAGTTTCTGCAATAAAGATTGATCTGATTAATATGAAAATCAGTTAATATTTTGGGGTGATTATGCACTTTTTAGACCCTCTGAAAATGCGATTTCTTGTTGAAAAAGTGGAGAAGTATGAGAATAATACTTAAGGAGGTTGATGTTAGCCGCAGAAAACTTGTTTTGTATCTAAAAATAAAAAACTAGACTTTATGTTATAGTAAAAAAAAACACCTTTTTTAAAAATTTGAATTTTTCAACAATTTTGTTTCATTTTACGGTATTCATGCACTTTTTAGACACCATGCCAATCATGACTTTTTTCACTAGTGGTAGAATTAGGTCTATATTTTTTGAAAAAACACTCTTTATTCTACAGCAATAATGTTTTGTACTAAAAAATCGAAAATTATAAATTTTTGAAAATGTTATTATTTATCGCCAGGTGATTTCTCTCAGTAATTTGTCATGATTTTTTAATCAATTTCCTTTATTTGATGTAGTTTTTCATGCTGAGAATGAATTTGAAAACTATTTTGTCACGTTTATGGCAAATCACCTATGGTGGCCATAAGCACAATGTTAATGGCAACTATGACTAGCCACAAAAGAACAAATTCGTATATAATCACGCTGGAAGATCAGCTGACAGGCTGTCCCGGAGGCCAGGCACCTGAATTTAACACAAATTACTAATTTGTTTATGAGTAACTAGTTGATTATGATAAGTTAGGCTATCTTTGGTTAGCTAGGAAATTAAAAAGTGTATTTTTTGGGTGAAAATTTTATTTCATTGAAAAACCAATTACATATGTTTTTATTTATTTATTTACGGCAATACACCTTTTTACAATAGTTATGACATTAAATGGCTGATTACAAGATAATGGTCGTCGTACTTAAGATAAACAAAGATGACAACAAAAATATCTTATAGTTCTTCATATAACGCATCAAGTTAAATATCAGAATGAAACAATAGTCACAGGTAGTGGAACTCACAGATCATCAAAAGTCATGTAACCGCAGAAACGCCCTTCTTGAAGATGGCAAACAAGTCGAAGAAATCCACAGTAGAGTAGATATCATTGCCAGTCCTCATCAGCCTAGGAATTGTGCTGTGTTAGTGGTAGTTCGCTGGATGGTGATGCTTGCTGAAGAGCTGGTGGCATCTGGTTCTGCGAGGAACATGTAGGTCGATCTTTTGAAGTATTTCAGGACAGTCGATGAGGCCATTCAGTAATTTAAATAGGAAGGTCATGTCCATCCGTGTTATCCGGAATGCAAGAGTAGGTAGACTGCGCTGAATTTCATGTACATCTACATCCCTGTACTGGAAGCCAAGTTTGACGCCGACCATCCTAAGGAAACGTCTCTGCACTGACTCCAACACCAAAGCCTGTCCATCCTGGTAGGAAGACCAGACCACCGCGTAGAACTCCAAGACAGGTCGAACAAGTGAAACATTAAGAGCCATAAATGATGGGATGGAGAAATTCTGTCGACAGGTGCGACTTTTAAACCCAAGGGTTCTTGCAGATTTACTGGCAATGCTGGAAATGTGTTCATTGAAGTCCAGATTAGTAGTTAAGAGGACACCAAGATCACGGATGGTAACGGCCCTTCGAAGAACAACACCATGCAGCGTGTAATCAAAATGCCAAGTATGTTTTGATTAGGTATAAGAGATAACCACACATTTGTCTGTATTCAAATCCATATTTTGAATACAGACAATAATGACAACAAACATCAAATAATATTCATGTTCAGAATTTAATAAAAGTAAAATGAAAAAAAAAATTAATGACAATTTTTGATTTTTAAAAAAGTTGATTTTTCAGTAGTGAGGCCTAACTTATCATTTAAAACACTAGTTTTTTTTTTATAAAAATGAGTTTACACAGCTAAAATAAATTTCGTCAATAATTATAAACTTATATTTCACCACTTTTTCAACAAGAAATCCTATATTCAGAGACATCTAGAAAGTGCATTATTACCAATATTATATACAGATGTATTCACTACAACGTCTAGTTTTATTTGAAGTATGGAGCTTCGATATAATGTTAGGCCTACAAATAACTTTAAAAAAAATTTGTTGTATTAACTTCACTTGCCAGTTCACATGGGCCAGCAAGCCTGTGCATAAACTTTATTCAATGAGTGAATTTCCGACTGTTGGCTCCGTTGGGGATTCGAACCTTGGACATTGCTCTCTGCAGTCCGAAGCCTTAGTCACTGAGCCACCATGCCAGCAATAGTTAATAAAATGATTGTGCATGTTATTTTTTTTATTGAAGTGATTCTAAGTTACTACTGAGTGTATCGCTAATTTTAGATAATTGTTGTAGATGTATATGTCATAGTAAATTTTTGTTATTACCAATGGTAAAAGCACTTTATGGAGAAAGTAAAACACATGGATTAATTCCAATTTTATAATGTCAACTGAATCATAAGATCTGGTGATTGCTTATCTCGTGATTGGTTGTGCCCCAGTTTGTAACGTAAATAGTTGCATGTTTAGGTATCATTAAACTAACATTAACAAAATCACTAAATAAATTAGCAAACCTCTTGACTTGAAACTATTGTATTGAGTACAAAAATTATCAACAAATGGAAAAATTACAAATATTGAAGCAACCTGTTAGAAAAATATTAAAAAATGATATAGGCTATTAGATTGGCATAATCAATTTTTGGAACGTCCTCATCACTGTCCTCTCCTTAAATCCATTTCATTATAAAGTTATCTTCTTAAAAAAAAAGTTATGCTGGATAATTTGGTTAAACTAATTTGCTTTTTATTGTGATATTTGTGTTTAAGAGCACGTTTATAGGAGTGAAATTGCCAGGTCGTCTTTAACCTGTCACTGTAGCAAGAATAATAATAATAAAAATGTATTGTGGATGGATGACAGTTTGATTCATTGTGATTAGATTGGTATAAGTTTCATTTAATAGTTCAAACAAGTTGATGAGAAATTAATTTTTTTGTAAACCCTTGCAAACTCGGAAACGACAAATGCTAGAGAAAATTTATTTGAGTAAACATTAACTGTGTTATTAATGTATTACTAAAATAATACTGTGGCACTAATAACACATGCAGAAAAATAACGAAGA
This sequence comes from Stictocephala bisonia, assembly GCA_035578905.1. Taxonomy (NCBI): domain Eukaryota; kingdom Metazoa; phylum Arthropoda; class Insecta; order Hemiptera; family Membracidae; genus Stictocephala; species Stictocephala bisonia. Next base: position 2,083 of record JAQJVL010000561.1, on the reverse strand, counting down.
GTTGATGAAGTAACTCCATAATTCGTTTACATCGAGGCTGTGTTGGACGCGTAAGGTATACTCTGCTCAAGGGAAAGTGTAGACCGGATGTTCAGCCCAAGCGTAAAATAATGTTAACAATAATAAATCAACGATATTTCCAGATAAGAAAAGTTTCTCCAGTAAGAAATATGGTAAGTTAGTTGACCTGTGACTATGAGGTGAGTTCGTGTTCAGTTCTTAATCGATTTATAATGCTCAATATAGTTTAATCACTAGTTTATTTTGATTACAGTAATTTAGTTTGAGTGATATTACAAGTTTGTTTTATTTAGATGTGACAATAATGCTATAGAATTCAGTGTATATATAATTATCGGTGTTTATTGTAATTCTAATATTTAGGCCCTTTCAAATTTTAGGTAATTTTCTTTTAGTAATTGACAAGAAATGTTTGCAATGGAAGAAGCCAGAGTTGAGCCAGTGACTGTACAATGTGCGTGTGGTATCACCGCCGCCTTCTTGACAATCTAGTTTTGAAAACTCCCGAATCTTTCTCCCTAATTCAAGAAAATTCTATTTAATACGAGAGTACTATTGTAGTGTCATTTAAATAACAAAATTAGTTCAGGTTTAAAGAAATTTTGTTTAGCGTTCGTCGTTACCGAATTTGCAAAGGTTTACAAAAAAATTAATTTCTCATTAGCCTCTTTGAGTTATTAAATGAGACTTATACCAAACTAATCACAATGAATCATACTGTCATCCATCCACAAGAAATTATTTTATTATTATTATTATTCTCACTACAGTGACAGGTTAAAGATGACTCACACGCAATTTCACTCGTAAAAACTTGTTTTTAAACACAAATATCATAATAAAAAGCAAATTAGTTTGAAAATTACTGCTTACTTATTATAAGTTTGACAGCAAATTAAAGCTCAGAGTTTTGTCATTTCAGACCAGTGGCGCCAGGCTGTTCCGCCAGTACCAAAGTTATTTTATTCGGACTATAAATATCGGAACATAAAATCACAGTCAAACATAAAAACAAAGTATTATAACCTGAATAAGACACTAAAAACACAGAACAAATGGTTTAAAACAATAATTTTTACACTTAAATTTAAAAAAAACCAAAATATTTACACTAAGCTTAAAAGGATAATTAATAATAAGAAACACTACTTTTGTACATAAGCAACAAAATTATGAAACAATAAGGTTGCGTCGTTAAGCCACGACTAACAGTTGGAGTGACACGAAAGTTCACTCGGCTAGGACAGTACTAACAGGACAGAAGCGTGTCATTATACCCCCTCCCCACACTAAAACTTAGAAGTCATCCTAAACTTAGAAGGAATTGCTTTTTGCTGTAAACAGGAAGACTAAGCATTCTGGGGTAGTGTGGGGAGGTGATTTAATGGTGCGCTCCTGTCCTGTTAGCACGACACACAGCTAGGGCATAAAAAATTTAGCTCAACAGATTTTTTTAAATCCTTTACAGTGACTGTTTTTGTTTGTTTTGTTCAGTCACGACCGATCGGGGTTGATTTTTTGTAATGATGATATATTATATTTTGAAACTTGATGAAATGTAGGGTAGATTAGTGTCACAAGGATTAGTGTTGCATATATCAATGGGTTCATTCATTAGTTAGTTGTTGCTTCTCTCCGCCTTTGGGCAGATCTGTGTAACTCTGACTTGCAGCTTGTTTTATTTTATATGGTTTTTGTGTATTTTGTGAGATATTGTAACCATAGTTGAGACCTAGTCGTACAAGGATTTTATTAAAAATATATATAATGAGTTTCTTTCCAATAATACCAACATATTTTATGTGTGGTAGCTGCCATAGCTGGGAGATCACAAATTTTTGACTAACAGTCCAGCTACCTGATATGTTGCTCACAAACAACATCATCCTCCTGCTCCAAACTGGCGTGCGCAGATGTCTAAATGGAACTTTACACTAGATCAGTAACGTGACTGCGGGGATTAGCCAGCATAAACAGAATCAGTGCAGCAGGTCTTAAATGGCTCGATGGATTGGATTTAGCTTTGTTACAGATCACTTTTTATTTTATGTTATAGGCCTAT